>JABUIW010000168.1:966387-1013739 GCA_013363375.1 Menidia beryllina | reverse complement strand
CCCCCCCCCCCCCCCCCCCCCCCCCCCCCCCCCCCCCACCCACCCTTGAGGGGGCTGCACTGCAGACTCTGAGGGTGGGGTGTCAGAGGCTAATTTTCGAAGCCACTCACAGGCGCTCATCTCTCACTGTGAAGTGGCAAGCGTGGCAAGTGGCTTGCACGTTGTCATGGATACTAAAGCATGGGACCCCAGAGATGGGGAGCGGGGGACGAATTGCTGCCCTGCCTATAGGATTCCTGTCAGCCCCGGCCTGATAGATGGCACCGACGCATCATTTGTCATACTGTAATTGTTCCCAGCAAACATGGAATACCCACTAGTATAAACAGTGGAGTGCCGCAGGGCTAATAAAGTGGGGAAATGGAGGGAGATTCACTGATCCGCTGCCTCTTTCACTTTAAGAGACAATGGCTCTGTTGTCCAGGCAGGGCGGTCTGATTAGAGCTGTGAAGGCTGAGAAAAACCCCGGCCCGGAGAATAAAACAAGGCAATCATAAAGCAAACGGCAGTCACTTCTCTGTATCGATACGCCCAGGCGGGGGTGAGGCCTGTGAGGAGTGTTGACAGCTGAAGGAACAACGGCAGCAGGCCCGCGAGTGAGTCGTTCACTCTTCTCCTCTTTATTTGGCCGGCGAAATGATGAGGGAGAAAGCTCGCCCAGGACGACAAATACAGCTCCGGCCGGGAGCTCTGGCCTCTGATCTGGCCGGTCTGGTTTGGATAGATAAAGAGGGGATTGGTTGGAGCTGGTCAGGTGTCCATCCAGCCCTGGTTTGCTTACGTCACACCGGCCCAGGGAGCATGTTCTCCGAGCAGGTCGGTGTGTAGACTTGTGTGTGTGTGTGTGTGTGTGTGTGTGTGTGTGTGTGTGTGTGTGTGTGTTGGTGAGAGGCCTGCGGCGAGGCGAGCGGTCCTGGCACTCGTCGCCGAGCACCTCGCTCCCCCTGACCGCACCTGACACGCCGTGACGCCTGCAGCACTTTAAGCTGACCCGGCTGCTCACCTTCCTCCTGACAGACAGATTAAAGGACCATTAAGCATAATTACTGTTTCAGTTGGAGAGGCCAACTCTTCCTGTCAGAAATGGTTACAAATTGCCGCCCCTCTGCCCAGCGTGTGGCTCTTAAATTCTGAATTTCATTGAAAAACGTCTGCGGCGACTCTGGGCTTGGAAAAGTTAAATGTGTTTGGTGAAAAGCAGCTTGTCAGCGATGCAAATTGAACTTTTTATGGAGAGGGGTTTGGTGAGGGCGATAGCTGTTGGAGAGGAGTGTGTGGTCCTCCCGGGCCGTCAGGGCGATTATGCAAAATGCGGTGAGGTAAAATGCAGCGTCTTCCTCCAAGGGTGTGCCAAGTATTTCTTTCTTGGGGGGCCGGGTTGGGACACAGGCTATTGACAATGAAATATATATTTTTTTAATGCCCTGTGGCTCCTTCTTCTGGCTCTGGGAGTGCTGACCTGCTTCTACCTGCTGTCTCCTTTGGCTTCTGTCTTTGTCCTGTTGCATCTGGGAGCCTTTCTCTTTATTTTCCCCCTGAATCCTAAAAACCTAAACCATGGATTTGGCAGGCTTGTGTCTAAACTCCATTGACCAGATCTCTTCCAGCCACAGAAAAGCTGCAGGGGCTGCATCTGGTCCAGCTGGGACTCACCCTGCTGGTTAAACTATGGATTCCTGGAACAAACTGAGGCTTTTATGCCTCTCTGTTCTTTCTGTGGAGGACATTGAAGGCCTGGAGTCCAGATGGAGTCAGATACGAGGACAAGTAAGAGAAGATGGCATCACCTTGTGCATTTAATAATAAATTTTGTGGGATGTATCTGAGGGGGCACAACATTTGTCTGAAGGGGCCAGGCCCCCTCTCGCCCTGCCTGGATCCGGCCCTGTCCTTCACCCAGTTTTAAACAGAGCCGTGCAGCAGTGACTGGTATCGCTCTGCCTGCTCCCTGAGTCCATAAGAAAACCCACTCTGCAGCCCCAGGGAGCTGGGTCGATACCATCATCCCTGCTGGAGGCCCCGTTGGCAGACAGAGGTTTGCCATTTTTACATTAACCCTGATGTTTATTATGAGATCTCCCTTTACTGTGACGTGCCCCTCTTTTGCCTCTTCTCTCCCTCATCGGGGTGATCATTACACCCATGGTGAGAACAAACAGTTTCCCTACTTAATAATTCACATCACTTTCCTCTGATACTCACTAACCATGGGCAATTTAGTAGTTGAATAATTTTGTGAAAAATTCATTTATTATCGCTGCGCGTTATGAATCTGGAGAGATGGAGAGTGGAGTGGTGGAGGGTTTTAAATTGCGTCTGTGGAGCGAGGGATCCGAGGGAAGGTAATGTGTTCTAATGTTCTCAGCCATATGCATTGTTTTCAGGGCTCATCGGTTTTACATCGATTCCCACTGAAGTGTTTAATTGCATCATGAATATGATCTAATTCTGTCCTTTTCACTGAAACTGGAGCACTCTCTGCAAATGATGTACGGCCCTGACAGCACCACATCAGGATGTATTTTATATGGAATGTAAATTATAGTGTTAAATTAGCCTGGAAAGATAACTAGCTGGCACGGGGGAATGGACTCAACAGTTTAATTTAGTGTCAAAAGGCCGTGAAGGGATAAATCACCTCACTCTCCCCTCTCCAGCATGCCATATTAGGCTTTAATCATTCCCCTTTTCTTGTGATATCACTTGTTTCTCAGTGCTGCTGTCGAAGCTGAAGAGCTGCTGTTTCGCACTGCTTTTAAAAGCTGGAGCGAATGCCGGATACCGTTTGTTACGCTGTGGGTTCAGCCCTTTTTCTCCAACTCTATCCGATCCGAAAAGGGCTCCGGAAAGCCTTGAATATGGCCTCTCGCTCATGCCTTTTGTCTTCGGACAAAAAAAAAGGGAGTTCAGGAACTCGTCACGGTGGATTCTGGGGCTGAGCGTTCATAAAACCAGATGAAAGCCATTAGGTAGAGTCTGGCTTATGAGAGGGACCTCTCCCCGCTTCCTGTCCTCCAGGCTGGAGTGTTTGTCTGAGTGCTCCCGCTATTATCCGGAGCGGCCCAAGTGGGTCACCGTGCCTGGGAGCAGGCCTCTCGCCTGTGCGCCGCGATTGTGTCCTCCGAGGAACCACCTGGTCCAAATCTGTTTGCCTCGGTGTGAGAACCGGGGTGGCTTTGTGTTCCCAGAGTCCTCGTTGCGAGCTGACATTCAGCCCGGCGGGGACGAGGAGGCCTGAAGTGCTCAGACACCTTCAAGTGACGCAAAAAACCTTAAGATTCGGGCTCTGAGTAGCTCCCACTCCCACTGCCGGTTCTGACAGCTCTCAGCAGAACGCGGCCCTTAAATGATCAAGTGGGGCTCTGGTTGTTTTCCTTGTGTTGCTCGTCTAAGATGGGGGGGGGGGAGTGAGTCTAGGCTTTGGAGGGGAATTGGTATGTTAAATGAGCTATGGGAGGTCTGGCTTTCGGGGGTGGGGGTGGGGGATTCACTCAGACGAGAACTGCTGTGCTGGGCGTTCGAGGCAGCTGTGTGAAGTCATTTTCCGGGAGTGCGAGCGGCAGAGAGGTGCGGATTAGGCTGCGCCTGTGAGCCGGAACAAGTCTGTCTGGGAAGGGATGAAGGCTGCAAACCATAGATCTAATTCCTGCTCACGCTGCTCGACAGCAGAGACGCTCGCACATAGCCGCTGTGAATTAGGCCCATTTGCTCCCCTCAGTTTGAAGCCGGAGAAAACAGGAGCAGACAGGGAGAAGCTGACAGACTCCTCACATCCTGGCCTGGTTCTCGACTCCCCGCGCGCTTCCCAGCCCACCTCTAAAAGCTGTTTCCAGCTCCAGCGCTCCTTTTTCTTTTCTTTTTTTTAAAATCCATTGTTTCTCCTGCTGCGGGTCTTTATTACTGCTGACATTAACAGGAACACGCTGCAGAAACGGGTTCCTCTGTAATCCTGAGGGGGGGGGGGGCCTCCACTGGCAGTGCAGGAAACGCTTGCACCTGTGGCCCCATTGATTGCGTGCCGCAAACTCCGGCGTTCTGAAGTTCATGTCTTTTTAATGTGCGTAATGCTTCGCCTCGGGTCATGCGATTGCCCCGAGGTTAAGGGAGGTTCACCGGGCCGCTCGCCGCCTTCCCGCCCCCGATAAGCACGGCCTCTGAACACTAAAAACCTGCCTCCAGAGCCAAGTGGTGCAAGATCAATGAGCCTGACCTAAATACACTCGTCCCCTCTGCGTATTTGCGATTGGCCACGGCTGCTTGTGGGTCATGCCCTCGCTGGGAGGAAGGCTGGACAGGAAGCTGGAGCGATTTGGATTTAACTCACCTGAACGAGGTCCAAGTGTGTGCAGGCCTGCGTGGCGCTAAAGCGTACACGGTATTTTTTTTGCCTCCTTCCTCTCAATTCCACTGCTGATATTACACTTATTTCAAAGAACTTTCAAAAATCAATCGGATTGCTTTAGTTATTAAGGCTGGTTTTTAGAGCGCTGTTAGCTGGAGAAAGATGGACATGTTGGCAAAACGGCCTTCTGCTCTCTCCCATCAGTCCCCCCCCCCCCCAACCCCAACACCCCTAACACCCTGTGTGCCCGGTAATGAGTTGTATTACATGCTCTGTGGTGGGCATGTCTTGTGTTCTGGGGTGTGGTGGGGGGGGGTGTTCAATCTTTGCGTGGTGAGTGGATGGGAAGGCGCTTCGTGTGTCTTTGAGGCGCACCCGGTTGAAACGGTGCGCACCGAGGAAGGCTGATGAGCTGAGAGCCGGTCCTGAGAGGAACATGTGGATGCCTGGCGGGCGCCCTGGCACGGTTGCGTGCACTTCCGCGCCCAACCGTGCGCGTTGCCAGCGCTCGTTCCCTGCGAAACGGGAGGCCTTTTCCCCCGGAGCTGAATTAGCCCCGTCGTTTGGGGCTCTCGTTGCACATTTCAGAGCGGCATTCCGAGAGGCGGCGCGGCCCGCCTGGTGTGAATGAAAATCTACTCATTCATCACAGTGACCCGTCCGAAAGGACTGGCGCGCGGCCTGGCTGTGGGCTAAGTGCTTTTATGAGGCAGCGTCACAGGGCTCAGGTCTCATTCCTTTTTGTAGGGATGCATTTTCTACTTAGGTGGCAGCAAACTGCATTTGCACTTAAAACATATTCTGTAATCTTCTGTTATTTTACATACAAATTGCATCCTGGGCGACGCATTCATCATTGCTCATATCCAGCCCACTCTTAAATGAAAAATGTATCTGAGATGAATTATGGATCGCTCTATAGTATAATTTTGTGTTTTCTCGAATTTAGTCGAGGGTTCCTCCTCCACCGTATCCTCTAAATTTCTTTCCGTCTTACTTGGATGGAGTTTGAGATATGAAGAAAAATGACTTATTTGCCCTTGTTATTGTTTACCTGAGTTTTTTTTTTCCCCTGTATGTGAGCTCTGTGCGTGCGCCGCCTGGCGTGCGGCGTTTGGTGGGAGAGCAGCGCGCTGCCTTTGTGCATCCTTGGTGCGGCAGCTTCAGGACGCCTCACATTTGAGCACCAATCAATCAGGATCATGTACCGTGCCTTGTTGTGTGTTTAGCGAGGCTGGGAGACGTTGGCTTAGCGGCGAGCTGGCGCGCCCAGGTGCTGGGGGAGCGCCGGTGCTGGGGGGGTTTCCTCTGGGGGCTATGGCTGGGCAGCCTTGTGTGAAACTGGGAGAATTGAGGTTGAGTACCAGAGCCCTCTGTCTTTATCTCTAATTACATGGTGAGGCTTGGGGAGATTGGGCAGAACTGTAAAGCCCCCACAGATAGCTCAGCGCCCCCCCCTAACTCCCTCCCTCAGCAGTATCTGAGGGTGTGAAGCAGAACCGGGTCTGGTGGGGATCTAATCCCAGCCCAGATTCCCTCCCGGGGGACTTCTTTCCTCCTTCTCGACAGCTTTCCAGCCCGCCGCTGAGGGAGAAGCACGCCGAGGCGCCGGCAGCCCACTCTGTCGTGCTCTACTTGCTTCTGTCGGTCTGCGCCGTCCCCGAAGTTTTGCGCGGGCCGTCCTGGGAGACATCCTGACACAGAGTTGCAGATGGGATGCACTGGACCGAGGCGCCTGGTGTCACAGAGCGGATTGGAACTCACTGCTGGGATAAAATATGAAACAAATATGTCATTACACATATGTTTTCCACCGTTTGTTCATCCAGCTGTTTCCTGGCTCCCCCCCCCCCCCTCCCTTATATAAATCTGGGAAGGTTTGACTAATAATAATAATCCATTATGCGTCCCATTGTGCTCCATTCTTCTCGGAGTGGGTGTCGCTCCTTATAAGCTTTATCCTCCTTAGCTGTTAATTCAGGATTGTAATGTTTACACTTTGTTGTTTTGATTAAATGAGGCTGACGCTGTCATACTTCTCTGCAGATGAAAGCCGAATTTTTCCCCAGTCAGATAACTGTCCTTTGATTCTTTTGCAAGTTTAATCTGCAGAAATCAATAGAGGGATGCATGTTGGGCTTGGGAGTCAACAGCGGCTGTGTTTGATGGGTAAACGGACAGCCAAATGGATGATGAGAGGGAGCATTCATCTTTCTTTAGGCAAATTGGGCGGCTAGATCCCGACTAATTGATTGATTGCATGACTTGCTGATACAATCAAAGCCTGGCCTGATTTATGGCGATAAATCGATTGATTAATAAGGCCTTCCGTGATGGGGTTGCTCCTCGGTGGTGCTGCAAAGTGAGGGAAGACGCCTCCAAGTCACACATCCATCTCGGAGCCGTCAGCTTTGTTGGTTTAATGCAGTAATAAGAAAGGCCCGGATCTCCCAGCTGACATTTACAAAGAGCAGGCCGGCTGCGACCCGCTCCCCAGATTAACCTCCACTTGTTCTCATAAGCACCTCTGATATTAAAAGATGGGGGAGGGAAGACAAAAAAAAACAAAACAATACTGGCTTTAGTCGGCTGGCCATTTACATATGAAAAAAGGCAAAAATCAGTTACACAATCCTGAATAAACAAACAAATGTTTATGAGCGAGGGCCTCCTGTCGACTCTGCAGGTTACATACAGTCGGGCATTGAAATGCTGATTTACAGCAAGATGGAGTCCGTTCCCTGCTCTCTCCTGCCTGTCTGCCTGCCTGTTCAGAATATGAAATGGAAGTTAAACACTGTGAATCTCCGATGTGAGGAGGAGGGCTCTGGACGTGTGGGCAGTGTAGCATCAAATAGATTGTGTTTCCTCCCGTGTAAACGCCTAATGCGCGCCGAGTGCTCTGACACAGATGAATGTAAGGAATTTGCTGTAAAGTCTTTACGGCCCTTTTGAGAGTGCCGCCTCGCGCTCGTGCACGTGCGCTGTCACAACTGCTTGCAGGTGCACACGCTTCAGGCGGACGCCGGGGACGCTTTTTATTTGCTTTGGGTCAGAGACGGCGCCCTGATGATGTGATGAGGTTCCTCTCTCAGACCCAGCCCTCTGGCTGCTCCCCGCTCTTGACCCAGCTCGTTGTTTAATATGTGAGAGCCACCTCCCGCCGCACAACGGGGGGGGGGGGGGCAAATTACCGAGCCTTTCATGTGCAAACTGCTCCTCTTCCTCCCTCCCCAGCAGTGGAACTCGTCTTCCACATCTTCGACGCGTTCTTGTTGTCATCGCGGCTCCTATTCCCACTCTCACCGCTCTATTTAGATTAATTTATTTTTGGTTCAAATGCTGCAAAATGGGAGAAGGGGAGGGTAAAGGAGCGCTCCCTTTCTCTCAGACAGGTGGCCCCGGTTTGTGTCACCGGGCCCCAGAGGCCCCGCTAACCGAGGCTGAGCGAGAGGAGGGACCCGTCTCTCAGCGCTACACAGGTGGTGTGAAAAGCAGCCCCGCTCTGCACACCTGAAATATTCAGATCCTTCCAGCGGCGTCGCTTTGATCTCGCCGCAATCGACAAGGGAAAACGGAGCGAGTAGGGGGGTGGAAAACAACAAAAACAAGAGGAAGAGCAGCACACCTGAGAGCGAACAGATTGACATTTCTTAAGAGAGAATAAACAATGGCAGGTTGGCCGTGTTGCACCGCTCCCGCACGCCGTCTCAGGTGGAAGTGGGCCATCTTAGCCCCCCCCCCCCACCTCCACTCAGCTGGCTGACCTCAATGGTGGAGCTTCTCAGGAGCGAGTCCCCAGCAGAGCCCTCCTCCGCCCCCTTTGAAAAGGGATAGAAAACCCACAAACCCGGTCCCCGATGCCCGACCGGGTTCCCGTCTCTGCTCCAGGGTTATGGTGTCTCTCTCAGGTTTCCACCAAGCAGCCTCCTAATGATTCATAGGAGCGTGTAATTAGTCACCCTGTATGTAGCACACAGCGACAATAGACACCCTGATTGTAACAGCACAGTTTGAGAGCAGCGGAACAATGCTCGGCCGTAATGATGATATAAGATGCTGTAATTGGCCTTCGTTTGGAGCATTCAGTCATAGGTTGTAATTTGAAGTTTCTAATTGGGCGGCATTTAAAGTTATTCACTGGATTTTTGGATTGTTTCAAAGATCCGTAATAAGATTTTTTTGCCAGAAACCTCTTGATACTTGACGGCAAATGGAATTAAAGCCCCGCCGATCATGCTAAGATGTGCTAGCGGCGCGTGCGAATTGCAGACAGCGAAGTGTTGACAAGTGGGCCGTGCTCTGGTGCGTCAGGCGCCAAAAACGCTCCAAATGAAGCAGAGTATGACGAATAATGGCTGACAACACCAGTCACACCTTTTGCTGATGATTGTAACGCTCGCACGCTTCTCCTTCCTTTTGTAAGATTTAGCATGCTGTTTGAAGACAGCCTGACTGACTGGGGATTAATTATTTTGGATGATTTATCAGACTTTCCAGTCCAGAGTTTAGAGAGGAATCAAAACGAAATGTGTTTTTCCTGGTAGGTGAGTTCTGGCAGACTGTAAACCGCCTGTGCTTTTTCTGCGCATTGCGGTCGGGATCGGCGGCTGACGGCCATGTTTTTAAAAGTTTATCTCGGCCTTTTCAGGACTAGGAATGCGGATGTTTCCGAGTCTTTTAAAGCCGCGGCAGCTGGAAGACGACCTCCTCCGGGTCGGTCCAGCGAGGTGAGCTGGACCCCTGGCATGGAGAGGCCGACTCTGACTCTGGGGGTGAAAGTGGAGGGTGAACAGATGCCTTCCTCCTCCTCCTCCTCCTCCTCCTCCTCCTCCTCCTCCTCCTCCTCTTTCTCACTGTTTTCCTGTCAAATTCTGAACGCTCGGATCGCGCTCATAAGGCGGGGTCACAGAGGTCAGAGGGCCCTCCCGCTCTGTCTGGTCGGTCCAGTCGCCCCACCCCCATCCTCCCGGCCGTTCCCCCCCTCCCTGCCTGCACACAGACATAAATGGCCTATCTGTGGAGCCTTTAATTGATGCTCAGCCCAGAGAGCCCAGATAAGAATTAATTTTGGATCGCTGCGATGGACAGGCGCCAGCGTCCGCCTTGCCCCCTCCATGGCTGCCTCCTCCCTCACTGACACTGAGCTGTGGGGGTGGGAGTGGGACTGGGGATGGGTGGGGGGGGGGTTGCCAGTAATAATATTGAGGGCAGACTAGACTGCAGTGATTGGGACCATTGATTGTGGTGATTTGATTTATCGATCAGCACGCCCTCTGAAATGTGGCGTCTGAGAAGCTGGGGCTAATCTCAGGCTGCTATAGACAATTCCCCCCCCCCCCCTGCCTAACAGAGAATAGGATGAGGGGTGGGGGGGGTTGGGGGGCGATAAGCAGAGTATGAAAGGAAACCGTGGTTATCTTAATCACGGGCCGCAGCCGCCGTGTGCGAGCGTTGGCGCACACGTGTGCCGACCTGCTCTTTTGTGCCAAACCCAGCGCGTGTTTGTGCGTGCGTTTGTGTGTGTGTGTGTGTGTTGCTGCGTCGGTGTGCGTATGCGGTGGGGGGTTGTGAGCCAGTACAGTCACCAGGCAGAACAGAGTGGATCTATAAATTGATGGAATTCAAAGCCTCCAGCATCGATTACCATTATAACAAACAGCAGCACACAGAATGTCTGATTATTTTTAGACAAAGATTCTGTGCTCTCAGCAGCAATTCTGCTGATGCTGTCACACTTTCAGACATCTGCCTATGATTGCAATTAGATGGGATACAAAAAGAAAAATAATACCCCATCTGCATTTCCCCCTCCCTGCTTCCCCCCTCCTTATTTTTTTCCTCTTTAATTTGTGCTGTCCAAGCCCACTGCACACAATAGTGATTTTGACTCCGACTACCTCATTGCAGTACCTTGGTAGGTTTTTCTTCTTCTTCTCCTTTTTTTCCCCCTGGTTGTCAACATTTTCCAGTACGGGTCGTCTTTGTGAAAAGCCGGAAAATAGCTTACGACTACAGATGTAATCAAAACGAGCTGGGTTTAATGAATCAATGTCAAATCTACTCAAACACAATGCAGAAGCCTTTTAGATAAAACACTTCCACCGGCACACGTTGTACCAGAACATCCTTCTGCTCCCCCCTCTGTCAAGTGCGGTTGTGTTCTTATGGGTGCGATTTTCAGGTTTTTAATGCATTTGTCAGAAGACATAACTCACCCCCTGTCATTTAAAGGCGCTCTCAGAAGGCTTGGAAGCCGGCGTGCCATCTTAAGCCTCACTGGCTTGTCTTTCAAAGCGTTTGTGGCCCGATAAAAACAATCTTTCAAAGGACCTCGCTGCAACACCTGCAACCTTTTTGAACGCGATCGTCGCTGCAGCTCGTACCAGAGGATATGAGTCATGCTTTCACGGGTTGTTGCTGTTCTTCTGCAGGTTTTCTCCTGTTAAAAGCAACATCTTCTACCTGTTTTTCTTTGTGCTCTTTGTTTTGGAGAGCACAATCCCCAGGATTGCTTCTCTCTGGCATATTGACATGAGCACAACGGGGCTGATTCCATGCTCAAAATCCTCCCTTCCCAGGCCCTCCAGCCCCAGTGACAGCTCCTGCCTCCCGAGGGGAAACTCATCAATTATGGCTGAATGTTTGACTGGCAGAGGCTTAATGACAGGAGCTCTGTATTGACCAGCCAGCCACACACTAAAAATTTGGTCCCAGCCATCTACCTTAAAAGCTGTCAGATGATTACTGCCAAACTCCTCTTCGCAGCTCACCTCTTCCCATTTTTCAGACTGGGGAACGGCTGCATACTCATAAAGCTCAACATAATGAAGGCAAGGAGATAAGTGAATTTTATCAGAGGTCTCAAAGGAGCCCCGGTTGCCGGTTGAAATGGATCACATCTGATTGAGAAGCACAGGAAAAATCTTCTTTAGTGTCTTCTGCCTCTCGAGACGGCGGCGCGATGTTAGAGAGTTCCTCCCATCATTGGCTTGAGAAAGACAAGCAAAGCGGCAAACAGCCTGTTCTGCCTTGCTTCTCTCCAGAAGGACAAGCACTAGGTTGCATTTGATGGGCTGTTGCCCTGGCTCCCCTCCCCTCATAATGGTCTAGAAACTGTGGGGATGCTTTTAAAATAACCATGCCACAATGATTGCTCTGTTTGACTTGCATGCTGCATGAATATCCTCCACTCTCATCAACCCGAGCTGCAGTGAAAGTAACCCGGCTCTACGCAGAGGCCAATGACGCACGGGCAGACTTAGAGTCACCACACCGTTATATCTTAAGCACTCACGAAATCCACTCAAAGTCACTTCTTGAGGAATTTTCTCTTGGCAAGATTAGCTGGTCTGAAGCCATTTGAATCTAGCAGAGGTTGGCCAGCTTCTGAAAGCCCACTTTCTAATCTCCAGGAAGGCTCATCCCAGACAGACTGTGAGGACTAACAGGAATATATAAAGTCCTTTTGCCTTATCGTGTGCTGCTGTGGCCTTTTCAGCCAAATCTTTCCTTAGTGTGGGGATCCTTTTTATTAATGTGGTTGAATTTCGAAGTTAGGCGGTGGCAAGGCGGTGGTTTGATTTTAAACAAAAAATAAGAAAAGGAACTTTCAGATTGGATTATCCTGTGTTGACCCAAAGTTCATCGTCAAAACCAGTGAAATAAGTCTTGGTGTATTGCTGTTAGTAGTCATATATGCAAGTTATCAGTCTGGAAAATATTGGGATAACTAAATTTTCCATTATGCTCATTCTTTTATTTACTATTTTTATGAGATCTGCATTAAGATATTCAAGAAAATTGCATCTGTAAACAGACGACACACTCTCTGCTTCCTCAGAGAACAGGTGACAGAAGAACTGTATTTCAGTTACAACAAACAGCTTTGAAGCGTCTAAAATGAACTTGAAATGTGGAAACTTATCACTTTGTTAAAAGCTAGCCTGTAAAACTTAATCCTAACTTCTAAATGGAGTTTGCAGAAGTCATTTTACCCTTTGTGTTTTTGGAATTTTGTGAGGTTTGGTTTAACTTTGTCTTGTTATTCCCTGCAAGTCAGAGTCTCTCGGTTTGTGGATCGTGTACGTGGTTTTAGATCCAGTTTTGTCATGTCTTGGGTTTTTTTGTTTTCTCACAGTTTAGTCCAATGGTTTTCCAGCGTGGAAACTCCTTTTATTATAGTTTAAAAATAAATCAGTTTCAATTAACCATTTATTTGTGCTGTCATTTGGATTCTTTCCCCCTCTGTGACTGATTTAGGTGTTACTGTATAACAATGGGGCTTCCTCCACTTATAGGAGCCTTGGTTCAGCTTGTGATGCTATTTTGTTTCATTTCAAATGCAAAATCACTCCTTCATCACTGCTTTTTCTGTGATTCAGTCAGCTGGACCTCATTAACCATTTGTAGAAAAGGTAATCTATGAATCTGTGCTGGGGAAATTCCCAGAATACCTCAGCGCCCGGGATCAGATGAGGAGGAATGCTGTTGTTTTTCTATGCTCGGACAGCTGGATTTCTGTTTTACTCTCCATTTTTGTTTCATACGTGTTTTTTCTTATTTTGTATGGCTTCTACGTTGGCCGGGTCTCCTTTGTTAGATAGATTTCTACTCTCAGTGGGCCTCCCTGGTTGAATAACAACTGAAGACTCTTTAGTGTGTAGTCTGTTACTCAGTCTCTTACAGGATAAAGCGCACAGCATTTTCTGTATTTTTTCATCAGAAAATCTCACTTTAAGACCAAAACTTGTAACTGACTCATCCTAATAATTAAGTTTGTGTGTCTTATTTCTCCAGTATCCAATATCTACAGACGACTCCATCAGCGATCAGCCAAAACCTAAAAAAACGGACAGGTAAAAAATAACAAAGATCTAATATCACAGCAACCCTGAGTCTCAATCAAACCAAAGAGATCCAACCTCAGAGTCCAAATGATCTATTTCTAATGTCCTGGTGTTGGTCACTTGAACACTATCTCAGATTGGTTGTAATTATACACCCAGATTGCTCAGAGGTTTTTTGGCTCTGTAAAGAGGACCTGTTCAGTATTAAGTTAGTGGTCAAAGGGTCAAAGCTTTTTATTGTGATGAATCCTGGGCTGTTTTTTTTTTCTGGGAAGGACTTAAACTATAGGAAATAAAGCAAAATGACCCTGCATAGCTTCTTTTTTTTTTCTTACTCCTGATTTGAATTCGATACCATTGACTGACCACTGGTGAAGTCCCTCCTCTCTGCTGTGCGTTGGAGCAGAATGTGTTTTGGTGGCTAAATTTAACCAGAATTTAACCTTTTTGTTGGAGTTTCTGTAGTTTATCACAATCTACTCAATAAATAAAAAATAAACAAACCAGGTGAGATAGTTTTATTAGCATTGCAATCTAATAATAGTAATAGAAGTAGCATGATCATAAAATATGCTAATATGAGGTGGAAAAAGATGCTAATGCTCCTGATTCTGTCCTCATTAAAGCATTAACCCATTGGCTGCAGCCTTTGTGCTTGATTTAAAGTCGACTTCAGTTTATAGACTGGTATTTTCACAAAAACCTGACAGAAAAACGTCTTCCGTGAGGATTTTTCCCCCCAGAGAAAGAAAAGCACAATTGTTTTTCCCTAAAGACAAACTAGAAATATCCCAACTCAATGAAAACCTTTAATTAATCCACGCTCCTGAGTGCTGTTCTTAACCCTAGACATGTTGTCTGGGGCCTAAAATGACACAGAAGTGTCCCCTGGTTTGAAAAGACTGCTGGAAGCGGTCCTGAGCACTGAGATGAAAGTCTCCATCCTGAATTAAGAAAATGGATGATAAAAGCTTAGCCCGTGTGTTTAAATCAGTCTCTAAGCTCCTGATTGAACTTCTGTAAGAGCATCTTAGGCCATCCGCTCTTTTCTCCTCCAGCCGCCCGTCTGACTCACCTGTCCAGGGACTTGAACCGGCAGCCCTTCAATTAACAGCCCTGCTCTCTGCCCAGCAGCCTGTCGCCTTCCCGCGAGGCTCCGGCTGCTGGAAGTCTCACCCTTCCAGCTCCGGCACCCTCCTTTTGTGATGATTTATTAAATTGCTTTTAAGTAAGACTGCAGATTAATTAAAACACAGTCAATTTAATTTCCCAGCTTCTTATATGAGTTAAAGGTGGTAATTGAATCCCCCACCTCAGTTTTTATATTGTAGCTTAGCAGTAAGTGCAGAATTTCCTCACCAATTACTGATGCGGGCAGTCCAAACAAAGTGGGGACGGACATTCTGCTGTCTGTTCTGGCCTTGCTCGGTACAGAGGAGCAGAGGTGGAATCTGTTTTTCTTTTTTTTTTTCTCCCCCCCACCTCTTCTTTTCTGTTTGCTGAAAGGGCCGGGAATTGGATGACGGATCGATAATATCGGATTTGTGGATAGCATGCGGTGCAGCTGAGTCCAGCATGAATGCAAAGGTTCTGATGAAGGGGGGCTCCAGAGACGGCCGGGCTTTTGTGTTGTGGATCCGGACATGTTGCCGGGTTGGAACCCGCGTTGGCCGCAACCCGGGGACGTAGCAGAATGTGAACAGCCGAGGCGCGCACGCGTTAGCGGAGCAGAGACCGCGGCTGTTTGTGGCAAAAGGGTAATTCGGTTAGAAGTATGCAGGCCGCTCCCGGGCATTGGAAATCAGTGCGGGGTCGATGTAAGGATCGGCGCAGGTGAGGGGGAAAAGAGATCGAGAGGAGGCTGAAAATAGATCTGACCTGTGGTAATTACGACAGCCTTTGCGCGCCGGGGCGCGGGTCTCGGCCGGGATTATGAAATAGCCTTTCATTTTAGAAGGCAGCTGTGTTTGTTTGTAAGGGTGTTTGTCAGGTTATTGGGTCCCCAACACGTGACCGGCCTCCTCCTCTTCCTCCCTCTCGCCCCACTTGCTCACTGGCGCTCCATAGCCATATTGATTATTTCAAATACTGATTATCTAAAAGGCCTTCTGCGACTGTAGGCATTGGATTTATTTTGGCTTAATTATTTATGGGCCAGGGCTAGCTGTAAGTATTACTGCTGTGAGATCATGAAGGATTGCATTGTTGATATTCAGCAGCGTATTTGTATTTATGCACACTCCGAGCCTTCCTCCCCAAACAGCCGCTCCTCATCCACCCCTCACCGGTTTCTCTCTCTTTTTTTTTTTGTCTTGTTTTGCCTGTTTCACAGAGGGAGCTAAACTCTGTGGCGTCTGAGCTGGCGGGTCGACAAGAAGAGAGCGAGCATTCCCACAAGCACCTGGTGGAGCTGAGCAGGGAGTTCAAGAGAAATGTCCCTGAGGTGAGTCTAGCACCCTGCCCCCCATTATCTCAGCTGCATGTGTCATTTTCCTCATCTTCACCTCAGCGGGAACCGGCCGCCTGCATCACTGCTGCTGCCGGAGCCCAGACACACACCTCACTGCAGGGACTTATTTATTTCTTCTGTAAAACGCGTATTAGTGTGTTAACGGTGCACATGTCAGGGTTTGCCCCCCCCCTCCCTTCCTGCAGCTCAGTTAATATTTAAATACTGAGACCTTGAAGCATTAGCCTCTGGCTTGGAGTGATGGGAGGCTGTGGGGGCTCGTTTACCAAAGGTAAGCACAACTTTTCAGGTCCTGTGCTCCAGTGCCGGTTTGAGTAAAAAGTTTAAAAATGGAAGCTGGTATTGATTTCGCTCCAGATTTCTGTGATGAAACAGGAACCAGTAAATTTTCCAAGTGTCCCTAACCTGTCAAACCCTATTCATATTTCAGGGGGAGTAAGACACCTAAAATTAGGACTTTCTACGCAATAACAAGGTTAATTAGGTTGTTTCTGGAGTCAAATCACATCTAAGGACATGTACACTCAATGTCTGCTGAAATCTGATTAAATCCAAGTAAAACAAAGGACAAACTAGTTTCTTTTCTTGAATGAGGATAAACCCATGCCGACAATCACAGTGACAAAGTCACAACAAGTCGCAACCGGGTTGACACTTAGTGTGGCACCAAAGTGTCCCAAATTGGTAACTTATGTCCATTTGAGAGGTAAAACTAGATAAAAAGGCCTAATTTTAATCTCTAAATGGGGTTGCTTTATTATACACACTTCCTATACAAAAACATTTGTTAGTATAAAAAAGTAATAATGTGAAATAAAGAAGAAAACAGTCCTCCTTCAGTCCTGCCTTCAGTCCTCTCCATTAAAGCTCCCTGTAACCTGATGGCTCCTTATTCATGGATTTACAGTCAGCTGAGTATTGGCCTTACTCCGCTTTCATAGGACTATAAAAATCACATGGAAAATCATTTTATTCTTTTTGTCTCATATTTAACCCCAAAAAGTTTCTAAAATATGTTTGAGTAGCCTATAGATGTTTGCACAAATGAGTGAGTTGAAAATAAACACTATTTTATTATTTTTTCATAGGTGATTGAATACCTAAAATAAATTTGATTGATGTAAAATGATTTTTTTTTAAACTTGGATAAATAAAGAGGCCATGTGGTGATAATGCACAGGTGTCATCAAACCAGTTTAAATATTATGTCCAGAAAGTTTAACGTGAACAACCTTTTAAATATTTTTTAAATACGTTTTTAATATTACTTTACTTTAAAAATATTATAGATATTTTCATAAAGATATTTTGCAAGTCAATTAAAAAAAATTTTTCTCATTAAAATTTTTATGTAATAATTTAGAATAATTGTAATCATTTAACTTTTCCAATTTTTTAGGTAATATTTTGCTTAAAAATGCTTAAAAAAAGAATTTCAAACAATAACTGCTATTCAAAGATACATTTGGACACTCGTGATTCTCTGTAAAAGTTAGAACACATTGTTGTTAAATGGGGTCACATCAAAGCTAGGAGAAAACACAATTATGACAGTCTGTTTCAGGTTCAGTGCAAATTTATCAGTAAAAACTCGTTTGGCGCATTATAGGACAACTATTCCCTGACGTTTGTTTGTGCTGTAATATATGATGGCACATTCAATGAGAAATGGAAACATCTGAAGGGTTGAAAAATGTTACAGGTGATGAAGGAGAGTCAGATTTCCTGTTCTGGATATGGCTCACCTCTTTCAGATAAATCAACCAAACTAATTTTACTGACACATTTTTCATAGCTGGTCCAGCAAGTTGGAGCAGAACAGTTAAAATGTCCCACTATCCAGGTTCAGTGAATGCAGCATGTAGAAAGGAGGCTTTCTGCTCAGAACTGTAAGCCAGCAGATGAATGAACGAGACATTTCAAACCTCGGAGTCCCAAAACGAGCTGAAATAAGGGATGCATCCTATGCAATGTTCCCCTCATGACACATGCAGAGGACTCCATCATCATCATTTTCTCCAAAAAGATTGATGGGTTGAGGTCAGCTGGGTAGATGTGCGACATGGAAACGTCTCCTTTTGTTTTCCTCTTCCTGGATGGGGACATAAAACAGTGAATTTAACCTCGAAGCAGCTATTTTAAGCAGTTTTAAACGCTGAGCTGTTGTGAACGCCTTCTTAGAAGCCACAAGTGTGTCTGCTTTACCCTGAAAATGTGCAGATTTCTCATTTTGTCTCCCTTCTGAGGGGAAAAAAGGGTGATTAAGGTGGAATCTGGGAATGACACTGGTATGCTTTGAGTCCTTTCTCATCATCGTCTTTGAAATGATTAACCATTGACATTTGGCTGGAGCCAAAGAGGATATTTTTATGTTTTATAAATGAACCCCGGGGGCTGCATGCTGTGCTGCCTGCCTGCCTCAGAGTGAGTGTGTGGCGTGGTGTTGTAATCCTGTCGGTATAATACGGGCATTTAAGACGGGATCAGGCTGTCACCGCTGGCAGCACAATCCCCTTACCTGAGGCTGCGAGAGCTCGCACAAGTTTGGATTTTCTCGGCTCAAACACAAGCTGCTGGAAAGCCCCACTTTTCAAACATGCCCATTCAAACTCTGTGGGTTCAGCCACCGATGCCCACACCCCTGCACAGGCAGCACGGGGGGGGGGGGGGGGCAGCCAGCAAACATTAAAGACTCCTTCAGTTCATTTGGCCTGGCCGGGCACGCCTGATTCCTGAGCAGGTGGAGCATCTGCACGGCAGGAAAATGCTGAGGCAGAGTGTGCCGTTTTTAAAACTAGTCGTTTATCGGTTTTTCTTTGTCTTTGCGCAGGAGGTCCGGGAGATGGTGGCACCTGTTCTCAAGAGCTTCCAAGCCCAGGTGAGTGTCTGCAGAGCCTGTAATCCGCAAAATGCAAAGTAAAACAAGTCTGCCAGCCATCCAGTGGGATTTTTATTGATGATTTCCGACACCTCTGCTCAACAAAATTACTTAAAGGAGACACTCCTGTAAGAGCATTGATGAGAGCAAACCGCTGTGCTCCTGGAATAAACGATTTGATAGATACGGGGAGGAATCCATGGCACACTTTTCATGTTCCTGCTCATCTGGAGCTTATTGACTGATGCCTTTTCCGTCAAAGTGAAGCAGCATCTATCTGCCATTAGATGATCAGATATCTGGCTTCTCATATTTTCTTGGCAGAGACAAGCCCTCATTTCCTGTTGTGATGGTGCATTCACCGTGCCCCCTCTGACGTCGCCATATTGAAAAAGTCATCTGATACCCACCAAGACTCTGCTCCAGCCATTAAACCAAGGTCATAAATCACATTTGTGAGCTGCGCTATGGTCCGCAAAGCAGAGGCTTATGGAAATGATACCACAAATATGTTTCCAGGCCCGTTCCCCACCTCTAAACTCCCGCTCGGCGCTAACCTGAAAGCCCTATCATCTGTAAACATGAGAACACTCAGCATGGATTGTTCAGATCTCTTGAAAGTGATTATTGGCAGCTTCTTTTTACTGCTTTCTAATTGACTATACAGCGGCAGCCACGTGCCCTAGCAGTTGCTATCGCGCTCTACGCCCCACTCCACACTCCACAGTGCACTCCGGTTGATTTCTGAGCTAATTCAATTACCCCGACTGTAAAGTTGCAGAAATATCAGAGGCACCCTTGCATATCTTTATTGTGCAAACAGGAACCCAGAGGATTAATTTGAGCACCATTGATGTCTGACAACTGGGAGTCTGGAGATGTTTCAGAGTAGATAAAATAGATGGCTGATAATGAGTGATGATTTTTCTTCTTCTTCTGCCGTGGCTGCGGGCCCCTCTGGGCGCCTTCTGGTCTCTGGTGCCGCTTCCACAGGCTTCTGTTGTCCTCATTGATGGGAGGACGTGCGGAGGGAAAGGGACTCGCTGTTGCTTTTCTCCGCACGGCGAGGCCACGATGAAACAATCCTCTGGTGTTTCCCGGCACACTTTGACCTTATTGCTAATGTCAAACAGCTTGCAGAGGCGTGTGAACTTTACCCAGCAGTAGTCTGCACGACCCCAGCCCGAGCCAGGGGACCTCCGCCCGCCGCCGCTGTTTGGCGTTGTGGTTTGGGATAGGCTGCAGCCCCCCCCCCCCCCCGCCTCTGCAGGTGCCGAATGACAGAAGTCCTGGCTCCGGCGCGTTCACAGATGTGTATTTGTGAGGAAGAACTGGGTCCGTGCCCCTCTTCCTCCTCCGCTGCTGCAGTCGGGGGCCCAGAGGAGGCTCCTCCCGGTATTTGGACCCTCATCATGCCACTTCTAAAGGAGAAGCCGGCTCCTTTGAAGTGTTAGCGACATGACAGGTTTTCTTTCTTTTCTTTTTTCCATTTCAGTGTTCCCCACCCACTTTCTCTCTCCTCTTCCCGTCCAATCTTGCCTTCTAATTATCACTAACCAGGCGACTGATTAGAAACACGTTGCCGACCTAGTTTTTCTTCGGATCTGGAGGAGGAGAAAGGGTTAATCCCAGAGCTGGTGGCTGTCATTGGTCGCTTCCCTCCTTCTTTTCCTCCTTTTCGTTCTGCTCTCCTCTTTTCTTTCCCTGGAAGTTTGCTAATGAGGTCCCGTCAGAGCTGAGGAGAGGTGTTAATTTGGCCTTGTGAAGTAGGAAGGAGATTAAGGACAGTGAGGAGCTGAGTTTACGGCTTAAAATACACCGCTGTCCTTATTAATCCACAGGGCCCTCGGAGACCGGCGTTTTTGGTTTTATAATGAACACCGTCTTATAATGAAGGTAATTTTAATAAAAATTTACGCTGAGGAAGAGGAGACGGTACACGTCTCCGCGCTCTCGGGCACACCTTTGGGGCTGAGGGACATGACAGTTATTTCTCAAATAACCGATCGCTGGAGAGCTGGGCCCGTTGGACCTCATGCAACTTTCACACAGACTCCTTTTTCGCCCTCTGAACATACACAAAACAGCCCAAACCCAATTCTCCGACGCTATGCAGGGGCTTCTCTATGCAATTCACACCTCCCTCTTGCTTAAGTATGTAAACCCCCCTCAGGATAAACCTTTGAGAGGGATGGAGAAAAAAAAAGAAGAAAGAAAGGAATAAAAAAACAGTGACTGATTTCTTCTGTTTCTTCCAGAGACGCAGATTCCTCCCCAGTATCGGGGCCCAAATTAAGCACTCATTCTATTTTTCTCCTCTCCTCTTGATGTCATTTATTGCTCTCGGAAAAAGAAAACAGCAGTATGGGTTCCTAATTACTGAAACTTGCTTTACAATGATAATCCGTGGAGTAATTTAGCGTGCACAATGAGAGTTGTGGTGCTTGCGCAGATGGAGATTCTGATAAATAGTTTGTAACGTGTAATTAGCAGCTCTGCCGGTTACATACCATTAACCCCTCAAGCTCAGGAGTCATTATTAGCCCTCATTATCAAGCAGCAAGGTACGATGGAGCTGACTTCACATCAAAAACATCAAACAGCTATTAGAGCCTGCAAACCAGGGGCCGGTGGACACCTGTTTTCCAGTCTAACTGTGCCATTGCTTCCCCTGAGGTTGGGGAGACATTGTTTTTATGCCTGTTGTTGTTTTCGTTGCCGCTGCCTGTTTCTCTGCTAGGGCGCGGGAGGTGTTTTGTAGACGCAGCAGCTTTCGGTCTTTTCTGAAAACTCTGAAGTGACTGCAGAGTCTGATCCGCGTGACTGAGACGAAAAAGCCCCCTGATCGACCCCCGCCGGGTTCGCGTTTAGTGGCGCCCACCTTTGCCCGGTCGCAGAGACTCGCCAGTCTTCTCCGGGTTTCGCTCAAAGCTCGTTTCCGAGGGTGTGACCAGAAGTTGGAGACTTGGAGGGCGTTGTCTCGGGCTTTTCGCTGCCCTCAGCGGCGAGGTAGCCAAACCCCTGTCTTTGATCATCCATCGAGAGACGACCAGCTCTTCCTCCTTTTGATTAATTCCTGAAGGAAATGATAATTTCTCTTGAATGTATGAATATGTTATGAATAGTGGAATGAATCAAAGAGTAAAGGATGATAATTAATTACAGCGCCACGATAAAAGGCTGTGGGTGTTATGACGCAAGCTTCCTCGGTGTCATTATGAGAGGCTGCGTAATTACCTTTCTGCACGAGCCGGCGCTCCTGGCGGCACTGGCGGCGAGAGCGCCGCTCGCTGAGTGAGTCTAACGGCCATAAAGCTTTTCCCTGCCTAATTGTCTGAGGGGCTCTATGGCACTTTCATAGATGAGGGACTGTGCCGTTAGGAAAAAACGCTTGGCCAGGCTGCAGCTTTTCCACCTCAGTGAAGACGGATCATCATCACGGGCTAAAACCCGGAGCTTATTAGGTGCAGATTGCTGGAGTGGACGGCTAACTTGCGAAGGTGGGCTGGAAACCTGATGTCGAGCGTTTTTAGCCCAAGCTAAGGTTTTCTTTCATATATTAAGGGTTGAAATTCCTGTGCCAATAAACCAAATCCCTGCCTTCCAGCTACCTCTGAGTATCACTCTGTGTTATTATTCATGCCCTTATGTAAGGGGCATTTACAACACCGTTCTACTCCTCTCACTCCCCCCCCCAGCTACTACCAGACTGCTCCACACCGAGCTGACGAGTAGCTCTAATGTCTGTCTCCTGCTCCACTGTCAGGCTCATTGAGCAGCAGGCCCAGCCCAGGAACTCCAGGCCATTACCTATTCACAGCACGTCCGGGCCTCCAGCCTATTGTGGGGGACATAATGGGCTCCAGGGCCATGTAAACCACTGGCTTTCTGCTCCAGGTTTATCACTTGTGTCCTCTTCAGACTTAGGAGAGGGAATGGAGGTGGGAGGCAGGAAGGCAGGAGAAAGAAGAGGAGAGGGCATGAAGGGGGAGAGCTGTGGGGGTGCGTGGGAGAGTAATTGGGCATTAGATAATACCCTCACCGAGTCTTTTACATCTTCTGCATCTCCAGAGGGTAAAAGCTCGGCCTGTTCTCCACATTAGCGCACAAAAGCCGCTTTGACCCAAACTTAATGCACTCCATTCGCTGTTTCAGCCCTTATGACTGTAAAGTTCACCTTTATTGATCAGAACTGGAGCAGCCTGAGAGTATGAGCAGTGGCTCACACATTGGTTTGCCCCGGCTCCCATCTGAAGCTCCACATGTTGGGGAGTGAGCCGAGAGCCCAGCGTAGGGTTTGTTTGGCAAAGGTTGGGTTAAAATGAGTACAGGTCAGGGTGTTGCAAAGCTTCTGGGACATCTGTTTTGTGTTTAAAAACACGCTTTCAGCCCGTTTTGAACACCATTCATACTTTCATACTGTGTTTTCACAGAGCTAACTCTCCTGAAAGGTTAGGGTTAAGGTGTAACCTGCATCTCACTAATCTGATATAACTATTTTATAAAGAATAGAACCCCTAAACTTCAGCTTCTGACTCTGCTGAAACCTCCCGTTCCTAAAGTCCACCTGTTCGGCAGCTGTTAATGCACCCAAAATGCATCTATTTTGCTCAGAATTGTACATTTTGAAGACTTTGCCATGGGGAAAAAAAACCTAAAAGATGACCTGGTATGAATAGGAAGCCAAATGTGCACCTTCCATCCACCGGTGAATGGAAGTATCACAGTGGTGAGGCGTTCAGTAGCTAAATTGCAATGTTGCCCGGCTAAGTTTTCACTGCTTAACAGTAAATTTAACAGGATTTGCAAACGGAACAGGCGGGGATGGAAATAAACTCTGTGTACCTGTGGCATCTTCTGGATAACCTAGTGGAAGAAAATTAACATTTGAAATGAGTTTAAGCTGCAAAACATGGCTTCTTTTGGGTTGAATTTCCAGGGCAGCTGCCTAAACGCTGACTGTCCACTCGGGTGTTTTTGAATGATTCCTCCAAATAAACTGACTCAGTATATGTTAGTTTAACATCTCTGCAAGGAAGCGACAGCTTACAGATTCTGACTTAAGTCTGAACCATTTAGGCTGAAGTTTAATCTGTGTCTGACAATGTGTGCGTTAGCTGTAAAGCGACTGCTGACTGTCGCAGCTCGTTTTGGAGGCGAGGCGAGCACCCAGATGCGTCTGGAGACGAATGGAAGCTTAACTTTGAGTTTATTCAGGGACTGAAACGGCAAGGATCTGACAAAGACTGAGCTGAACAAAAGCCTAAATATACTGAAAGGGCAGCTAATGAGGAAGCTGAGGTTGACTGAGTCGAACACAGGTGTGAAAGAAAAGATGAGGATCCAACAGGGAAACTTAGGATGTTAGTAAAGACGAGCTATTTTCAGACCAACAAAATCTGACTTTTCCCCTCATTTGTGAATCATATTTGAGCCTGAAGGGCACATATCTGGTTGTATCATTCATTCATGGTCCTAAATTGGGTAAATCTCTGGTGTTTAGCTTACGTTCATGTGCAGTTTTATCCAACTTTTATATTAAAGCGAATCAGACGTCACAATTCTGCGCCGGTGGAGGTGAGATAGTAAGTAAATACAGGGCCAAACAAGCTCACTTGGCATTTTTTTATATACAAACCTCCACACAGAAATAGAAAACATGGACAAAATAAAAAAGACGAAGAAACAAAAAAAAAAAACGTGATGTAAATACAGCAAATCGACAAAGTCTGCTGAGCCCCAGATTGGATTGTAAACCAACACAAAGGTAAAAAATGACCAAAAAACCAAGTTCAAATCTTCATTTTGCTTCAAAATTTCTGGACATCTTAACATTTAAAAAAATCTGAATTACAAATCTGCGTTAAAAAAAAAGTCTAGAACTGCATTAATCCAGCCGGCGGGGACAAAAAGCAGCTCGGTGGATGGGTGGCGGCGTCTGGCCGGTGGGGCACGGGGGCTTAATTTATCTGACTGCCCCTGCTTGTTTCCTGTGTGGTGACTGATTGTTGTGGTTCTGCTGGGTGTTTTTATGCTGAGCCGCCTGAACCTTTCCATCAGCCTTCCCTGTGTCAGTCTTATCCCTCCTCCGCCGGGCTGTGATCTGGCGTGTGTGTGTGTGTGTTGGCGTGTTTGTTTTCCTGTCCTGACTGATGCCCTGTCGGAACGTCCCAGTTGGGCATATTCATCATTATGGATGCGTGTTTAGAGCCGGGGATGCACACCAGGTAAAGGAGAGGAGCGGGGGATGTTATAAATAGGCACTTGGCTCTCTAGCCATGTGGAATTGATGAGTTTCAGCACATTCTGCTCTGCAGTGCCAGGTTTAATTTCTGCCGTCCTGACAGCACAAACCTCAGAGCCCAGAGACGTCACGCCTGACTGCCGCTGCTGTGCAAATGTTAGCCGTGTTTGAGGATGGACGCTCGCGTGGCGCCGGCTGCGGCGCTCCTATTGGATGCACATCCTCTCCTTTTAAATCCCTGTCAACTTAAGAGACAGGCAATCACTTTCCCCTGCTGACCCCTGACCAAACAGACACTCACCAGCAGCACTGTAACTAATCCAAGCTGCATTTTGGTGGTGGAACGCAGCAAACTGCTGGTTATGAGACAGGTGAGAGAACCCCCCCCCCCCCCCCCACCCCCTGCCTCTGTGGACGCCTTTTGGTCAGAGAGCAGCACTCGCAGTCTCCCAGACTCCCTGACTCCTGGCTCCCTCTCCGCCTGCTGGCAAGAGCACAGTCAAATTAGCCAATAAAAATGTGTGAAATCGGTGGCTCGGCGCCGGCGAGGACACGCCAGGAGAAATGAACGTCAGCACTCGCACGACCAGGAAAATCTGCCTGGCCGATTCCACGGCAAGGATCCTCCGACTCCAGGAGCCGCACGCACAGTCGGAGGGTGAAGTTGTTTCTCCACTCCGCTGAGCACCGAGACCCAGAACTCCGATCAAGCCGGTGCCAGCACAAGCCGAGAGAACACGAGCTTCTGTCAGAGGATACACAGCCCTCACATGCTGGGCTGATTTAATTCCCTCTGTTCATCCTCGGCGTTTCCAGCCGGCTGCAGCCTGGGAATACCAGCCTTCATTTCACATGATGCTCGCCTGTGAAGTTTAATTTCAGCAGAATCTAAACACGCTAATTAAATATCATAACTTTCTGAAGAGGGCTCTGCTAAAGGTACCTGAAATTTTAATTTAGACTTCAAACGAGCGAAGACTTTAAAGCAAATCTATTGTTTTTCATTTAGACTTGCAATTTTCTCTTCTCTGTGCACGGCGCTACGCAGTTATGATTGATCTGGTAATTAAAATATGCAGAGAGGGAAAAAATATTAACCGCTGCTTTTTTCGCTTTCTTTTTGTTTTAGAAAACAGCCGACACGTTTTCCCCCTCTTTCCAGCACAGATAATTAAATTTTGCACATTGATGTTCTTTACGCAGCATTCATCGGCCTCATTATTTTTCCATTTTCATCTTTCTGGTGAGAGATCGATAGATTGATAAAATGATGGAGCCTATCTTAAATAATGCAAGCAGAGAAAAGTTACACTCACTTTGCTGCTGGCTACGTGTTTGAACTTTATTCTTCTTTCAGATTGTTTTTAATATCCCATGAAGGTAGATTCTGCAGTATTACATGCTCACGTAAAACATTTATTTTCACATTTTTTTGCTGTCCCTGTGCAGAAAAAAAACAGCTAATCTCCCTTTTTTTGTGCACACATGGTATATGGGATGATGCTTGTCAAGGCTAATATCCTAAATGATAAAGCGAGCGGCAATTCAAAGAAAAGACAGCGTAAAGTAGGCCAATTAGTACCTAGGGAACATTTTGCTTGAAGAGATAGCAGCTCGAAATGTCACATGCACGAACATTAGGACCGATTGTTTATAATATGACCTGACAGTTTGGTTCTCTTTAATATGGGATTAACTACAATACTAATTAACATGTGGCTCCGTTAAAGGAAGCAGCTGCAAGTGACAACGCTCTAACAGGGAAAGGAGCAACTTCTCTGATGTCCACCCCACAAAAAAGTGTTGCTTTATGTTAGTCTGGAAATACAAATTTATGAGTCCCACTCACCCTCCCTTGAACATCTAAGCCCACAGATCAGAGTGAGCGCGTTCTTTGTCACAAGCATATGTGTTTTAAAGCCCCAGCGCAGGGCTCCCCGTTTCATCAGACGCATAAAGTGGCCTCAGTGGCCTGTGGAGAGTGTTAAACACGTCCTCAATTAAAGCAAAGTAACTTAGCATCTCCTGCAGTCCCTGTAATTGGGTCTCTGTGGATTTAGCCCTCTTTGGAGTGAAGGGCCTGGCTTAAAGAGGGGCCGAGGGGACCGTCGGAGGCCAGCGAATCGGAGAAAACCAACGATAAGAGTCCAAACGGGAGGTCGGCCGGACCGAGGGGCTCGGCCATGTTTTAGTCCTCACCGGGAAGAACTCCGAACGGTCTAAATACACACATCTGCAGCAGATGTTTGCTGTAACAAGCAGAAAACTTTATGCCCCCAGATGTGATGTACGGAGCAATGTCTGCAAACAAACCACCCCCCCACCCGTTGTCCACACTACAAAAAAGGCCGATAACAGTAATAAACAAAACCGCTTTTTGTAGAATAAAAAAAAAAACCCTCAGATTTAAGGGCCTCAAATCAACACAAGCTACGTACAGAGCAGGAAATCAATCATTGACCCACAATATTTAGAACCTGTTCCAAAAAAGAAACTAAAACAACACAAATTAGGTACAAAAAGAAACTAAAAACAACACAAGTTATGTACAGAGCAGGAAACCAATCGTTGACACTGATAGATAGTGTGTGGAACCAAAGGAGAGATATTAAGACGACAGTCTGTTTATTTTTGCATATGTTAGAAGAAAAAAAACATCAGAAAGCAGCAAATGTGGTTGTAGAGAGAAGCGGTTAATGGTATTAAACAGAGACAAACACGCTGCTGGATGTCTGGAGTGGCTAAAACATACCCAAACCAGCTCAACGGGCTGCAGCCACACACACATACACGGACACACATGGTGGAGTGTGTTTGTGGGCGTTTGTCTTCCTCCGGCTGGACGTGTGAAGGACAGCCAAACGTGCGGCGAGGTCCAGTGGCGGGGCTTGTTTTATTACATCTCATATTGAGACCAATCTCTGTCCATTCACCTGAAGGACAGCCAGCTATTCCCTAACTAAATTAGCCAGCCGCTGTGGTGTGAGGGGCACCTCCAAGCGGCAAACGGGCCTCGCTGCCCACCCTCTCACCGTCTCAGGCAGGAGCTCAAACGCAACATGAGTAATCGCGCGTCCCGTCGCTCACGTCGCCTTTTTTTTCTCGCACACACTCCCGGCCGGACGGAGGGGGGGATGTGGGGTAATTGCGGTGGGTGTATGCACGGCCCTGTCAGGAAGCACGGCAGAGCTCCTGCCTCTGGGAGCACGTGCGCAGCAGCATACCTGGCTGTCACATGCGCAGCTAAGGCAGCCCAGACAGGGACTTTTAGCTTACGCCGCACAGCTGCTGGGAGGCTGAACGTCCTCTCCATGCTTCCCTCTCCCTAATGAAATGGCTTTTGTACAGTCTGTCTCTTATATATATAAATATATATATTTTTTTGTTCACTCAGGGTGGATGTTCTAATGAGGCAGAGCTTGAAATAGCAGTGGGGCTCGCTCTGCAGAACTATGACATCCCATGTGAGAACTTGCCCAAATCACAGTGGCTGCAGCCGTGCGTCAGGTTTCTTTATTTATAACCCGCACGGAGTTGTCCTACACTCCGAGCATATGGAGGCTTATGTAACACCCAGCATCCAACAGATCACCACTAAAGTCAGGTCATATGTATTGGTGTGTATTTATATACATTACGCTCGCGGAGGACTTGTGTGCAAGTCCTTTTCGGGGTATACTTAGACTTAGTGCTTTTCAATCTTCATTTTAATGGAAAATGAAAAGGTTTCGAATGGGCTAACTGCATTTTATCGCATTTTTTTTTCATTGGTTTGTTCAGTTGTTTTGAGATTTAAAAAAAAGTCTCAGAATTTGAATAATTTTGTTGAGGGTTTTGGAGATGTTTGATTATCCACCAGAAATTCCCGAAGTGGAGGCATTTTTTACCCACAACAGTGAGAAAAACCTTTAAAAAAAAGTTTCTTTGATATTACTGCCAAAGAGTGACTCAAGAGTTTTGAATGGCTAACACTGAATTCTCCCATTTGATTTGGAAGGAACAAGGGGGACTTGTTTTTCCAGTCGTTGCCAAGATATACACCCGAAAACAGCGTCAGCGCGGCGGCGTCTTTATGCATCTCCTCTAATTAGCCCCCATTCACTGGAATTGAAATGCCACCTCACGCCTGTCACACTTGATATGAGTGATCGGGCAGAAAGCTGGTCATTACAATCATGACATCAAATGCCTGGCGGCAGAGGTCAATCAGTGTGCATTAACCAAACAGAGCTCATTTGTTTTACAGCTTTTACTGGCGTGTTGGCACCGGCCTACATGAGCGTTAGGCTGGCATCCAGCGGGCACCGAGGCCCTCCCAGCAGAGCAGCAGGATGGGTCTCGGCCAGCCCTCTAACAGAGGAATGTGAAGGAGACAGAGAAGGGTGCCCGCCCCCCCGCTCCCACCCCCCACCCCCCCTCTGATTTATGCAGCTCAAATGAACTCCTTTATACCGGGTGTTCATAAATGCCTAAATGGGTTTTAAAATGATTGTCAGGCCCCTTGGTTTTCCCCCTTGCCTTTTCTCGATCACCACTTTTTAATCTCAGCGTGCCAGCGGCCTGATGCACGAGCGGGACTCGGTGTGCAGACATGCACGTGCACGCTGACCCTCACCTGGTCCTAATTATAGCAGATGAAGCCGCATTTCGGCGGCGCTTTGGTGATCTGTCATCGACAGGCCCACTCCGGGCTGGCCGGGAGTGATATCTCTCTGTAAAATATGTATGACATCAAAAAGCCTTAAAGGTTATTACAAATTAATAATGAGTAGTGGGCTGAGAGTGGTAAAAAATAGCCCTCCCTCGGTGTCGTGTTTAAATGTTTAATTTAACACGCTCTGGTATAAATGTGGCCTGCCTCCCAGCAAAAGTGTGCCGGGGGCCCCGAGGCTCCAGCAGGCTGTCAGTGGTCCGATCGCCCTGCTCACACGTATTAAGATCGACATTCAGATTAGACTGATTCATGCAGATTTGAAGGATCATTCGCCTGGAGAGACGCCGCCTGTTATCTCGGAAAAAGGGGGCTTCTTCATCTTGTGCGTCTCCAGTAGCTCCAGCTGAATTCTAAAAACACTAAAGGAGGCAGTTTAAGTTGCATCAAGCTCAAATTCTCTGCAGACTCCCAGACACAGAAAAGCTCTCACAGAGCATTTCTGTGAAGCGAGTCAAATCGCTGGCCCTGAACCCCTCTCTCACAGTAATGTCAGAAGACACTGTACAAAATTGCCTTATTTATGCCTGTAATGTAAGCTGTCTGTTCTGGTGTCGCTCATCCTCGGTGGAACCAACGACGGTGGCAGCCGAGTCTGGAGTGAATTTGCCGGGCGACTACCTGGGAAACATCAACAGTCATTAATTATGTAAAACTCCCTCTCGCAGCGGGAGCAGAAAAGAGCTGCATGCAACTGCAGCGCCCGCTCCTATTAGACTCAATGTACTCTACAATGAGCCCCCCTCTGCCTGGGGGCGTGGAGGGATTAACAGCCTACCGCCAAGACCCCCCATTGGAAGACACACTACCGTTCACACACACAAATGTGGCGTTCTGCGGCGCATGCTCAAGTTAAGCTGTTTGATTGTTGATGGCACTGACACTGTGCTGGAATCACCACAGACGTCGTCTACAACAAAGGTCCCCAGCGGCGGGCCACTGGCACAAGAGAAAATATTATAAAATATACTTTTAACCCCCTTAGAATTTCTGCAATTTTCTCCTAAATTGCCTCTAAAAAGGCACACACGCTGCTCTCTGACGTTAAGGTCAGGAATCTTTGGGAAATCTGTACATCTGCTGCCCGTCTCTGCAGCCTCAGCAAGGACTTTGTGTCTCTGGCTGTCAGATGGTTGTGGGCTAGCTGTTTTACGAGAGGACATTAACTGGACTGGAGTTGAATCTGGACATAATTTAAATAATTTTATGTGTTTATGAAGGTCATTTGGTGAAAAATAGTGTTATAAGAGAGAATTTTCATATAGAAAATTATATTAACAGGATTAAAATTAGAAATTCATTGTAGGTTCTCTGCACATTTTATTGATAAAAGAGCAAAATAACAATAAACCGCTACCAAAGGTATTGAATTTGATCATGATATAAAAAAAGATTACATTCTCAACATTCTTAACCAAGCAGAGAAAACTTGAGCTCGTTTTAGCCCAAAAACAGACATCACTCTTCACTAGAATCCTATCAAATGGATGAATTTCTTTAATGAAATGATTGATTACTCTTTTTATTTTGGTTGAAATGGAGAGATGGAGTACTCGTCTGTTATTTACACAAAGAGCAGCTAAATCTGACTGGATTTCTTTGTTTTTTTGGACTGAAACATTTGAACGAGTTTTTTTCTTTAAGTTATCACAGATATTTGTGGCAATTTTTGTAAGGACTGTCTTCAGGCTAGCTGTTTTGACCAACTTCTAGTCAGTTTTCCATCGTTACAGAGAGAACTGTATCATCAAATTAGGTCTGAGCTCACCCACTGGTGGGCAAGCCAGTAATCAAATGAAAGAAAAATAAGGAAAAAAGCTTCTTGGAAAGCAAACAATAAAATAAAAAAGCAGATTTTAAGAGGAAAATTCCCTGAACCATGCTTCAATTGAAGCTTCATAACAAGAGCTAACCCTCACACCTCAGTGTGTGTCCAAAGCGAACAGAAAAACGTGTTTTTCTAAATGTAAGCGTGTTTTTCTGGACTCTCTCGGAGGCGGACCTGCTGTACGAGGCCCACCTGAGATCCTCCTGCGAGCTCTGCCACTGATAAAGGCGGATTTATCAAGCAACTAATGGAACTAATTTCTGCGCCGTGTGTTTCCAATCCATCTTCCGTCAGCGGCTGGATTGTTTGGCAGAGTCGGCGTAATCTCCGCCACCCCCCCCCCCCCAACCCCCCCCCCACCCTCCCACCTTGCCCCCCTCCTCGGCCGCGCGCGGCTCGCTCATCAGCGCGGCGCCGGCATGATGTTCCTCCACGCCGAAACAAAGGCAGCGCTGACACCTGTAATTAATTAGGCTATTATGCATTCCGCAATGATAATTGCCTCACTGGAAAGTCACCAGCCTTTCTGAGAGGGAGCGGGAAGAGGGGCGGGCGGAGAGCGCTATCCATCATAGCGGCGCGCTCCTCTCTGGCTCTTTCGCTCCCAATCTCTCTCTCTCTCTCTTTCTCTCTCTCTGTCTCTCCCCCCCCCCGTGTCATGCTGTCTCACCTTGACTGGTGTAGGCAGGGCTGGAGAAACACTGTCAACATGCGTCCGAGGGCGAGATATGCAGCTGTGCCTTCCCCTCCTTGCCAGAAATGTTCCACGGCGAGCCTGCCAGGGTCCATCCACTCCGGGGCTTTTGCACACGTTGGCACAGTTACCCGTGACACCCCATCTGTTGTAGCTTTGTTCACCGGGGCAATACAGCGCTGGGATAATGGGGGCACTTTATTTTTATAATTAGCCCTTACCTCCACTTCTCCTCTCTTCTTCCCTTTGAACAGAGACCGAGTCCGGGGGCAGTCGCTGCCTCTCTCCTCGCAGGCCTCCCCCTTTTCAGCCGACGCTCTTTTCAGCACACACACTCTCCTCAAGGTTCAGGTCATTCACTGCGTTAAAACATCTAAGACGGCGAGCTCAAAGAAAAATGACAACTCTCATCTTTTGAACTACAAAGACGTTCAGAAAAGATTTGTTTTCTTCCCTCCCGTTTGTCTCTCGACTTTGACTTTGCGGCGACTTTGAGCTGCGAGAGCGGAGGCTGCTGCTTTCGAGTTTTGTCAGGAGGGCTGGTAACGGCGTGGCTCTGCCGCCTGTTGATGGAGGGGTGGGCCCAGAAGGCACCTGCTGCGTGCTGGAGACAGCAGGCCCTTTGATCCGGGTTTAACGTGGGGCCATGTTCTGTCTCCCGGGCAGCTCGGTGTGCCATGTCCGGGGGGACGGCGTCAGGCGCGCCTTCATCTTCCGCCTCCATCAGCCCCGGTCACTATCATCGCTCTCACCGGGGACGTTTACCCAGAGTTTCTGATATTGAGCCCCTTTTCTCATCGGAATGATAAACACAGGAGCTTTGCTCAATCTGTTTGCCAACTAGTGGTGGAAAAGGGAATCTCTGACTCTAAAAGAGGGGCCGAAAGCACTTAAAGACCCACAAAAAAAGGCCTGAGAATGTATATTTTTCTCCCCAGTTATATCACAGGGCTATTCGATAGAGAAAGTGATGATAGGTCAGGTCATCTGGCCTTGCCGTCACTCTCGTAGTAAATCCCGTTTTAAATCGGCACCTGTGGGTCTTACAGGGTTAAGGGCTCTTTTTCTCTACCCGGCCGTGTTCGTTTTGGTTGTTTACAGTGGAGCGCCCACCAGCAGAGTGATGACGGTAAACCTGCTGCCCCCCTGTCGTCCATCATCATGAAGTCATTAGATTGCAACGGAAAGGTTTTGGAGTTTTTAAAATTGGTCACAAGTTCAATTTGACCCATCTTAGATAAACCGAACGGTTGAGCCGGTTGTTGGCGGATTCTGGAAAAAACAACCCTTATCAGCTTTTATCACACCAAGAAACAATTACGACCAGGAAACAACAATCCTGTTGGCACAAAGGGGTTTGAGTGGAAGAGGACCCAGTTCAGAAACTGACTACTGGGAACAAACCTACAGATTAATTCATACAAAGGATAACAAAAAGTGCAGCTTAACCATAATACCAACAAACTAACTAAAGACTTTACGAGAAAAAATCAAACTAGAAAAAGTAAAACTAGCAAACCAGAACGGGGACCTGGACAAAGAAAACAAGACGCGACAAGATGGACAACAGACAGATAAACCAACACAAATGGAGTAAAACCAACAAGCTGAGGTTCAGATAAGGATGAATTCAGACTGGAAGCAGCTGAGAACCAGAAACACTGGTGGGAAAAGTAGATTTCATGACCAGAGCAGGAGGGAACCAAGGAAAGACTACCAGAAACTGGAAACAAGGAGCATTAAGCCAACTAATATCATAGAAGCTAGAGAAAGAGAAACTAAGGACAACAAAAAAGATATAAAGCAGACAAAGCAAAAACAAAAATAAATAAAACTCAGATTGAGAACCCAAACCAAAGACAAAGCACACAAAAAACATGATTAAAACTCCAGAGTTCATGACAATAATTAAATACACTTATATTTGAATCAAGCTACTTTAATTAAATACACTTTTATTTAGTTATGTATTATTTAGATAAAATATTCAATTAAACATAAGCTACACTGAGACGTGATTTACATGTGTTTTAAGTGTCAAATCAGCCGGTCGAATAGCATTAAGTAGATCCTCTTTGGGCCTCTAGAGGAGCTCTGACCAGCCAGGGTGTGGACAGAAATCGTTTGAGCGTGTCTTTGAGTGTGTGCAGGACGTTAATAAATCCTTTGGGCCCTGTTTGTGGTGCGGTGTTTGTGGATCGGGTTTGTTTCCCCACATGTCCGGTCAGAACCCCTCAAACTGGTGGAGAGTTTGCAGGATAGTTGTGTTCTCACAACTCCCCGGCAGCTGTTTTCTTTGTTAGCGACCGCCGTCCTGCTAAGGGATGTTTTTGAGTCTGTTAGAGATACTGAAGTACACCCCATGTGACTACCAGGGTGCACAAGATGCAGGCTTTTTTTCACAATACTGACATAACAGGATCAGATCCATAAAATAATGTATTTGGATTAAATCATTTGTTTATAAGGCAACAGCAGTGACTTTACAACAATAAACCCGTTAGCTTGGATCTTATTCAGAAAGTACATCTGCTTTTATGTTTATGTTGCGTTTCTTGTGTGTTAGCCAACTATTTGTTGTCTTGATCTGTTTTTTGAGTACACACATTAACAAATTAGAACCCTTAACGCTATTTCTGCTCTTGAAGTGATGTTTTTTCTTGTGAGTTAAAGACGTAGCCTTAGTTCTTCTATGTTTGGTTAGTGCGATTGAGCAAAGGTGTTTTTTATAATTCTAAAATGCGTCTCTTGTGTTCATGAAGGGGGCAGCAAGCATCCCAGAATGCACTGCATTTTAGATATTGAAAAGTAATTGATGGAAAATAATTGATAACTTACTATATTATTCATTTTCGAGCTTCTGGATTTGCACCTATGTGCTTTTGGACTTTAGTTATTTAACCCTCGACTATGATATGGATTCATAGACTGATAAGTTATATATTTGAAAGACTGGCTTCTCGGTAAATCGTGACAGTAATAACAACCATCTATTAGTTCCTTTGAATTTTTTTCCTTGTTTCTGTTCTCCAGATGCTGAAAACAAGCTACTAACAAAACACTGCTGGCTTCCACATTATTTTCCCTCCAACAGCGGCCCTAAAGGCTCTGGGATTGTCACGGGGAACACAGATATTATTGTCATTTATTAACTGTGATGTGTTGAAATGAAAACACGACCAGACAGAGAGCGCTGCGGATCAATGTCATGATGTAGCTTCATCACCAGGCGCGCGGCTCTCTCCAATGCAGAGTACCTGCATTTCATCTCTGGCAGTGTGTGCTTCTGACCACAACATGCGAAGTACACTGTCAAAAACAGGGAGAAGTATGTTCAGGACTCCTAAAGGTCTATTCTTGACTTGGGTGGCCGTGTTTCAAGAGGAAAGCTGGCTGATTGGAAAGTCAGTGGTTTGGTGGTTTGAATCCCATGTTGATCCACGGAAGAGTCCCTGGGAATAGCACTGAGGTAGCCTAAGGTACAAATGGGTAAATTACATTTAGTTTAAAGAGCTGACTGCTCAATTTTTGTCTGGAAAAGCACCATAAAAGTACTGTCCATTTACCATTAGTACCCTATATGGCTAATAACCGGACCCCAAGGGGCATATTTGTACCTTTGGAGGCACTTAAATGTACTTGCACTTATATAACGCTTTTCTAATCAAACTGACCATTCGAAGCACTTTACATTACCTGTCTTTCACGATTCACACATTGGTTGGTTCAAGCCTTGCCCAAGGACCCTTCGAAATGTGGCCTGGAGGAACATGGGGTCGAGCCACTGACCCTCCAATCAGCAGGCAGCTGCTCTGTCCTCCTGAGCCAAGGCCGCCCCGAAAGGTGCAGGTACCACCCCTGAGTTGAGTCTTGCAGGTTAGCAAGTCTGTAATTAGCATTTAGCAATGGGCCTGGTGTGGTCCTTTCCATTTTAATCTAACACAGAGGAATCTAACGAATAGTGGCTCCTTCTATCCCTTAAAACCTCCAGCCATTCAGAGCCTAAAGATAGATGGATAGATGAATTTATTTATCCCCGAGGGGAAATTAGGTGTAGGAAGGTGCAGAGGGTTGGTTCTGAGCTGAAAACCAAAGATTTGAGCTCCTGTGTCTCAGCCCTCAGGCGCTTTACAGCAGTTTCAGGGCCGAGAACATTTAAAACGAAAGCCAGTGTGCTTCAAAAGAGCTTTTCTGCTGTTCTGCAGTTGCCTTTCAAAGGCGGGAGGAGCTTCAGGTTTACTGTACCTCAGAAAAATTTTGTCTAATCTGACAGGAAGAACTCAGAGGATCGATTTAGGGGGCTTCTTCTCCCGTGCGATTCACACGGCCCTGTGTTTCTTACAGTCGCTGTTCCAGTTGAAGTCCTCTCGTGAGACCCCCAGGCTGCCATGAGCCGGGCTGTATTTTCACTTTTAATTTGTCACCGGGTGCGCAGGCTTCGTGCGAGGCGCAGATAACTGGTTCAGAGGAATATCGGCGCGGTCAGCGTTGGGCTGAGGCGGCAGCTCTGCGGAGGGCGAGTGGCAGCAGCGCCGGTCGGCTGCGAGCGGCCCGCCGTGACTGACACACACCGCTGATTGGAATTGACGCGCCGACGAGTTGTGTGTCAGTGCTCTGACTGCTCATCTCACCGGGCGTCCAAAGACGGCCCCAGCCACCGCCATGCTGCCACCGCCTCTCCGAGATGGGTGTCACCATGATTAAATCTGCCCTCCAACACGGGCTGGGAGCGCACCATTTTCCTCTGTGTGTGTGTGTACGTGTGTTTTTTTTAAAAATGTTTTTGAGTTCAAGTGTGTGTGGGAGGCTGTGCGCGGGTCTCTCAGCATCCAGACTGTATTGCGGTGGTGTTTACCTCTGCCCCTCTCCTCCACCCACTCATCAGTCTCTCCTCACCAGCTCATCCTTCTGCTCCTGCCTCTCCTGTGAATCTACAACACTCAAAGCAAAAAAACACACACACAAAAAAAAAAAAAACGTTGGCAGCAATGACAGCTGCAAAAGTGCTGGGTGGCACAGTTAATATCTGATCTTTCTCTGCCTCTAAATGGGAAAAATAACCGTGTGCGTTTGTGTCTTTTGTCATGCAGCTATTAAAACTAGCATTTTAGCTCCGTGTGACGGCGGAAGGGGAAAGGATTTTTACCAGCTTTGCTTCAAATGAGCTGCAAAGGCCGAGCATTTGGCAGGTAGATTCTTCTAGAAGGTCTGCTCTGCTGACAAGTGTTGTTGTGGTGGGCTTTCCCACTGTTTTGTTCTAATAAGCATAGAGTGGGACAGGGGTTGTTGTGACATCCTGTCAGCCTGTGGGCTGGACCGCTGCTCGGTGAGCAGCACAGTAGGACGGACTCCCTATGATTGTGCACTGACCTTTGCATCATGGTGGAAGATGACAGGTAATTTAGAGGCCTCAGGGACTGTGGAACCATGCATTTGCTGTCCCCTAGCCACCCACTGCAACTGACCGCCGCCGTCACCTTGAGATGGAAAGCGGGGGGGTTCGCGCACGTGTGCAGGCAGAGATTTAAATCACAGGCGGACGCGGACTGGCGCTCTGTGTTAAGTCTGCCTCGCCACGCGCCCGGCACCTCCCTCATTGTCGCACGCACTAATCACCTGCATCATCACAACCAAATCACAAGGGGTGGCAAACTGGTAAGGCAGAGTGGCAACACGATGATTTAGAGTGATAATTGCATAATCACCAGTTGTGATAATTGTAAATGATGACTGCATAATTGCTAATTGCGCTCTTTCTGGGAGCCTCTCTGGTTTCTGTTGTCTCTGCCTCTCTCTGTTTGTCGCTCAGTAGCCCCTAAACTCTGCCCCCTCCCCTTCCCTCCAGATATGTTTTCTCCTCCCTGATTTATTTTCCTTCCCCTCAACACATGCAAGCCTGCTGTAATATGCACACAGAGGCTCACTAGTGGCTACTGTATGTATTCTCGAAGGCTTATCGGTAAGCGTTTCCCAGCAGCCCCGTCCCAGAGGCCGTGCTCTGCTCGCTTGGTTTCTGAGTTATGGAGGAGCGCTAACAGGTTTCCTTTGTCTCTTTCTTGCTGCTGTGCCCCGGGCTTAGCTCCTGCTTGTAAAACCATCCTGCGGCCAAAGCCCATTCCCTGGGCAGCAGTATCCTTTATCACAAGTGGGTGAAAACAGAGGATGCGCTGCGAGGCTGGAGCCAGAGTAGGCCCGGGCCATATTTCCAAGCCAAACAGGAGGGGAGGTTTGCCAGTTGTAGTCCCACCTCGAGCCGTAACCCGTCTGCACAGCCACTCCCTTGATCTGTTTTCATAGGAAACTTGTTGGCTGTAAAATCTGCGGCACGGTTGGTGGATAACCACGGACGGCCCATATCATGGCGGCGCCTCAGAGTGCTTTGACGATCCGCCGGAGTTGGCAAATCTGCACACGGAGCGGGCGCTGACGTGGGACGGCGTCAGAGAGGCCTGTGATTGATGCCTCCGCTAGCATCTGCAGGCAGGTTAATTGTGTGATTGTGGAGGTAATCTCCATGTTCTCTCGTAAAAGAATGATGGAGGACCAGGAGACCCTGCACATCTCCGGGAGATGGAGCCCTTTGCTGAAACTCATGCTCTTCACGTGTGCATAAATACCTCAAAAGAAAGGCAGGCCGGTGATTAGCTATGCTGTGTTCAGCTCTCCGCCCCCCCCCCCCCCACCCCTTCAGGTGGAAGTGGTCTGTCCTAATGTCATAAACTTGACATAAAGCTGCAAGAAATATAAAAGTCTTAAAAAAGGTCGGGATAAAAACAACTCGTCACATAAAGCTGGAATGACATTCATATACTCGACAAATTTCAGGGTTTGTGAAGTGACAATCTGGGTGTGGGGGGGTTAAGAGAGGTGGGTTGAGGGCTGGAGGTTAGATTTGGGTAGAGCAGAGGGAAGCCACGGCGTTTTGTAGCAGGGAGCTGGCTGCGAGCTGCAGACTATTGCATCTGTATCGATCGGGCTCCAGCCTTTTCCATTTTCCATGAACTCCTCTGAGCTGCTCCAAGTGGGAGTGATGGGGGAGATTTGCTTGATCTTTATGATATTTCTTTAAACATGATGCTGTCGTTATGCCTCCCCGGGGAGCGCAGCAGCCATTTCCAGTAAATCAGAGGCTCTCCGTCTGGCTGTTTTCCACACACCTTTTTATAACCCCACTAAACGGGCCCAACGCACAGACGCCCTCTCAAATGAATGTTTTCCGAGTGCAGCCGTACAAATGAGGTCTGCTCTCCAACGCACTGTGCTCGGATCTGACAATAGATGACACTCGTTGCTGTTTTCTTTGGATGTCTAGAAAAACCTGGCCCAAGTTGGAGCCACAGCGAGTCCCCTGACTTCCAAACAGACCTCGTGCCTTAGCGGGAGCTGGAAGCGGGGTAACCCACATACCCACTCGTGCAGGTGCCCTCTCCATGGGGCCAGGTGGTGGCTAATTTGCTTTCTTTGTCCCTCCTAATGAATCGTTAATTGGTTTGCGTCACCCGCGGAGGCGAGGATGGCAGGTGCTGAGTGCTGCTGGTGATGGCGGCCACTGGCGAGCGTCCTCGCACACGCTGGCGCCTTCACTTAACGGGCCAAATGTCACCTCGCAACATGCAACAGCTTGGCACTGAGACAGACAGGATCGTCACATTTTGGCCACAAACGCCTCCACAAGCTCCTCAGACGGGATGATGTCACCCTTTCAGGACCCAATCAGAAACGTGGAGTCAGTAAACAGTGATGTCAGAGCAGCCAAACGCAGAAAATGATGCAACTCGAAACTAAATGTGATTACTTCCAATAACGTTAGTGTTTCAATAGACTAATTTCATGTTCTAATCTTTCGTTAGAATTATACTAGAGGTGGGAGCTTCTTGTTGGGGTTGGACTGAAGATGAACATGAGAGCAGACACCAGAATTACGATCAAATCTTTCAGCTTATGTTTGGAGCGACGAAGTGACCGAAAAGACAAGCGTTTACTGTCAACCTGTCGCCTGGTTAATGAGTTTTGTTTAAAAAAATGTGCCTTTTTTGCAGAGCACAACAGCAAGAATAAATTTGAAGGAGTGAGCCAAAAAAAGGAGGAATCAGTGGATCTACATCTGTTCTCTGTGAACGGATAATTGTGTTTTAAAAAAAAAATACAATATTCATTGCCCATATTTTAAAAAAATGGAGAAAATGATAAACAATTGTGGGTTTTGTTGTTGCAGTCGTTTAGCAAGTCTGATATCCATAAAAACACATAAACTAATACTGATAACTTTAGAAATGGAATGCCCATCAGCTGTGCAGATTTGCCACATGGTGCTGATCCTAATTTTACCCAGCTGGTATTTGGAACAGTTTGAGGTGGAACAAGGATGAAGGACACAGATGTGGATATGGCACATAAGTTGAATTTATTTGTTTTTGACACGAAAACCAAAAACTAGGAACTCAAGTAAAAACACAGGACCAGGGAAAAGTAATATAATAACCACAAGTAAAGGAAGAGCTCAAACTGACACGAACAGTTTTTTAGGCAAATTATTAGAGGTTATAGAAAGCTGTGACATACCAGCAGGTAGTCACTTTGCTCTTGTTTCTATTTCTGTTTTATTGAAAAGTGAAGACATTCCTGCTTAGTGTAAAAATTACTGGCTGAAATATTTCTGTTAAGGTCCAAAAAAACAATTTACACAAGTCAATTTTAAGTAATTTAATTTCAAGTTCTTAAATTTTCGTTATTTTTAGTAAACAAAATTAAGATTATGGTCAGCAAGCCCCTATTTTGGTAAGTATAAATGTTTTTGGGGCAGTTGTGAAGGATTTTTCCCTGAAGAATTGAGTTATTTCTCATCCTAAGGCATCTGTATGTGGTAATAGATAGTGTTCCCTTCTTTACAAATGCTCTGATACTCTGATTCATTCATTCAAGGGACTCCCATCTTCTTCATGCAGCTCAAACAATGATCAAACCACCTAATTTGCTAATCTCAGCTCATGCAATACTCAACAGGTCTGGTTTGCACAGCCTCTCATGCTTGTTTATGCGTTCATTTGCAAACGTTTGATGCTGAATTTTTGTGTGTGGGTGCAGGAAATATTTTCCTTGGAACCTCTCGCGAGGTCGCACTTGATTCAGCGTTGCTGCACATCAGCACAAAATGTGACCACTGAGGAGTCTGATTCCTCCTGGAGCTCTTTGACACGCAAACATGTGCTTTTCTAAGCAGTTTTGTGGAATATTTTCTTTATGTTCTTGCCCTTTGCTGAACCTCTGTGGGTTGAGACTGAGCATGTGCGTGATGTTGATCTCCTTCCTTTGGCCTTTTGTGTCGTGCATTTCTCAGATCGGCCCGCTCAACCGCTCGAGTTAACGCGAATGCTGACGGAAAGTGGCACAGCTCGTGGGTTCCGCTGTTTGCTGGGCTGTGCGTCTCTTTCTTTACCTTAATGGCGTCTTCTCCCCTGCAGGTGGTTGCTCTGAACAAGCGCAGTAAGGAGGCAGAGTCTGCGTTCCTGGGAATCTACAAACAGCTCATCGAGGCCCCAGGTGAGTCTCCCACTAAGACCAGAGCCGTGTATCCCCAACCAACACCACCTCGCTGACTAAATGAACTTTCTGTCTTTGAAGATCGCTCCTCAAAGATCAATCCCCTGTCAGTCACAGCTCTGCAAGAGGGGCGGCTCTCAGACACATCATGTGCATATGAGTCATCACACCTGAACCATGGAGTCATTTTCTTGCCATAGATATAGGGGCTATGGTGCAATAGCACCATAAGAAAGTAAAACCCTGTACCCTGTGGCTCTTATCTATATTTCAAAGTCTGTGCTCTCGGAGTGGTTTCCAAAACTCTGCGTGAAGCCACTTCAAAACCCAGCATTCGGTGCTTGAGTACAGCCTGACTGAGGAGTGAACACATCCTTGAGGAGCTCTGGTGTTGATTGTGGAGGGCCAATTAAAATCCCGACTGAAGTCTGGCTTTGTGTGGAGGGCAGGCCTGATGAGGCCAAATGGGGGCTTTGGAGTGGGGGGGGGGGGGCACAGTAAGTCAGGGTGAAGTCGAGGCATTTGCTGTTTATTCGGTTGTTTCTTGGTGCACCGAGTTGCTCTTTGTTGCAGGAGACGGCAGCAAAACGCGAACAATCTCGGCGCAGATCAGAGGAACACTTGTGGCAGGAGCAGCGAACGCTGTTTACTGATTCAATGAATACAAGATAAAAGTCTGCGTCAGAGAAACGGCAACGGCAGCAACTGACTTTTAAAGGTCTCCATTTTTCCTTGAAGTCCCCGGCTTGATATTGCGCCGCCACCCACACACAATCGCACACACACACACACACACACACACACGCTCACTCATTTTGAATTTTTGAGTTATTTCCTTGATAAGAAATACTGCTCTTTAAAGATGAATTCAGTTTGAATTCATGACCTGTTGCTTTTTATATTAAGACCTTAACACTGCTTACAAGCTTTTTTCCAGAGGTGTATTTTGCCAGAAACCTTTCTTGAGGAGCATAATTGAGCCAACTTAGTGGTACGTTTTTATTCAAAAGCAAAGCCGCCATCTCCTAACCTCAACTTTAACACATACAAAAAAAGATACAGAACACTTCCCCTTCTGTCTGTTGATGCATTCATTCACACGTGTTCTATTTGTGGTCATTATAACGAGTGCAGGGGGGCAGACTCTGGTGTATCGGCTTACATCAGGTGACGTTTCACAGCCGGCCGCCCGCCTCCATATGACCTTACAAAGGGTGGACCCTGTTCTCCTTTACTACTGCCCACTCGCAGTACAAACCCAACTGAGCTGCTTTCATTCTCCGTCAGAACCAGAGTCAAATGTGGTTTTGAACGCCATTAAATCGGTAATTACGACTACACGACAGGATTTAATGGTGTCATTTGTGGATTAGTTCTGTATCCTTGTGTTTACCATCAGTATGAGCTAGCTTAGTTGCAATACCTTCATGTGCCCAGTATCAGGAAAGCCATGCAGTGTTGCAGAGTTTCACAGTCTGCTGATATTTGACGTATTCGGTAGCTTGAAGTGCATCAGTTTTCAACTTCAGTGCGTTTCAGGATTCGCAGAATTATCCACAAAAAAGTTATAAGGGTTTAGTTATGTAAGAGTCATGACAATAATTAGAGATTTATGATCATATAGAGCTCATCTGCCCCTCTCAGCTGATTAAAGACAGATGACCGTACGCCTTTCAGGACAAACATTACAGGACCATCCTGACCATCCACTAATTTAAAGTGCCAAAAAAAAGATTCCAACAGATTTCTGAATAATTATTCCCAAAGAGCCAGCTGCTTTGCCTCATCTTTCCTCGTGTTCTCTCTTATAAGTTGATATAAGTTGTTGATTTGAAAAGTAGAGACAGAGTTCATGTCCTTTCAAATCTATGTGGTAACCTGAGCTTATACCCATTCGCATTGACTGTAGGGACCAAATATACATATCTGGGGCTGTGCTCACAGCTGCTGTCGTCACTGGTTCAGCAGAAATATCCATAAATGGCAAATGATGCATCCTTTTTTTTCATGGAAGCATGAGAAAAACATTTTAATGGTGGCTCTGCGGCTTCTGTGAGATCTTTTTAAGTCAGTAGTTGATCATTTGGTACACCTGAGAGGTTTTATAAAGATGTTGGCTTGTGATCAGATAACTTTGGGTACAATTTGGCACAAGGTCTGACAAAGGTCTCAGATTCTGAACAAATGTGAGCGAGCTTCTGTCTTGCTACAGTGGGGGAAATAAGTATTTGACCCCTTGCTGATTTTGCAGGTTTGCCCACTTACAAAGAATGCAACGATCTATAATTTTAATCATATGTACATTCTAACAGTGAGAGACAGAATCCCAAAGAAAATTCCAGAAATTCACATCATATGAATTTTTAAAAATTGATAACCATCTGATGAGGAAAAACAAGTATTTGACCCCCTACCAAACAGCAAGTATTCTGGCTCCTACAAGCCAGTTAGTCTTTCTTTAAGACACAGCCCCAATCCCAACCAATTATCTACATCAAATATAACTGCCTCACCTTGTTACCTGTATAAAAGACACCTGTCAACACCCAAACAACCAGAATCCAACATCACCACCATGGGCAAGACCAAAGAGCTTTCTACGGCCATCAGGGACAAGATTGTTGATCTGCACAAGGCTGGGATAGGCTACAAGAGAATCGGAAAACAACTTGGAGTGAAAACATCAACTGTCGGTGCAGTTGTCAGGAAATGGAAGAAGCACCACACCACCGCCAACCTCCCTCGTTCTGGGCCTCCACACAAGATCTCGCCTCGTGGGGTGTCCCTGATCACGCGAACAGTGAGGAATCATCCCAAAACCACGAGGGGGGAACTGATGAATCAACTGAAGGCAGCTGGGACCACAGTTACAAAAGAAACGGTTGGTAACACACTACGCCGTCATGGATTGAAATCCTGCAGCGCACGCAAGGTCCCCCTGCTCAAGAAGAAACATGTACAGGCCTGCATGAAGTTTGCCATTCACCACCTGGACAACTCAGAAGAGGCCTGGAAGAAGGTGATGTGGTCAGATGAGACCAAAATAGAACTTTTTGGCCTCAACTCAACTCGTTGTGTTTGGAGGGCAAAGAACACGGAGTACAACCCAAAGAAAACCATCCCCACCGTCAAGCATGGTGGTGGCAACATCATGCTTTGGGGGTGCTCTTCAGCCAAGGGGACGGGACAACTCCATCGTATTGAGGGGAGGATGGACGGGGCCATGTATCGTGGAATTCTGGACCAACATCTCCTTCCCTCAGTGAGAGAGCTGAAGATGGGTCGAGGATGGGTGTTTCAGCACGACAACTACCCTAAGCACACCGCCAAAGCAACAAAAGGGTGGCTGAAGAAGAAGCACATCAAGGTTCTAGAGTGGCCTAGCCGGTCTCTAGACCTGAATCCAATTGAAAATCTTTGGAGGGAGCTTAAAATTCGAGTTGCCAGGCGACAACCTCGGAATCTGAATGATTTGGAGGCTGTCTGCAGGGAGGAGTGGGCCAACATCCCTGCCGAAATGTGCACAAACCTTGTCACCAACTATAAAAACCGTTTGACATCTGTGCTGGCCAATAATGGCTTTTCTATAAAATATTAACATGCTGTTTCTCCAGGGGGTCAAATACTTATTTTTCCTCATCAGATGGTTATCAATTTTTATAAATTCATATGATGTGATTTTCTGGGATTTTCTTTGGGATTCTGTCTTTCACTGTTAGAATGTACATATGATTAAAGTTATAGATCGTTGCATTCTTTGTAAGTGGGCAAACCTGCAAAATCAGCAAGGGGTCAAATACTTATTTCCCCCACTGTATAAGTATAACTATATTTGATGACAATCCAGTATAATTTAAGAGGGAATAAGAGCATCTTTAGAGGTCTCCATTAATGGGTGGGGGTGCTGTTTTAGGCTGAAGATGTCAGCAGGTGACTCAGGGAACTCTCAGTAAAAAAACCAGCACATAATTTCAACATCTGGGCTGCAGATGTTCTCCCGGATTCCATGTTGCTAAGCAGCTCTGTGGTCCTCCTCCTTTGCTGTTGCCGCTCTGTCTGCAGGGTCCATCTGCCTGGAGGGTCTTAAATATGTCAGAGTTGCTCCTGCCTCATGCTGTGTCCTCATCAGGGCTTCCCTGCGCCATCCTTTCTATGTACCTACATGTTCAACACCGTTTTAAGTTCTTAAGATTAAAAATATAGAAACGGTATTTAGCCTTGAGGTTTTCCAGGAACAAATAAAACTCAGACAGAAATTTTACTGTTAGGTTGGCAAGAGTCCAGTTAAAGTCCTCCAGTAAAACAGCTAGTCCAAAACAAGTCTGCCATCCAGAAAGACACGAAGTCCATGCTCAGGATGCAGAAACGTGCAGCAGACGTGCAGATTTTATGCATATTTTTAGTGTAACTTCAACAGCATATGAGGGTGTCTTTGCAGGTGTTTTTGGAGAAAATTGTTGGACTTTTAAGGGATTTCATCTGCTTTTTTCACAATTGGCATTTCTTGTCACGGTTCTGAATCATAACAGCTGTAAAAAATGACCTAGGCAAGTTTATTTGTGTAGCATGTTTCGTGTACAAGACAATTCAAAGTGCTGTTAGTGACCGGACTAACAAACAAGTTATTCCAACAGCCCAGCATCCAAACCAGCCTAGAAATCCCAAAAAAGGTTGATTCCAAAATGGAAATAAGATTCAGAGACAGACACAGTTTGTCCAGAGCTTCTCCTCCTGAAGCCCTGTCCTGTTTAGATAAATGTAGCCTTGCAGCTGCTAAAGCTTTCCATGAGCTCACATTTCCCATCATGATCAGGGGAATATTTATTTAAATTCCCTGCTTTTTTTTTTCCATTTTGTCCTTGCTCTGGTCCAATGTTCTCTCATTTTTCATTGTCTTCTTAATTGAGGCATGGAATGAGCTTTGGAAAGCTTAATTAAATGCTCTGATTGCAAAAAAGCAAAATCCCAGTCAGATAAGTTACAAGCTGAAGTTCATCCAGCAGCACATCATCATGGAAAACAGAAAAACGTTATAAAATACTCTCTTTTCACCAGAAAAAGTCCAAATCAAAGGATATGCTAATTTTTTTAGAGCATGCTGCCATGTGAGCATCACCCCTTTAGATTGGCGGTCGCCTCAGGGTTGTTTACCCCCAGGATCGCTTCTAACCTAATGAGGAAAATGATAAAAGTGTTGAGTCTTCGTAAGACAGCAGACAGGCCGAGCTTAAAAAAAGTTATTAACTGTTAGCAGGATTTAGCTGCTGCAACCTAAGCAAACAGAAGCTGAAGATACTGTGAAGTTTGAGAAGAGTTTCTCCGTGGACAAACATGAAGCCAGCAGAGTGAGTTTCAGTGTTTTGGCCTCGTGCAGTTTGTGCCATCTGCGAGGAAGGCCTGCTCAGATCGTTCTGCCGGTGTCCAAGGTCACCCCACCCCATCACATCTCCTGCCCACCTCTTTGTGGGATGGATGACTCCTGGTACTCCAGAGGACAGTCATTTGGCTGTGGCCCCACCTCATTCTTCTCTGCCCCTCAAACACAACACTGAGCTTTCCCGCCACTCCCCCCAACAAATGCCACAAGCTCATGTATTTTTAATCTTTTGACAGATGCAATTATTCTTTACATGCCATGCTCGTTAATCTTAATGCAGTTATTACTATTCACGGCGAGACGTTTTCGCCTCCCATTATTTCGTTTGTGAGTGCCTGGCCCTCGACGTGTGTGTGTGTGTGTGTGTGTGTATGTGTGTGTGTGTGTGTGTGTGTGTGTGTGTGTGTGTGTGTGTGTGT
>JABUIW010000168.1:955589-966377 GCA_013363375.1 Menidia beryllina | reverse complement strand
GTGTGTGTGTGTGTGTGTGTGTGTGTGTGTGTGTGTGTGTGTGTGTGCGCCGCTGAAGGCTGCCGGTCCAATCAGAGCGGGCCAACGGCGGAGTTCATTAATGCACCAGGCAGCAGCTCAATATGTGACCTGTTGTATCTGGATGCAGTTAACATCTGGCCACATATCATTTATCCAACCCCGGCCTGAATGCGAAGAAGGAGGCGGTGAGATTCAAAGATGAAATCTCAACACCTGAACACAACAGCGAACTCAGACTCGGAGCAGAAACAACTTCATTCCAGCGATTGATGTGATTTTTTACTTTTCCTTTTCATAAGGCCCCCTAAGCTAAGTTGTCAATCCATTGGAGTGTTTCATTAGCGAGCAGGATTTTGATTCGCCGGTGACATCTCCCCACGCTGCCGCTCCTGCTGGAGCTCCACGTTTGCCTAACAATGTTTATATCACCTCCGCACGGTTTTGATCAGAGCGCATAAACAGATCCCCCGATCACTGAACCCGGAAAAACAGTGGCAGCCTCTGCCCGATCTCTGCCTCTCAGAAGCGTGCCCGTGTTTTCCTGCCTCTCCCCCCCACCCCCACACCCCCTTCCTCCCCCTTCCTCCTCGCCCGCCCCCTCCCGGAACGCCGGCGTGCGTGCCGGGTGGCGTTTGAACCTCTGAGTTTGTTGCCACCTCTGTGAGCGCGGCGAGGCCCTGTCGCCAGGGGCGTAGCCCTGAGACTGACACTCCAGGTGTTTGCTCTTCCTCGCCTCCTCACAGTATACACACTCATCCCTCAGGATCCACCCTGCTCCCCCTCTCCTTTAGAAGACATCTCCTTTCATCTGAGCGGGAAGCTTGCTGAGATTGTATGAAGAATATGCTCTGAATACACCCCTTTAAGTGTGTGTGTGTGTGAGAGTGTGTATGTGAGGGAGTGTGAGTGAGTGCGGTCTACGGCGTGTCTGATGAGCCCGTGCCCGTCCGTGCGCGTGCGTCGGCGGAAACGTTACGACAACAGCGCTCACTAGCGGTGACCGGCGGTACTGCAGGGGGGAGACAAGCCTCTTGTTTTGTACATAAAGGCAGAATAGAAAGCGAGCCCTCCGCCGTGGCCGTGAGTGCCTCCCGTATTTACCGAAGACGCGCCCCTTAGGGCGGAGAGGTTCTCCAAACACACAACGCGCCGGCCTCAGTCATTCAGTCAGCCTGATGAATAGCAGTCCTCTCCCCGTGTGCGGATGGAGAAAGGAGCCCTGCAGGCACGGCGGGACTGGCCCCTGCTGTAATTGTGCAGCCGAGTGCCTACAGCCAGGAGGAGAGCGGCGCGCAGCGGCTTCGGTGCGTCTGAGGCAGGAAAAACGCGTATAAAAAGCCGCCTGGAAAATGAAAGCTCTCTGGGCGGGAGCAGATTATGCACAAGTGATTAATAAGAGCAGTAATAAACAAAGGCCCAGGAGATGTTTGAGGTGCTTAATAATGCATTATGTTCATAAAAGAGCCGGGCCTTTTCCAACCGATCCCCGTGGAGAAGGGGGCCCCCAGAGGGACCGGGAGAGAGGAGCGCGCTCCCTAAAAGACTGCGCATGCAGGAATGCGCGCGTGTGCGCCCGAGAGCAGACGAGGCGCTGGAAGACACGGGATAAAAAAGGCAGCAGTCAGATGGATTAAGTGATGTTAATTCATTGCGATTCGCCTCACACGTTTAGCAGATATGAATGGAGAGATATCCGGATTGTTTCCTGCGAAGTTTGGTTTTGGATGTTTTTTTTGCACGGGTGTTAATTTTAAACGCCGCCTGTCTCCGCTCTTTGTTCCTTGGCTCCCAGCTCCCTTTCTTTATTCTTTTTTTCAGTTTTTTCCCCCTGTTCTGTGCTTTTAAAATGCCTGCGTATTGATGTCATTCCATCTTCGTCCTTCCTTCAGTCACAGAAAAGAAACCTGGAACAGCAACAGAAAAGCGCAGGTGAAAAAGTCCCCCTCTCTCTCTTCTTTGTTTTGTTTGTGCACAAAAGCGGCAGCTCTTCCCCCCCAATCACACTTTCTGATCCCAACCTGCTTTTTATTGGAGTGTTTTTCTCACTCTTTGCAGAGCATCAAGGTAAAGCGGGGCTCCGCTTTTGTCGTCTGAATATCAAACCTCTGATGGTTTGAAATGTGCCCCCAAACAGGAAGGTTTCTGAATTTGTTCCATGTATTTTTATATATATTTTTTTCTGTTTCTTTTAATCAAAATCCAGCTTCTCTGACAGGCCAAATAAAAGATGGAGGAGTCTCTTTGATAAGCATCTTCACCTCCCTCGCCGTTGTGTGCGGAGGTGAAAGTTAAAGTGTTAAAGTGTCCGACCCGGTTGGGTCCATGACAGCAGCATTACAGCAGAGTTACTGTTTGTTGCAGCACTAACATCAGAGCCTGTTTACGGACCTTGAAGTCCACTCGGAGGAGAGAAAAAGGAGAATAAATAAAAAAAATAAAAAACAAGAGTGTTTTGAATGAAGAGAAAAAACCTTGGAGCACAGCCTTGTAAATTAATTTGTTCGTGTTGTATGATGGGAACACAGCTGGCCTCATTAACATGCACACAACAAATAATTATAGTGTTTTTTTTCTCCCTCTCTGTCTCCCTTCAGCCAGCCAGTGCTCGGCTAATGGGCTTGCTGGGTTAATTATGTCAGAGCGTAATTACACAGGGCCCAGGGAGACATAATGGTGCACCCTGCTGCGCCCACACCGCCTAATGATGGTGTATCGCTGACAGGGCCAAGACGGACCGCCCTGACACACCTGCTTGTCTTGGCGCACAACAGCCTCATGCACACCCCACCCACCTTGACACACATCCTGAATCTGTGCACCCCCCACACCCCCCTCTTTCTGGGCAGTCCAGCTCCCGACCGGCTCTGGCTCCTCAGGTTCACCCCCCCTCGCTTTGCCATGTGCAACAGCACACAGAAAGCAACACGGCCGCCACAACCCCCACAGTTCTCAGCCCAAGTGACGAAACACCACATTGGTGCAGGACTCCGGCAAAACTTTCCAGTTTAGAGTTCCGGCGTGAGAAAATGAAGCTGTTGTTTGTGTAGTTTCGGGGCTATCTTGATTGCATTAAGGCCAATTCAAGTTTAAGTCTGACTTTTTTGTTCATTTGTGACAGTCTAAGAAGCAGAAATCTGATCAAACCCAGGTCACTTTCACATGAGATGTTCTCCCAGATCTCCTAGATTTGAGATGCATATCTGGGAGTTTTTAAAAGATTTTTACATCCGACTTCTGCGCCACAGAGGTCACAGGGGAGGCAGGACATAAGTAGCATTCATCATAACATGATACGAAAAAGGAATCAGATCACAGCATTCAAATCTGTATTATGAGTGTAGCTTTAATCAGAATTAAAAGCAAGTGTTATAACTCCATCGACTTTCCTTAAGATTAGCATTGATTTATTTTAGAAATGTAAAAAGATTGATAACAATCTACATGATAAATACAAATGATCATACCCTGTCAATGAAAATCCTGTTCCAGATGCTGTATATTCTATTTAGGCTTTAGGATTTCCATTTAAAAGAATAAAACTGCCTTGCAAGTACTTTTCTTTTTGCTTCACATAGATGTATTTTATTGTTTTCTATGTTTCGTTTCCAAGCTCTCCTTCATTCGATGGTATAATTGAAAAGAGGAAGAGAGGCAAGAAAAACAGGAACTCAAACATGTTGTAGTCTTTAATAATTTGATGAATAAAACCCCAGACGGAAAACAACATACTGGCTTTTGTTAGTAAATGTTAGTAAAAGTTAGTCAAATGAATCTTAGAGTCTGCATCCGTCCCAGATCTGACTCTGAACACTTTGGGATCCAGAGGAGGCCCTGGTGGACTTTAAGGTCCTGATGCGGCAGAAGCAACCCAGATCATCATCCCTCCCCCACCGTGCCGGCAGCTGTTTGCTTTCTGTGCATTCTGAGGAAACATCTCCACTTATCTCTGCTCTTTGTTTAGAAGCTGAGCCGTGCCGCCATGTTCTTTTTCCAGAGAACAGGCTTTGTGGTCTCCTACAGCGCCGCTATTCACATATTTCCGCTCATTGTCTCTCAGTGTATTGACTAGCTAGACATTACATTAAAGACATGCAGAGAGAGTGAAGCTAATTGTTGGTTGTGAAAGGGTTAACCTGCTATCTGAGGCCCTAAGAGTCTGAGATGTAGCTCTGGGGTTTTTGACCGTGGGGTGACCTTGCTGGGACGCCCACTCCTGAGAATACTGACAGCCGTCCTGCATGTTTCCACTTTTTGTGAGCCCTCTTTCTCTCTGTAGAATGACGTACTCCAAATATTTGGAAGTGGCCTCATAACCCTTTACTTTGACGGGCAGCAGCAGCTGCTGATGTCTTCCCTCCTTGGCGTTGTGTCGGCACACACTTGAAGGCCGCAGAGCAGCGAACTGAGCCGACTCCTGGTGCTCAAACTCTCTAATCTCAGTTGATTAAGTGCATAAGATCAGCAGCACCTTGGCTTCCTTCCCTCTTAATTCCCGTGGAAGCTGCTTGAATGGACTCAGCTTCTCAGGAGATGTTCGCCAGTGATTGTTTGCTCTCTGTGGGGCAAACAGTGAAACGTTTACAGGACAGTAAGCGTGTTTGATTCTGAATAATGGTCTAAACTATTTTTCAATCTGTGTTGTGACTCGTAAATCCTCGGAAATGAGACGCCCAGCCTCTGTGTTTGCAGGACGGGCTGCGATTCCTGCAGACCCGGGCGCGCGCTAAATGTCCTGCGATTTATTAGCGCCAACGAGCCGCCGTCGCCAATCGCTTACCGTGACCTCGGAGCTGACACCCACTCATCGCTAATTAAGATAAGGGATGAATTTAAAAATGTGCTCGCAGGCCAGTGCAGCGCTCCGTTACCTGCTCGGTGTGAACGGGAGCCTTAATGTGGCTGCCGGGTTGAATTCGGTGGATTTATTGTCGGATCTGCTGCTTTCAGGAGCGGCCGCTCCTCTTCTTATTAGCTACATTAATTAGTAGCTGTATTTCCTGAAGTTTCCTGGACTCTCCTTCAGTAACTGTAGATCCCGAGCCCTCGGAGGATATCCCAGCTTCTCCACTTTGATGGGGGTTAATTTTGTATACAGACTTAAGTTATATCCCTTCACTTTAAATTTGACTTTACTTAAGTCCCCTGCCGTTGATTGATAATCCTGCCTTGTCCATGTGTGAGAGATCCCTTACTATAATCTCTGTCCTTTGATCATTAAAAGTTGAAAGGATATATGGGAAAAGGGGCTGATAAAGTGATTTCTGTGACAGAGGGTCGATGCAGTAGCAGTGCTTTAAGTCATCCTGTTTGTCTTAGAAGAGCCTTGCTCTTAATAGTGAAGTCCCTTGTGGCTGATGCAATAGCTCCACAGTTGGTGTAACAATGAATGCAGACAATGTTTGACTGTAAACGGTCCTGGGAAAAAATAGTTCAATCAATTAACTGACCCAAAATGTTTTTGTCTGATGAAAATGCAGATATGGCGAGCTGCAATGTCTCCCCAGGATTTCAACAAATTGCGCGTCGCAGAAGTTTTGCCCCCCCCCCCCAACCCCTTCGATGATGACGAGCGTTTGTTTTCCTGGCCTGCCAGCTCGGAGTTTGCCTTCCCTCGGTGGGAAAGTTTAAACGTCTGTGGCTCCAACTTCTTATGAAAAGTCACTTCAGTCGGTGCCCGCACTGAAGATCCAATTGGGTTCCGCACAGAAGCGTAAGATGAGTGGATGAAAGCTGTGGGAGAAAAGTTTGTGCAGCAAAGCAGCGATTTTCCTCCTCTTTTAGAGTTTTGAAGGGCTGCAGTGTGTGTGTGTGTGTGTGTGTGTGGGGGTGCGCGCGCTGGCTCCACATCTTGCCTCCCTCCTTGTCAAGGAGCTCCCCTGAGCTTCCCTCTCTGTGCTTTGGCACTAGAAGTCACCTCCTTTGGTGTTCGGCAGGCAGGTACACAACAGGAGCTGCTCTCTCTCTCAGAGCTGTTGAACTTTTCGGGAGGGGAAGAAAGCGAAGGGGAAGATTAAAAACAGCCCTGTGATGTGGAGTGCCGAGCCGCCTCCTGAGAATTCCTGGCATAATAATTTAAATGATCAAATGATACAGAGGAGACTTGTTAGCTGAGAAACAGCCTCCTAGTTGGCCCCATGGGCCCGGCGCTGCCACGCATGCATTGCAAAACAGCTCCTCTGTTGTGCTAAAGAATCCGGCTTTTTTATTTTTTCAGCCTCCCTTTTCAGGAGCAGACTTTTTCCACACTTTGCCTAGGTGCATATTCGCCTCTTAAGTCTCTGTCACATATTTATCGTAGTCTTTTTGTCCTCTTTGCCGCTAATCAGCGTGGCAGGAGACTCATTAGGTTAGATTTTTGTGCACGTGAAGAGGTCCTGGCAGCGCTGGTGTCATTAGGTCCGGCCTGTGAGACGTTCAAAGGCGAGGGGACTGAGGAAAAGTCTTCACAGTCACCCTTTTCAAACAAGTCTCCCGGGAATAGTGTGCCAGAGCTGGAACTGTAATGCAGAAAACTCAGTGATGTGCTTTACAGGCAGCGCGTGCTGCAAAGCAGCTATTTCGCTTTTTTTTTTTCTAAAAGAAAGAATGTGCACAGATTTGTTTGTGCTTGTTTTTTGTGTTTTGTTTTTTTTCCACCTCACAGATCCGGCTCCCGTGCTGGAGGCGTCGCACTCCCTGGGGGAAAGGCTGCAGCAGCTTCAGGCCTCGGCCCCCAACGGCGAGGCCCTGGTGCGAGAGATCAGCGGCGTCTGGAGGAGGCAGCTGGAGGGCCTCGACAAGACGGGTCAGGCCGGCGTCCTCCGTCCAGGGTCAGCGGGACGTCCGCCAGGTCTGGAGTCAAACTAACCCGCTTCCTTCGCCCCCTCAGAGCCCGCCGAGGATGGCCCGGCAGAAGCAGGCGTGGCGGAAGAGGCCTCACAGTCCCCGGATTCCCCCATGACCCCCAACAGCAGCCCACAGGACAACCACCAGGTTCCAGCCGAGGACCCGGGGTGAGAACCAGAGCCTGACGGGCCCCGAATATCATCACAATAACCGTGCATGAAGAATTTGGGTCTCTGCTTTCCGACTGTTCCCCACATAAGCCGCTTTATTTACTCCCAAAAGTGTCTCCAGTGAGCCTCTTAAACACAACGCGCCGCTTTTGTCTCTGACTTGGTGGGAGGAGGCTGACACCGACATGATTTTTTTTTTCTCCCCCCCCATCTCTGGGCCTTTGTTGTAGCTTTAAATGTGCTGTAGTGAAGGAGCTGACAGAGTTTGTTCTCGCAGGAGGGAGGCGGAGGAAGAGGAGGAGGAGGAGGAGGGCGCTGATGTTGGTTCGGCTGACAGTCTATCAGAGGCCGAGGAGAAGATCAAAGTTCTGCACTCGTGTAAGCGGATCAAACACACACGTGCGCCGTAGCTGTTAAATCTCATTTTGACCCGTTAAACAGCCACTTCTTGTATAATTGCGGCCACCGCTGCCCCACCGGGGCTCAGCTATAAGAAATAAAAGCTAAAAGTGGAGCTTTTCTGTCCCTTCTGAGCTCCGGATGAAGGTGTCTGTCTGTATGCGTGCAGCTTTTACCCGGCCGCTTTGATACCTCACGATGCATCTGTAAGGTCAGAGTTAACTCAGTTTTCTAAGTTAACATCTCACCTCTGGTTCTCCTCCCACCAGCTTTGAGCACCGCACAGACTGAGCTGCTGGACCTGCGGTGTAAATACAACCAGGAGATGGCAAACAAGTAAGAGTCCCACTCAGATCGCGCTTCTTTCTCCTCCTGTCTCCCCTTCCCCCTGCAGCCACGACGGTCACACACTAAGCCCCGTCTGAGTGTCTCTCCTCTTATTTAGCCTGCATAAAGTCGCGTCCAGAGCAGGGCTGAGGTATGCCATTGTAAAGGCAGGGAGTGAGAGTGACTCAGCTGCTAATGCAGGTCGATGAGAGAGGTCTGTGTTTGCCTTCACTGGCAGCTGGGCCCTGACAGCCCTCAAGAAGAATTGCTCCATTTAAAGATTGCTTCAGAAAACACTCTACCTTGTCTTGGTCTTTGAGCGCAAAGTATCCGCCGCACGCCTGAAATGAATCTGAGCTTGTATGAGGGATGTCGATAGACATTCAAAGTAAACACTCCTTTGTTTGGGTTGTGCTCCAGAGCACAGTCAGCCGCTGCTAATGGATTTTCTCCCAGGCTTAATCCATGCTGCAATTGAACTGATGTTTCTAGAGCCACCGCCATCCATTTTGTTGGATTGGACACATTTTCAGTTTGGCCCCTTTTTGTGCCGAGTCCATTTCCGTTCCGCGGTGCGTGCTGCCGGCCTGCTCCCATTCCTGGAGGCTGACGGCGTTCGCGGCGACCTCTGTCGCTCCAGCTGCCGGCCCCCGCCCCCCCCCCCCCCCCCCCCCCCCCCCCCTTCAGTCTGGAGCGTCTTAGCTCAGAAACCTGCCTCTATAACTCTCCCCTGACCGTTTCCTCGGCGTTGATAAGAGAGACGATCTGTCTGCTTCGGCCTGAATAGCCGAGCAGCTAATCAATACAAAACATTTTCCCGTTCTGCACGAGTTCATTCAACCTGAAGCCGACACCTGTTGGCGGTGCCGGGGCGCCGTGTGCCCCGGGGGTGCGCATGGGGGGCCAAAGCTGCTCCTCGCGCTGGCGTCTGAATCAGTGTGAATATCATCAAAAAGTAGTTATGAGTTATCCAATGAATAAACTCACACAGAGTGGTTTTATTACACACAGAGGGGCACATTTTAAGTATTTACCTCTTTGTGAGGGACGGAACCAAGTCACTTATGTGTCCCAAGTAATTTTTTCTTTGGCAAGTCATGTCAAAGTCAAGTCACCTTATTATTGCAATTTTACCCCAGGAATCTGATCTTATAAAGTGAAAAGACCAGATATAATGAGCTGTCAGTAAACATCATTGGCCAATGTATCCAACCTGTTTAAAAATATGATATTTTCTGAACCGCTTATTCCCTAATAGGGTCGCAGGGGGACTGGAGCCTATCCCAGTGAGAGGCAGGTTTGCCAGTCCATCGCATTGGCAAAAATGACTTCATAAAATGATTTGTTGATGGCTTTCGATCTGAACAAGGTCACTTCTGCCAAAAGCGTTTGGTATTTTTGTTAGTCCGAAGTTGTCGTGTGTGCAGGTCATGTCACCACTCTCTGCCTGCGCTCCAACTGGTAATCGATATAATTTGTCAATTTAAAACATGAACTGAATAACACTCAAGTCATCGAGTCTCAAGTCAAGTTCCAAGACTTTAACTTCCAAGTCTGAGTCGAGTCCAAAGTCACAAGTCATCACAACATCTCTCCAGCGCCATCTCTGCTCTTTCTTCCGTTTCATTAGTAGGGCCGGTCGTACATGTGTGTTTTTGGACTTTGGATAGAGAGAAGCCCCGGCAGCATTTTTGGAAGCAATCCTAAAAAAACCCCAGACGTGCTTCGAACCGGGACACCCCCTGTGCAGCCAGCTTTGAGCATCTCTGAAACCAGTAAAAACAGCAGTAACGAGGAGATTTTTCATGAGGAACTCGAATCCTTTTTGCTTTAACGATGGCATCAATAGTGGAGATCCCCCCCCCCCCCACACACACACACACACAACCTTACAAGGAATAGGCAATATATATGATGGATGGATGGGTTATTTTTCTCTCATTCTGTTGTTGTTATTTCTGGAGCAACTCAGCGTCCCATTGTGGTTACTTTGTGTCTCTGTGTGTTGGTTTTAATCAGGATTTCAAACCCATTCCTCCCCTTTTCTCAAGCACAGCAGATTGTAGAAGGAACCCGTGCCACATGGACTCTGAGTCTTTTGTGTTTTCCTTAATATCCAATTAGCTGCAAAAATCTCCTTTAACCTAAAAAACTTTATGACATCCTCTCTGGTTCAGGAGGGGCTGGATGCAGACAAACAGCTGCAGCCCAGTCCCGATCAGCCTCTCTGAATCTCCTCACAAAGCTGTGGTTAGGGTCAGGGTTTATTTGTTATTTATTTACCAGGCGTCTTCAGCACCGATGCTTTCCTCCCTCCTTTTAGGCAACTGTCAACTCAGCAGGCTGGGAGACCGTTTAAAGGCTCGGGAAACCTTTGCAGGTGTCCTGAGTTAATTAGCTAATTAGAGTGTGACTTTATTCAAAATATGCTAATTTTCCGAGGCACTGCATTTTGGCTTTTCATTATCCTGAAGCCCAAATCATCAAAAATTATTAGAAAAGATCATTTGAAATGTGTCAATGTGTGAAATTAATGTATAAACTATATAGGTTTAACTTTTTCTTAATGACTGTACTGAAATAGATTCACTTTTTGATGATAATTGAATTCGTTATTGATCTTTAATTAGATTTTCTGAGATAAATAACCCACAAAGTGTCTTAGATTAATGATATTTTAGAGAACAGAGTGGGGTGTGTTGGTTTAATGTGGATTTTAAAAGTTAAAAATACATTATTTGAGCACATATTGCCGTCAAATCTTTTTTAATTGATCCTTACCTCCTTTTTTTAAATAAGGCCCCATGTGGGTGAAATGAAACTATAGAGGTTCAAAAGGCTCATCTTCTTGAAGGGATCTAAAGATATTGTAATCAGCCACGTAAATTAACTATGAAAAATGAATTAATTTGTCATTTTTTATTGCATTTCTTTTGTTAATTTATGACTATGAGCTTTTTAAGCCGTAGTTTCCTGCTTTTGGTGGTCATGTATCTTCTATCCATCCATCCATCCATCCATCCATCCATCCATCCATCCATCCATC
>JABUIW010000168.1:940576-955579 GCA_013363375.1 Menidia beryllina | reverse complement strand
TCCATCCATCCATCCATCCATCCATCCATCCATCCATCCATCCATCCTTTTTCTATACTGGGGGGCCGGAGGTTTTCCCAGCTGTGATTGGTGAAATAGACCCAATTTGTTCAATTTGCTTTCAAATTTAACTTTGTGACAAGATATTTATGTGCTAACTCTCTTTTTTCCTCCTTTTTTGAATAATCCACTATGTGTGTTGGGTTTAATTAATTGAATAATGCGTTTTGAGTCCTGCTTTCTATCATGTTAAAGTGGTGACTTAGATCCTGGTTAGCTGGGTTCTACATTAGCTAAGCAAAGTGTTTTTTATTTTCTTACTGAAAAAAAGGTGAAAATGTTTTTATTTATTCAAGGATTTTTCCTTTTGATATTTCTTACTAATGAAATACTGAATGTTACACTGCGAACTGTGAACATGTTGTGACATTTGTTACTAGAACAAACTGAAAATTTTGCATACAACTCTCATCCTGTTCTAACAGTCACTGCTATATCCTCCTTTTTCTCTCTCCCACTCATTCAACTTGATTTATTCGAGTCCATCTCTGCTCCTTAACAAGAAATTATTGTGGACATTCTTGGATTTTTGTCACATAATGCACTAGAGTCCACTTTAGTGGCCTAAAAAACCCAAATATATATAGGAAAATCCAATGTAGAGGCCGCTATGAATGGAAGGTATATTTGTGATATTTGCATTTTTGTGTTTTTTGCTGGAAAAAGACAGCACTTTGTCACTGATCTGTCCTCTTTTGCATGTATTTTGTCACTGATCTGTTTACTTTTGCGTTCCGTCTGGATGTTGCAGGGCAGCGGAGGTCGACGCCATCATGGCGAGCCTTCAGAAAGCAAACCAGGTGAGTTGGGTCTCGCCGTGCATTTCTCTGATTTGGAAGCTCCTCCGTTAAGGTAATCACTCCTGTAATCAAGCTTTGGCTCTAATTAGACACCCTGTCCCTGTCCGCCCACCCCCTTCCTCCCCCCCTCTGTTCTGCCTCCCCACCTCCCCTGAGCGGGTGATTAGTGAGTGTAAACTGGAGCCCCCGTTGGTGGGCGCTCTGCGGCTGCACGGCTCCACTCAGCAGAGAAAAAGGGAGACTACCGAGCGCGATTGAACTCCGCGGCTCTTAGTTATCTCAGTGCCTTGATTGCTTCCCGTCCCGGTGATACTTCTTCTGCTTATTTTCTCTCTCCCGCGCGCTTTTTTTTTCTGACTCTGCTGCTCCCTGCCAGCAGCCACCAGATAAATGTTCCCAAAATGAATCATTAATTAGCAGGCCGGGTGTGACAGAGCAGGTAAACAGTTTGGGGAGTAAAGTGGGCCGACTAAACAGCCCCCTCAGCAGAACGAGCCAGTGGCTGCACTCGTCTGCTCCGGTTTCTCACATTCCCAGATTTCTGAACGAGGGGCGCCTCCTTTGATTTATGTGCGCGCTCTCACCTTTATCATCTCATTAGCCGATTGACGTGGCCGCCGCCTGAACGCTGTGATGCTGTTTCTGTGTGCAGAGGGCCGAAGTGGCTCAGAGGGAAGTGGAGAGGCTAAAGGAGCAGCTGGCCAGCGCCGCCACAGGAAGCCGCCATCCAGCAGAGGGCACGAGCACGGTAGGGGAAAATGTGAGACCCCCCCCCCCCTCTGCTCCGATGACCACGTCCAGCCCTCAGAGCTGCGTGACGCCGTGCAGGGGAACGCGTTCCACTTCTTTTTGAACCACTTTTATCGACAGCTGGAGCTCCAGGGTGTTTCAGAGCATTTACAGTACAAACGGCCAACAGACTCACTTAACTGTGTTTTACCCGTTTAACGCCTACGTCCAGCTTTCATGCTCCTCCACCCATGAAGAGCTGCTGATGCAGCTTTAACCCACAGAAGAATGATATGACTTACGTAGGCTGCTGTCTGAATGTCTTACGTGACTTTAACCCTTCTGTGCATGAATTATGATCATTTTAATCAAACATGTTTTGATTTTTATTCATGAAAGAAATTAAGTTTTTTTGTCAAAATGTGTTCATTCAAGAATGTTTCCTTTTAATTTCTTACTAATGAAATACTGAATGTTACACTGTAAATCTGTTTTGACATTTGTTACCAGAACGCACAAACACATACAACTCTCATCCTGTTCTGATATTCACTGCTGTATCCTCCCGTTTCTCAATCCCGCTCATTCAGATTGATTTATTTTAGTCTACCTCAGCACATTCTTTAACAGGAATTCATTGTGGATCTTTTATTTTATTTTCATCGCATGATGCACCAGTGTCCACTTCAGTTTTATGTGCATTTATAACATAAAAACCCAAATATACACAATAGAATAGCTTGTAAACAGCTGCCCACTGTAGAGGCTGCTATGCATGAAAGGGTTAAACTGCATCTGCTGCTTGTTTTCTCAGTAGAAAACCGAAATTAAGCCTGGGACATGCTTTTTTAATCTTCTGTTACCTCAGAAGGATTTAGCAGAGCTTGGTCTAATTCAGCCCTTTTATTTCTTCCTCTCTGTTTATCAAAACAAGGCCAAACATCAGACTAAGCAGAAAAAGAGAGGAACTGAGCCTCAGCTGAAACAAGCTGATGTCATCATGTCATGAAAGAGAGAGGGATATATTAATGTTTTTATTATCATGGAAATGTCATGTGTTACCTTGCTTTGTCCCCTTTAAACCTTTTATCCCTTCTTCAGGAGAAGAACGAGAAGGGCGAGGCGGCGCCCTCCCAGCTAGAGGCCGCTTTATTGGCTAAAGACAGAGAAATCCTCAGACTTCTCGAAAACATTCAGCGGCTGCAGTTCACCTTGCAGGAAGTTCAGGAAACCTCAGCCAATCAGATCCTGGAGCTGGAGCGCCAGCTGGCCTATAAGGCGGAGGCCATCGAGGTGAGCGGCTCCGACACTCTACAGCGCTTAGCAGATTTATCCGACCACCTGTTAGAAAAACAAGGAGCTCTCTCTCTGGATGAAACTTTTCTGTGATCAGTATTTGAATCTCCTGAGTCCCACATGGACTTTGTCTTGACTCCTCCATCAGCTCCAGTCCTCCAGGTGTTGGTGGATGTCTGCAGGACTCAGTAACGGCTTCCGAGCAGTAAATTTCTGGAATTGTGGAGATCCTGTGGAGATCCTGTGTGTGGAGAGTTGATTTTGTTTTAAAGCGCTTTATTTTTTCGGCTTTTGTCTGAAAAAAATCTTTTTGGTTATTTTCTCTCCCGGTTCTCTCTGGCTGCCTCCCACCATCCAAAAACATGCATTAACATGCAAGTTGATTGAACACTCTAAATTGCCCCCAGGAGTGGATGTGAGTGTGTGTGGGTGTTCGTCTCTGTGTGGCCTGTCCAGGTTGTACCCCGCCTCTCGCCAAATGTCAGCTGGGATAGGCTCCAGCCCCCCCCCGCACCAGGAATAAGCTGTGTATATAATTGATGGATGGGTTATTTTGAATCTTTCCTGTTTTGTTTTGTGTATTTCTGGAGTGACTCAGCCTCTCTTTCTTGTTGTCTTCATGTCTCTTTGAGTTGGTTTTAATCAGGATTTCAAACCCAGTTCCTCCTGCCCCCCCCAAACTTCAAGTCAGAAAAGATTCAAGATGAACATTCAACCACTAAAGCTCTCTTTTCTATTCAGGATGACAGGAAATAAATAGAATCTGGCATCTTAATCAGAAAAAAATATGTTCTTTACTACTTTTTTTGTAAAACTGAATATTTGAAAATGCATCTATAACAATAATAATTCTATGTTAGTATTAAAAGATCATTTGGGCTTCAGAGCTTCAACAGACTGGAGTTTTTACCATTACAGGAACACACAGAGTTAACTCTGCTGCTCATTTATGGCTCAAACTTCACATTCTGGGGTTGGTCTGATAAATCTGTTTAGTTTGTAAATTCTATACAAAGAAACCGGTCACATGCTAACACAAAGTCTTCTGTTTTTCACATCAGAGATTAGAGGCTAAACTGCAATCCCAGACGGACTACGAGGAGATTAAAACTGAACTCAGGTGAAAATGGGTTTCATTTCTGTATCGCTGAATCACAATGTTTGCAAAGCTCAAAATGTGTGATGCCGCTTGTCTCTGTTTGTAGTATCCTAAAGGTCATGAAGCTGGCTTCTGCAAATGGAAACTCCTCCCAGGTATAAACGCTCTTGCTTTTTTTGCTTTTTTTCAAGCAAAGCAGTCACTTTCCACCAAAGTAGACCTTTGGTTTGTTCATCCTCTGTTTGTGTTAGGGAGGGAAACCCTAAAAAACTTCAGTTTCACTCATTTATCACCCATTGGAAGGATATCGGCAGCATGTGTAACTGATTAATAGGAAATTAACCGTTTTTGTGTGTTTGTGTGCTCGTTTCTATAGGATTCCACTAAGGCTGCAGATGCTCTTTTGCTGGATAAAGAAGCATTCTTTCCGTCTCACAAGTACTTAGTGGATAAGACCCGAATATTGCACAGCAATGGTAAAATAAGTGTCTCAAGTTTCTGCTACTCACTCCTTTAATCAGTCTAGTGCAGAGGGCTGTGGCTTTTCAGAGGCAGTGAATTTTGTCACCTTCTGAAAAGTCCCCATACTTCACTGATTGCTTGGCACTTAGCGGTTCGACTCGGTCAATTCTGTAGTCGATGTATTTATTTTTTTCCCCCCAGACTTAAATCTCTGTGTATAAATTGAGCATGCAATGCGCAGCGTGGACTTGCAAGGCAGACAAACAAGTCTCTTAACTGATGGAGCATTTTTTTATTTGTGGATGTCAGAAAACGATCTGTGTGACTGAGTGAATAAATGTGTTTTCCCTCAGATGATGATCACTGTGAGGAGGCAGGACGGGAAAAGGGCCGGCCGCCTGGCTCTCAGTCGTCTTCCTCTCAGGCGGACAGTCGTGCCTCCCCCAGCCCGGGCCCCCCCACCCTGGACGGCTCCTCCTCCGGCCACGATCTCGCCCGTCCCTTCTCGGCGTCGCCGTGCTCGGCCGACCGGCTGTCGGGGGACCACGTCCTGCACAAGCAGCTCCTCTCCCCACACTTTAAAAAGGAGGGCCTGGTGGCTTTCCCCTCCACCCTCTATGCGGCCAAAGTTGCACTCATGTCTGCGTCTCAGGGGCCGGCGGACCCCGGCCTGCCCAGCGACCAGTCGGAGAGCGGCAGCTCCACCGCGGGCGATGACGACCAGCTGGACACGGCGGAGATCGCCTTCCAGGTGAAGGAGCAGCTGCTCAAGCACAACATCGGCCAGAGGGTGTTCGGCCACTATGTGCTGGGCCTCTCCCAGGGCTCGGTCAGCGAGATCCTGGCCAGACCCAAACCCTGGAGGAAGCTCACTGTGAAGGGCAAGGAGCCTTTCATCAAAATGAAGCAGTTCCTCTCAGATGAGCAGAACATCCTGGCTCTGAGGACCATCCAGGTCCGACAGAGAGGTGAGTGACTCTAAAGGATTGGGGGGGGGTCGTTCGCCACAATACAACGTTTACAGGCTGCCATTAAATGCTGAGAGTGCACTCAAAGAAACCGAAATGAGCTCGAATAAAAGTGTTTAAAGGCTTCGGAGACTGTGGAGCCACAGGTTTTTGCCCCGGACCTTTTTTATTTTTAAGGTTTAAACCTTTTAATCTACTTGGACCACATCCTTGGCGTCTTTACAGCTTCCTCTGCCATGTTTATGGTGTTACTTTTAAACTTTGTTTTCTCCCCAGATTCGCAGCTTTTTGAAAGTCGAGCTTCCCGTATACTGCAACCTCAGACAGCACGCGCTCAAAGGCAGCCATTGATCTAACAGTCAAAAGCAAAGCCTTGGAACTGCTCTCTGATCAGCCATCCCACTCACCCCCTCCCTCTCTCTGCCTCTTACCCTCTGTGGCAGGGAGCATCACTCCACGCATCCGAACTCCTGAAACTGGGTCAGACGACGCCATTAGGAGCATCCTGGAGCAGGCCAAGAAGGAGATCCAGTCACAGAGGGGAGGTGAGTGTGAAGCTGTGCGCCAAAGGCCACGGCTGGAAGCCATATTGATTTACTCTTTCTTATTGGCAGCTCCTAGCATCAGATTGTAGCCCTGCTCTGATGCATGTGAGGTGCATCGGTCTCAGAAAGCGTCTCTTTTCTCCTCTAGGTGACGGCAAGTCGTCTCTGAGCAGCTCGTCTGGCAGAAGCAGCAACGGAGGCAGCGGTGGCTCCGATGAGACCATCAAGAACATCCTGGAACAGGCCAGGCGGGAGATGGAGGCTCAGCAGCAGGCGCTTCTGGAGATGGAGGCCTGTGGGCGGGCCTCCAGCGCGGGGTCGGGGCCCCAGGTGGAGCGCCTGGGGCCGCCCGATCGCAGCCGGGCTCTGTCCCTGCCGGTGTCCATCAAGCAGGAGGAAGGTGGCTGCGTCACCGTGTGCATGGCCAGCTCCATCAGCAGCCCCCAGACGCCCCTCAGCGTCCTCTCCCCGGCCGCCTTCGTGCAGAACATCATTCGCAAAGTGAAGTCGGAGATAGGCGAGGCCGGCACCTACTTCGACCAGCATTGGTCTCAGGAGCGGGGATCCATGGTGCTGGGCATCGGGGGGGGCTCTCGGCCCTTCAGCTCGGTGTCCCCATCCCTGTCGTCCTCCTCCTCTGGGCCGTCCGCCCTCAGCCGACCCTGGCCCCGTCTGGAGAACGGCGACGGCCTGTCCAACAGCGAGGAGGCCTCGGCGGGGGAGGAGGAGCCGGGCCTGGGCCGGCCCCTGGAGGTGAAGGTGGAGTCGGACGCCTCGGTCAGCGGCGGGTCGCCGGGACCAGCTCCGGGGCGGCTGTCGTACTACCCGGCCTACATCCCCCGGGCTCTGAAGCCCACCGTGCCCCCGCTGACGCCTGAGCAGTACGAGATGTACATGTATCGGGAGGTGGACACCATTGAGCTGACCCGGCAGGTGAAGGAGAAGCTGGCAAAGAACGGCATCTGCCAGAGGATCTTCGGAGAAAAGGTCAGTGTTGCTTTATTCTACCTTCAAACCGTGCAAAAGGCTTTTAATCCGTTTTAGGTTTGAAATCACATCATTATTGACACATACACTTTATGGTAAAAACCCAAAACTCTGTTGTGCACAGAAACACCAGCGGGAAGAAGACCGCACTACAATCATTTTGCCTAATTAAAAAGAAATAACAAAAAGGGTTGGGTTTTTTTATGCTAATGGGCAAATTACGACCTCAGGCTAAAATATTTGAATTTTCTCTCTATTTTGTCTCGGATCAGGGTTATTAAGGAATTTTTTAAAAAGTATCGTATGTTAGTGATCTTAAAATTAAACATGTAAATCAGTTTAAATAAGACGTAAGCCAGAGACGAATGGAAGGAATCATTTTACAGTCTGTGCTGCGCCTTTATGCTGCGATATGTAACAGACTGTGTCCAATCAAAAAACATAAATGAATTATCCCACTTTTTAAAAATTAAATCTAAAACACTAACATTAAGGATCATTCGATTCAAGAATAATGCCTTTTGAAAAGCCAATTTGCCAAAACAGAACTAGACTTTTCCCAGGTTTGACTGATAAGCAGCTCGAAGCCACAGTGATACGAACAAAACATTTAAAGACTATCCTAAACTCTATTTTAAAGGCTGTAAAGACAACAGAAAGACTTCCTGAAAATGGATAAGATGGAGTTTGCAGCTCAGCTGAGTTATTTTTATTCATGTACCACCAAATCACAACAAATATCATATCTCTTCACTTCAAAGATCAAATTTTAAAAACGTAGGATCCAATTCAGTGTAATGTAATCATAATACAGTCAATTAAAGTTAATTAGATTCCAAATTGGTCCAATTCACTAAGACCTAATTAAAAAAAACGTTACAAATATAACAAACCCCCCAGGACCAAAACTTCTCTTTGATCCGATCCCCGTCCTGAGCTGCACGCGGCGTTAGTGGGAAGGAAAAACTGCCTTTCAACAGGAGGAAACCCCTATCAGAACCAGAACCATCTTTCTTGACTGACTGGGGGCTGAGTGGACAGGAAAGAGGGTCCAACTAGCCATATGACACCAGGCCAGAGATACAATGATGTCACATGGAGAGGGAAGAGAGCAGAGGGTGGAGAGGTGCATCATGGGAACCCCCTATTAGAACTCATTCTGCTTGAAAAAGTCAGGAACCAGAAGTAGAGCTGCAGTCTGAGAGCTAAGAGCTCTGCTGGGAAACATCCTGCTGTGATGGGGCTGCTCACTCAGTTTAGATTAAAAAGTTACTAATTTAAGACCACAACCACATTTTCCCATGAGGATTTCCAATCAAGCCACAGTGTGGGGGAAATAAAAAGCCCTCCATAAAACAGATCTCATTGAGTTTTATGATCAAGTTCACAGGAGCTCACTTCCATTCCCTTAAAAGAAAGATTTGATTAGAATTGCTTTGACTTAATAAGTAAGCAGCTGTAACTATCCAAAACCAACTAATTGACCCAGAATACACGAAAATTGGCCCAGTATTGAATCTGTCATAAAAGTTCTATTACTGGTCACCTTGATACAATTAGAATGAGTAATCGATCTTTTCAACTCTTTGTTGCTGCTTGTTTTTAGATTTAAAGCGTCTGTTCAGATAATTCTGATCTTTTTTGTGACAAGTACAAGTTTCACTGTGGTTAAGAAATAGATAAATTATTGTCTAACATTAGTTATTCTTGTTTACTGTCAATCCAAGCTGCTTCAGAGTATTTATTTTCCTCTCCTGCTGTCTGTGGGTTTAAGCATTATAGTTAGATTACATCTTAAAACATGAACTTCAATTATTTCCACCCAAAGAGTAAGAAGGAAGTCTTCATTAAAACTAATAAAACATTCACAGTGCTTTTCTTTCTTCAATGTCTGGGCTAATTTTTTAATCATTTATATAAAAACTCACTTTATATACTTAAACAAATCCAGCTTCCTGTATTTTCTCGGCCATCCATAACGTTTGACTGTCTGAATCTTTTTCGGTTGCATGTTTTCCCACGGAAAAACTGCAATAAGTCCTAAAGAAGCTGTTAAAAGCCAACCTTTCTGTTCAGCATTGTCCAAAAACGCTTCAGGTGGTTTTCCGGCTCCGCAGTGATCTCCTTCTCAGAGACCTCTTCCTTTTAAATCTCTCCCATTACCTCGGTTTTTAGCTGAGGGGCCGACGTTTAGATGGCTCCTCACTTATTTTCTGAAAGAACCCCAAAGCAGTGCTTAACTCATTTTTCTAGTGTTTTTTTTTTTTTTTAACTGTGCTGGAGTGGGGTTAGACGTCTATCCAAATGGATGGATATACAATCAAAGTTAGACCTTTCCACAATTGAATGAATAAAGATGTGTCTGCTTATTCAAGTGGTCTTTGGGAAGAAAAATGTATTATCAAATGTGTGATTCTTAAAGCAAATGATACATTTGATAAATCACATGAATCAAAGGCATATCTTTTTCCCATTTTCCTGATTGGAGCATCTCTTTACAAGCTGAATGGCCCATTCACTCTAATGCCCCCAAATCACTCTTATATGTCCTCTCTAAAATGGATTAAATAAATCTGAAAAAAATGTAACTAAGTGGATTTGACATTGATATTTATTCATTCATTCAGTCTTTTCAATTACATAGTAATCCATGAGATCCAAGACCCACTTTTGTACAAGGGAAATTATAAGAAGTAGAAAAAAACATCCAAATTAACACATGAAAAGATATAAATTCACAGGTACTTCTTCAAAATGTCCAAATTCTATCATTTCCATCGGTTTTTTGTTATTCTAAACCTATTTTAGAGTTGAATATGTAAATCTGGGTTTTTTGGTTAAAAATGGTTATTAAACTCTAATAATTCAATTTTAAATGAACATTGTCAACTGTCTTCATCAATAGTCTGCAGTCTCCCTCTAGTGGCCATTTTGTGGAGGTGCACAGCTCAGATTCTTGCTATCTGTGTTTTGTCATTATCGTTAAATTAAAATGCCACAAATGATTTCTTAAGCTTGTTGTTGTTGCTGTTGTTGTGTTTGTTGGGCGCAGGTGCTCGGGCTTTCTCAGGGCAGCGTGAGCGACATGCTGTCTCGGCCCAAACCCTGGAGCAAGCTGACTCAGAAAGGCAGGGAGCCCTTCATCCGCATGCAGCTGTGGCTGCTGGATCAGCTGGGCCAGAGCCTCAGCCAGCCACCCAACCAGGGCCCCACTCAGGGTGAGCCCCCACTCACTGCCACAGACACCTGCCAACCACACAGGCTTTAGATGTCTCCTGAAAAGTGGGATAAGAGTTGTATCGTGGTTTTAAATGATGTTTTTTTTTATTTCATTTCCAGAGAAAAGCCCAGTGACAGCCCAGTCCTCACCCTCCCCACCTCCCAGCCCATCAGAGAGTCACCCCAGTCCGCTGGCTGAGCCCGTCAGTCTCTCCCTGGAGAGCAGCAAAGAGAACCAGCAGCCTGAAAGCCTCAGCTTGGGGTTGCCCCCCCATCCGGAGGGAGGGAAATCCTCTCCCAGCCTCACGGCCCTGCACCAGCCCTCGAACCCGATGGGGATCCAGGAGCTGGTGGCGATGTCTCAAGAGCTGGACACCTACGCCATCACCAAGAAGGTCAAGGAGGTGCTAACAGATAACAACTTAGGTGGGTCTGCCCTCTCCCGTCCCCCCCCCGTCCAGGACCAGCAACAGCCCCACCAACGCTGTGTGTGTTTTTGCTCCCGCAGGCCAGCGTCTGTTCGGCGAGACCATCCTGGGTCTGACGCAGGGCTCGGTGTCCGACCTGCTGTCCCGGCCCAAACCGTGGCACAAACTCAGCCTGAAGGGCAGGGAGCCGTTCGTCCGCATGCAGCTCTGGCTCAACGATCCCCACAATGTGGACAAGCTGAGGGCCATGAAGAAGATGGAGAAGAAAGGTGAGAAGAGACAGAAATATGCTCTGCACTGACCTATAACTACGCTTCCTGCTCTAACATTAAATGCCCATCTTGAACTGAGTGTTTCTTTTAAATTCCAAACTTTTTATAAACCATCTTGGTGTCAAATTGAAGCTGAAACATTTGATAATTCATCACATGCAGAAGCATCAGAGCAGCTGCCACCATGTCAAAGTAACTGAGGGTAAAATGAGCATCATATGGCAGTCAAAATATGCTGCATTGGACCAAAATCTTAAAAAATGAGCATAAATCAAGTGAATTTTTACCTTTTCTCTAGATGCTTTTGTTACGAAATGTTTATATGAGCTTTCGACTCAGGTTCCGATGTTTCTGTGGATACCAAATACGTCTAAATGACAGAAACGAGCATAAACATTTGTATACATTTGCATAAATCAAGTGACTTTTAACCTTTTCTCTAGATGCTTTTGTTTAAAATGTTTAAATGAGCTTTCGATTCAGATTCCGATGTTTCTGTGGATACCAAATAGGTCTAAATGACAGAAACAGACCCGCTGTCCCATCATGTAAAACCCACGGTTCCCCTTCCTTCCTGCTACCGGTATTGAGGGCTCTGGAGCTCAGAAGTTACCCACTCCCATCAGGCTACATATCCAGAATTATTTCACACTCAGATCAGAAGATATAAACCCCCAGCGAATAGGATTTTACATTGAAAATGTCAAAAAGTTAGAAATAACTGCTTAGCAAATCCAATACTCCATAGAAGTTCGTCTTTGAGGTGGTTTCAGAGGCTATTGGTGACCATGTTTAATGACCTCTCTGCCCTACAGCCTATCTGAAGAGGCGCTACGGGCTGCTCAGCACCGGCTCCGACAGCGACTCGCCCAGCACGCGCTCCGACTGCGTGAGTCCGGCCTTGGCCTCGCTGGACCTGTGCCCCTTCAGCCAGGCAAAGAAGCCGCGGGTGGTGCTGGGGGCCGAGGAGAAGGAGGCCCTGAGGAGAGCCTACCTGCTGGAGCCCTACCCCTCTCAGAACACCATTGAGACGCTGGCGTCGCAGCTCCACCTCCGGACCAACACCGTCATCAACTGGTTCCACAACTACAGGCCAGTCCACGGCTCCGCCTGCCGGGAGGTGGCGTTGCAGGCGTCTGTCTGACTGCAGTGTGTGTGTGTGTTTGTGTGTGTGTGTGTGCAGGTCCAGGATGCGGCGGGAGGTGCTGATGGAGGGCCTGCCCGACAACGACACGGACGCCGAGCAGCACGGCTACTCCCCCCCAGCCACGCGTAGCCCCCGCTCCGACGGCGAGGACCGCAGGCCGCCGCCGCCCTCAGGACACGCCCACTCCGGCCACGCCCACTCCGGTCACGCCCACTCCGGCCACGCCCACTCCGGCCTTCCCCCCGGCGCGGCGCCGCCTCGTGTCAAACAGGAGGCGGCGGACAGGGACGATGACGAGGAGGGCTCCGGGAGGCCGTCCAGGGGGCCGTGCTGTCCCGCGACAACGGCGTTCCCGGGCGAGCACAAGCACTCGCCGCGCCCGCCCGGCCAGAGCCTGAGGCAGGAGGAGGGGGCGAGCGGCCAGCCTCCGGGGCTCTACCCCGCCGCCGTCTCCCTGGACGGCTCCCAGAGGGCCAACCAGTCCAGGCACGATGGCGAGGAGTCGGGGAAGTCGCCCGTGGACCCGGTCAGCTTCAAGGCCTCGTCGGAGCCCTGCCGCAGCAGCCTGGAGGTGTCCCTCAACTCACCCTCCGCCGCCTCCTCCCCCGGCCTCATGATGTCCGTCTCCCCTGTCCCCTCCTCCTCGGCCCCCATATCCCCTTCGCTGCCCAACCCCCCGTCGGCGAGCACCAGTCACAGCCTGGACGCCAACCCGCCGCCCCTCTTCCAAAGCCCCAAAGTCAACCGAAGCACTCAGAGACGCAACGAGAAAATGGCCAACCTCAACAACATCATCCACAGGCTGGAGAGGGCGGCGAACCGGGAAGAAACTCTGGAGTGGGAGTTTTGAGTCTAGTCGCAGTTTCCTGCAGCCTGGAGAAGAGCCTGGCTCCAGAAGGCCTGCACCCCCCACTATAAGACTGACACCGCCGAGCTCAGCAGAAACACTGAACTCCCCCCCACAGGAACTTAAGAGTTGAAAAAAAGTTTATAAAGGTGTATTTGTTTATTTTTGTTTTGTTTGTTCCTTTTTTTTTCTTTTTGATAATGCATACCACTTTGAAATATACATGACAGCGCTAGCTGTCGTTTTACTTACAGGACTCAACATGAAGACTTTTGCAGCTATGGTGTCATAAAATGTGCACCGAAGTTCTGTAGATTGCCACTGGGTGAGATTAAAAAAAAAAAAGACCGCTGTCTTAAGCCATTAAAAGCACTATAACTATTTGAAAAGAGACATTGACCAAATTTGCTACTTTTTGCATAGCAATTTTTCAAATTTTGTCTGTGAGACTGGACAGTTTAAGTCAAGTAACATGAAATCCTAACACTGACTGAGGGATAGTCCTTTAAAGACTCTAAATATTCAACATCTTGTATGTACTTAGTTTCTTGGTGACATGTTTTGAAATCTTTGTATCTCACACGTATAAAAATGTGGTTGTTCATGTAGAATTGTCTGCAATAGCCTCCTCTAAACCCGATGTAGCATGGTACTCACCTGACCCTGTTATCTACTGTAGTTAGTCACCTGTGATTATTCTTGAGCTGAAACAAAAAGTAAATAGTTGAAAACCTGGCAAAAAAAAAGTAAAAAAAAGAAAAAAAAAAGAAGGTCATTTTAAAACCTAATACAGGAAAACTTTAAGTGTTTTTTTTTTTGTTCTGTTTTGGGTCTTTTTTTGGGATAATTCTTGAGGTTTACAGATTAGGGCCCTCGTGCTTTCAGGATTAAGTGGCACCTTCACTTCGTCTCGGGCACAGTTTACACGATTTCTTTCAGACTTACCTCTCTGACCATCTCAGACTGAAACGGGCCAAGACGCAGAACACCTGGTTTACCTCAGATTATGTTGCTGCACATCACGCTCCTCATCCTCACCCATAATCGCGACTCGGTTATTTTATTCCAGCACTCACGCCGCAGATTTGGGCTTGTTCCAATCAAGATGAAACGCAAAGCAAGGTGGAAAGTCTGTTGTTCAGGAATTATATCAAAGATCTTAATGATCTAGTTAACCCGTGTGTGTGTTTTGATTTTGAATTTGGCTCTTTTCTTTTGGAAAAACCCTGAAAAATGGTTTGACTGGACCTCAGTGGTGCTCAGCGTTGATCTGCTTTGGGACTAAAGCTCAAATCTATTTGAAAGCATGACACTTTTGATATTCAGCGCTCATCAAAGTGAAAACATTCACTCCATAAAAACACTATAATCAAGAACACCCCCCCCCCATGTTATCTTTGACCGCTTGTGTATTGTGTCTGTAGACGTTTCTTTGTCATGCTTGCGAGATGTTCTTTATGTATTTTGCCTCTATTTTATACTCGGAACAGTAAACTAGATATTCAATACCTCGTGTATGAAGTACTTACAGCACTTAGATTTTGATAATTAATTGTGAGGACTCAAGAAAATTTCAAATATCAACATTATCCTAACTTAGTGTCCACAAGTCTTTGCCTTTACTGTATTGTTGAAGTTGGTAGTAAACACTTGCACATGTCGACATAGTTCAGAGGACTTGGATTGTATTATGTAGAAATATATATAACACAATTATTGAAAAAATAATATCTTACATTCTTGGGACAAAATGTGCTGATTATATTGAAATAGAGTGTACAGATTTAATAAACCAAACCCATTCAAGCCAGTTGTGGTCTGGCAAGCTTGCCCACGTTTTAGACCTTCTCTCAGGGTAGTCTTGCTTTTTAAAGCTTTATTGAAACAGCTGTTCTCATCAGTGGCAGTGAGTACGATCAACATATGGTGTAAAGAATGAGTCTGTTAGACTGTATATTAAATTATCGCACAGACCTGTTGTGAACATGGGAACTTTGGTGGTTTGTTGGAGGGTTGTTGCAGCTTTGTAATTCAACATACAGACGTGTCAAAGTACAGTCAACTTTGGAATTACCAGGAAGAGGCTGATGGGTTGATTTTCTTTCTTTCTTTCTTTCTTTCTTTCTTTCTTTCTTTCTTTCTTT
>JABUIW010000168.1:918293-940566 GCA_013363375.1 Menidia beryllina | reverse complement strand
CTTTCTTTCTTTCTTTCTTTCTTTCTTTCTTTCTTTCTTTCTTTCTTGCTTGCTTTCTTTTTTGCTTGTTTTTTTTTTTTTTTTTAGATGAGTAGGGTTGGCTTAATAAAACTCTGGTTTTTGTTTTTTCTTGTGGAGCCACAGAAGACTTTCCTCCGGTTTTCTTACCAATATATTTTGTGCATAATATACTGTATGACTAGAAGTGGCATTTCTTATGTGAAAACGTCTTTCATGGTAACATGGGCACCCGACTGAAAAAGAAATGTATTTATCTTACCCATTATCTTCTCATGTACTGTAAATCTCATCTCATTATTTTGCATGCAATCCATTCTGGTCCCATGACAAAGTATAGACGTTTTTTTGTGTTTTTTTCCACGCACAGGGACGTTCAATCAGCACTTAAGGTCTTTTTGCATTAGTGAAGGCCATGCATGGTGCAGCTGATAAATATGGCTCTCATAATTGTCATCGAGACGAAAACCAGAACCCTGGAATCACCTCGTAAACTTTACCTCCAGGTTGTTTAAATCAAGATTATTTTGTGCCATATCAAATGCCTCATGCATTTTCCTCACAGAGAAATGTCTTGTGGTAAAGTTTGAACGGAGAGGAGTGCGGGGCTTTTTGTAACACAGTCAAAAAAGAAAATAAAAAAAGCAAAGCTTTTTTTAATCATTATTACAAGAGCTCTACACTTTAGATGGTTTTACCTTATGACTGACAGTTGTCGTTAAATAATGAAGTAACTGGTCACAAAAATGCAAGGGACAGTGTTTAGAGTTGAAAATGTAAAGACAAATATTTCCAACTCTGGCACTGTGGGTTTTGTTACACTGTGGAAATTTGTCATTTGAAATTCAACTGTGAGCCAATAAAGACGTGTCCTGCAGGCTCAATAACTTTGTAATGCCTCACTTGTCAGGCTATTAAATGTTAAAGAATGGACAAACCTATGCCAAGCGTCTTGGAAATTAAACTGCGTATGTAAGCCATCAGTCAATACATAATTGTTTAAAATCTTGTTGTGTTGTGTTTTTATTTCTTTATAGTTAGGTCAGAGCTCTGTTGTAAACATTTAGAGGTGTAATCCTAAAAACCTTATTGGATATTGGAGACGTTTAATTTATAATCTGAAATGCTTCTTCAGCTCTAAAGTACTAGGTGGGGAGTGTCAGGTTATAAACAGAGAAGGTCATTAGGTTTGATCTCCGAGCCAATGAGAGTTATCATTCTCATTCCTGAAAAAGCCTTTCAGATGAGAGGTGAAACGTCTTAAAAATCCAGAAAGAGTTGCCTTTACTCAAAGTCTTGGGATTACCATGACCTGTACGACTGACAATTTACATCAAGACTTAAAGATGAAATTAATGCAAAAAACCTACATCGAAAGCATTACAAAGCCTCTCTGTCATTTACTGTAATGACGTTTTGGTGAAATACAATGCGATGTTTCAGCTCTATCTCCCTCTACGTGTTGAGCGCACAAAGTCACGGGATTTGCTTCGCTAGCAGTCTTTCCGTGACGTAAAAAGGGCCTGATTTGGACTGAAATCAGCATAATGGCTGAGCGCTGTCCAGTGTTTACATGATAGCACCGCGTGGTTTCCCCGGGCCCCGCCCCCCCGGCGCTGACGCGTTGACGTCACGGGAGCGTAAGGTGCTGGGCTGGAGCATTCGCTGCGATGGCGACGACGGCTCCGCGCTGGAAGGGGACGCAGTGAAGCTGGCCTCGGCTTGGATATGACGAATGTCTTTTTCATCGAGATCGGTTTGCTGCTTAGTTTTTGCATGGGCTTCGGGTGACTCTTCGGGCTCCGACTTCTCAACGACTGCTTTTATCCGGGTGAGTCTGCCGGGTTCTCTCGGTCCTCGGTGTGTTTTGACAGAGGCCTCCGTTACGGGGTCCGCCCTCCATCTCATAACAACAAAAACAGTTGCTAGCACGGCCGGCTAATGCTAACCCGCCAGCTTACTGTCTGCTCTGTGACACGGAGACTAATGCCAAACACTGAGTGGGAAGAGATTGCAACACAACCGCACGCTTCTTACTAAGGCTATTTTCAGCCTATATGGCCACTTTGGACTAAGCTTTAGCTCGGTCGCATTACTTTTCTCTCCGGCTAAGACCGGGGGACGTTAGCTGGTTGAATGTTGACGTTATCGCTTGATAGCTTCATGGATAGCTTACCTTAAAATAAGGAAAAAAACAGCTGTTTAATCACCACTAGCGTCGTGCATACGACTGTTTGGCATTTGCAAAAAACAATCAGCCTGTTAGCATAAGTGTGTCTTGAGAAAATTAAAAATTTTAGTTGGTGACGTTATGTTGCAACTATACTCTTGCTAGCAAATAGTAAAACTACTTGAGAGGGAAGCATTAACTTTTAACTATATCCATCACATACATTTCCTCCATAAATAGGTGTTTTTTTAACGCAATGTGAAATGACAGTTTTATGGGATCGATTGACGTTTTGAAACCACAGTGGCTAAACGACAAGCTAGCCAAAAGACTGTCCGGTGTAGCTGCTTGGCCGTGAACTCACCACCCCAGTAAATATGGCGTTTTTCCCCCAAAACTTTTCGACCTCACCGAGCGAGCCGTGGCTCGCTGAAGTCCCGGGCTGTGGTGTGCGCTGGCGTGTCACGCGACAGGGGTTACGTTAGGGCTCAAACGGGCTTAGCCCTCCATTTGTGAGCCGGTGGACTCGGGTTTGGGGCCCGCTGCAGTGAATGGAGGCGTGTGCGGAGCAGATATGCTTTATCAGGCAGCGCCAGCTTTAAAAGCCGGACTCCACATTCAGAGAACTTATGACTTCCCCCACTTTCTTTTTTGACCATTTCTTAACTCACAAAAATTCAGGCATGTATGTTGCAGGTTAAAAGAGATTTTGTCTTCTTTCTTGGCCCAGACATCCTAAATGATCCTGACAAGGTGTGTCTAGTACAGGGCTGGGCTACTCCAGGCCTCGAGCGCTGCTCTCCTGCAGGTTTTAAAGGTTTCCCTGTTCCTACACATGTGATTCACATAAATGTTGATGTGAATCAGGTGTGTAGAAGCAGACAAACCTCTGAAACCTGCAGGACAGCGGCTCTCGAGGCCTGGAGCTGCCCACCCCTGGTCTAGTCCCTGAATGTCCCATTCATCGACCCCTCCTATATCCAGTTTCAGTGTCTGCAAGAGTGGCTGACCTTTCTTACTATTTGTTTGGCAGCATGAGGAGATACTTCAGGCTCTTTAAAAAAAGAAGTGTGGTAATAACACTTATTTAACCTCCCAAAAAGCAGTGGATGAAATCCACAACTCGCTAGTGTTGACGGCCTCTCGTTGTTCTTTCCATGCAATACCAGGGCATGCTTGATGGGAAGTTAATAGCAGCCGAAGACCAGCCTTTTAAGCAGGTATCCAGACATTACTGGGGACTTTTAGTCACAGTCACTTGTGAACTGTGAATCACTCAACTGTATACATCAGCATGTATCCATATAAAGGAGTGAGAGTGTGAGATTTAAAGCGCTCTGAGACCGGACCGGCCTCTCCTCGCGCCCACATCTGGGTTTAGGTTAGCAGCATCTCTCGGCTCACTTAGCAGCCAGCGTGACCACCGGGACGTCTATGTTTGCTGGGAAATCAAAAGGGCTCCTGTTCGCTGGCTATCTCTGTAAATATGTCCTCTGTTTGCTGAATATGGCCACGTCTGAAAGCAGAGGCCTTTTTTCTCATCAATCCTTTTTCAAATTCCACAGATTTCCATGTCTTACCTGTGAGTTTCCAAACACAATCAACAGGACTGCTTCTCGTCCATCGCTGGTAGTCTGTGGTAAGTTTTTTATTTTTTTTTGTGTGTGTGTTTGTTTGTTATTTGTGTCGTATTCTCTGGTGCTGTTTGGAATGTGACCACTCATCCAAAGCTCCCAGTCTGCTTGTCAATCATCGGCTGCTGATAGTCAGTTGCCTGGAAACATTTTAAAAGGAAGCCTTTCCTCAAACCGCTCCTCTAACCCCTTTCCAGAGAAAGCGGTTGCATCTTCGGATGTTGTTTATGAGTGTTTTTGTCCTTCTATTGTCGAGCTTTAGCTTGCACTTGTGAATGTTACAACAAAGGACGCAGTGGGAGCAGCGATTCCCACAACAGAATTATGTCTGTTTTTAATTTCAGCGCCGCCCGAGGGCCTGTAAATCACAGCCGCTTTGTGCTTGTTCCCGGCTCGTTCTCCCATATTCTCTGAATCATTTCATTCCATCCAGCACAGATATTGCAACGGGCAAATAATTCTCAGTTTCATATATTCTTCACGACCCAGCTAGGATCATTTAGTGCGTAATCTGCTGTCATCGCTGTGGAATGGAGCTAAAATAAGAAATTTACACCTCGGCCAACTTTCCTGGAGAAAGTTTCTGCTGTTATTAATTTTTCATATTTCCAGGGCTGTTTTATCCCCTTTAAGTGATCCCAAAAAGTGTTTTTCTACTGTTTTTAAAGTCATGATTTTTGTTTCCAGACATAAACAAAGAAATTGATTGGGGCTCAGTGATGGTTATCCTCTTATACAGTCACTTTTTCTGTATTTTTCTCCCCTCTGAGCTTTGATCAGCTGAGCTTTTTCTTCGTTTTCTTGTTCAGAGTGGACAGTAAAGCGGTGAGCTGAGTTGATAAGATTAGAAATTGACGCCACAGCATCCCTGACCCAAGTCGATTGGGAAAACTTGTGGTTTGTGTCGTAACTGTTTGGCTTCCTCTGTGTCGGCATAAACATGTCGACAGATTATGAGACTTTAGCAGTGCGAAGAGCAGTGAAATAAAGCTCAAGCGCCACTCAGTTCTGATCTGTTCCTGCTGAAAGCTGAATGCAGAAGGTCTGTTTATGGTGGTCTGGTGCGGCTGAATCATTGCTGGGGAACAAAATGACCTGAAAAATGCGCTGACAGAGAAACCTTTCAGTCCACACGTCCGTTCATTCCTGGGATTTAAAGTGGGATTGAACAACCTGAAAGAGGAAGGCGGCCGCTTTAAGCACGTTGACTCACGGATACTGAACTACCGCAATTTCCCATTCTGTGTCTCATTTCTTTTCAGACTGATTTGGGCCCGAGTTCCTGGTTGGGTGACCCACACTCCTTCACAGGGGCCATGGTGAGTACCCCCCCTCCTGGCGCCTGCCCGGGCCCATATCTGCCGTGTCCTGAGGCCCGGCCGCGTCCGGCATTGATTATTACTTTTAATCAGCTGTTAAACAGGAAGCGGGGCCTTCCAAAGGTCCTCTGAGGCTGCTGTGGGAGCCGGGCAGCTTCCAGTTCGCCCCACTGGCTTGTTGTGTTGCGACAGCGGCGCTGATGGGATGCGTTTGTGTGGCTGTGCTTATGCTGAGCGAGCGTGTTGCAGGATGCGCTCCCACTGCCTCCCATCTCCGAACCTCTCGTCGCTCTTTGTGTGGCGTTCAGCCTAAAGTCTCCTAAACAAACACGCGCGCCATTTATTTTCCACCCCTTTGCCCTCGAGGAAAAATCTTCAACTCTGTGTATCCGTGCCTCTCATTCCTCTCTGAGATGCTTCCTTTTAAGAGAGTTTTTTCTCCATTTCCTCACCTTTTGCCAATCAGACCTTTGATTAAGAGTTCTTTCTTTCCAGGGTTTAATGCAAATGATATTTTGGAGCTCTCTTAATGATTCTTTCACTCTGTATAGTGTGTTTTTTGTTCAGGGACTGATAACAGTAAATGATCCTGTTAGAGCCTCACGGCGTGAGTTGAAAAGGAGAAAAAACCTGACAGGCTTTTCATGTCCGTCACAAATTGCGATGACTAAGTGACACTTTGCCCGAGATGGCGCTGAGTTTGTAAAAGATGTTTAAAAACTCTGGGGCCAAAAAAGTTTGTGACGGAGAGGGTTGTCGTTGTAAGAGCTAACCTGGACATAAATGGACCTTCTGTGTGCAGGAGGAGGAGGGGCAGAAGAGCCTGGAGTGTATCCAGGCCAATCAGATCTTCCCCAAGAAGTCCCCCGTCCTGGAGGAGGAGAACATGCAGGTCAGCCCGCCGCCGCTGAGAATGGCCTCACGTAGTCGGCCGCTGTTGCATTTGCATGGTTGGAGTCTGGAGATGTTGTTCTTCCCCCTGCTGTTGCCAGGTGCCCTTTCCCGAGCTGCACGGCGAGTTCACAGAGTACGTGGGGCGAGCGGAGGACGCCATCATCGCCACGTCCAACTACCGCCTGCACATAAAGTTCAAAGAGTCCGTCGTCAACGTGAGTAAAGAGTGCCTGCTCACAACCTGCCGGATTCTCAGAGCTGATCTGCTCGTGGTTCCCCGTCACCTCCCGTTTTCCCCTCACCCTCCTTCCCTCCCGCCTCCTCTCCACACTTGCTGTTGCCATGGTTGCAGCCGCTCCGAAGGGGGATGCGTCTCTTCTCACCATAGGAGGATCCGACTTTAGCTTTGCTGCCAAGAAAAAAAATACCTTTACCTGTCCGCTCATAATTTGATTCAACCGGGGCCTTCTGCTTCGAAATAACACAAATTGTGCTTTTTTCGTAATAAATTCTAGCTTGTGGAGTTGTGAAAGGAGGTGGCCACTGAACCGTTTTCTGCCCCTGGGAGCTGTGTAATAGCAGTGTAATATCCCTCTTTTTGTTGCTTTTAAACTGTAAAGTTGCCATAATTTGATAAAAGAATCACTTCATAGATGCCCTGAGCCTTGGTAATCTATGCTGGGATCACATGCTCTTCCTTTGCTGGTGTGCTGGAGAGGGGAAATTGTGCAATTACCGATCACGTGTTACGAGGAGGGGAAGCTTTCTCTTCCGGCTCTTAAAAAGTTTGCTATGCCATTGAGTTAATAACATTCACTGGTTAGTTTGGGGGTGTTTCTATGTTGGGCCGCATTGAAGAGTTGATTCGAATTAAACCTTGTTGCTCGGAGGCCACAAAAAGCCAAAGCACTGGCTGTCGACACGCTCTTTTATCATGATAAAGTCGAGGTGTTGCGTTTGGCCTCAGTCCTGCAAATAAACTGTTTATATTCATTGGTTTATTTATTCCTGTAGGAAGATTTAAAAATTTCTAGGCCTCTTACTTTTGCGCCCTTTGCCGGATCCATCCATTTAAATTGAGCCTCGGTTATCTGTCATCTGCCTTTTGCATCCAAACCTGTCAGAGAATTACCTGATTTAAATAGATATGTTCTCAGGAGAGAGAGTCCTCCTTATGCTGCAGTTTTTATGCAAATTGTAACCAAAATCCCCACATATTGCTTCTGAACTGAACACTTGCGTCTCACTCTGTGCCTCAGCGTTGTGCATGCCGGTCGTTGCTCATTTTCAAGTCTGATTCTGTCTATATTGAACTTCTGAGAGGGGAAACGAGCTTCCTGTGGCCATTACAAAGGATTCAGACAGCTGGTTTTAGTGTGACTGTGCTAAAGTTTAAAAACACATGTGAAACTATGGTTCAAAAACATTATAAAACTAAAGATCTAATGTGACGCATTTAAAACAAGCACAAATGAATAGCTAGAGACTGGAGCTTCGTTTTTTTAGGCTCTAGGGTGGCCAGCATGTTGTTTTATTTGGCTGCAGGAAGACAGTTCTTAGATAGTGAGAATTAGCACATTTTTGCACGCTCAGCTCCTAAAAAGGGGAGTTTTGGTTCCAGAAGAAGAGTTCTCAGCTGGTTTTCTTTGCAGAGGAGATGTAAAATATTCCCATCAACGTGGCAAACTGGTCGGTTTATGTCATCTCTGTGCGTTACATCTGTCTTTGGCATGTTGTTGGGGTCGGTAGAACCCTCCAGCTGCTGACTCGCACATATTTACCTATTCATTTGGAGGTGTGGGGAGGTCACAAGTCACAGATCAGTGGTGGGAGCAAGAAGCAGTCAGAAAGAAGCTCAGGAATTCTGCTGGTGGTCAGATTAGGGATGCAAAGTGGGAGCGAAGATGCTAAAACATCTGGAATGTGTGGCGACAGCAGCCAGACGGGACCTCGGCCTCATGATTGTTCTCTCTGTTTTCTTTTCGGATAGACTTGTTGTTGCGAGGTGTCTGTAAGTACCCAGCAGAGCTGCACGGAGTGGAGTGCCTGCCTGTTAACTAACCGGCGCCTCGGGGGCTGAAGTCCTCTTTGTTTAACGGCAGATTCTGGCTTAAAGTAGATCCTATCTAAGATGTGATTGGCCGTCCATGCAAAACTTCCCACTGAATCTGCAAAGGGCTGGAGCCTTTGTGTTTGTGCACTGACCGTCTGGGGAATGGTGCATGACTCCTGACTGTGCCAGCGTCAGCTTGAGCCATGCCTCCCACCCACGCCCACTACACCTCCGAGGAGGGCTCTTAACTCATTAACAGAGCTTATTGGAAAGCCACAGCCGCCTTCCCCAAAGCTTAGGAGCCCAGGACGCCCCGGCCCTCTGGAGGCTGTACAGATACGAGCACAGGGAAACGCAGAGCTATTGTCGGGTGGTTCTGTGCGCCCATACGCAGAGTTAAGAGGATTATTTATATTCAGAGGGAGCAGTGATGTGAATACTAGTGGACGTTCTGGTGGACTAACCTGATAAGTCTCCTGTCCACCACTTTTCCCACCTCGTCCTGACTGCATGAGCTCGGTTTTGACGTGTCTAACATACACACCGTTTAGGTGCTCACATCAGTGATTTGCATGCCCGAGAGAAGCTGAGGTGCTGTGTTTTTTTGTGGATGTGGGTGTCCACATGCATAGGTCCCCCTCCAGCTGATCGAGAACGTGGAGTGTCGGGACATGTTCCAGCTTCACGTCACCTGCAAGGACTGCAAAGTCGTCAGGTAAGAGCTCTTCTTCTCCATGACTCATCAAATAAAAGCAACCGTTTTTTACTTTTTCTCAGTATGTTAGTGTATCATATGTCTGTCAGAGTCGATCCAAATAGGCCCCAGAAGGTTTTCTCACTAAGGAAACCAGCATGTTACAGATTATTTAAGACAGTCTGTCCTGAGTCTATCTTAGTTATTTATGGGGAACTCATGTAATCCTGAAGGTTTTAGTAAAGGCAGCAGGATTTCTTCTTCTTGGATCTTAAAGGAGCTGATCCGCCCACCTTGTAGTTCAGAACTTAGAGAAGAAGAAGAAGAAATCCAGCTGCTTTTAGTGGAACTCTTTGGAAATGTCTGGGCTTCGGATTTGATTTAGAAGTGGACAGAATAGTTGGATGTCCTCGTTTCAAGGCCTTTCTGTGGGTCACGCTGTCCTGTTGTGTCCCCAGGTGTCAGTTTTCCACCTTTGAGCAGTGTCAGGAGTGGCTCAAGCGCTTAAACGTGGTGGTCCGCCCCCCATCACGTTTGGAGGACCTCTTCTCCTTCGCCTTCCACGCCTGGTGCATGGATGTGTACGCCGGCGAGAAGGAGCAGCACGGCGAGCTGTGCAGGCCAGGTGTGTGCCCCCCCCCCAGAGGCCCCTCCAACACAATCCCCTCCCGCCTGAGCTTATCGGACATCTCTGCTGTCTCTGCAGGCGAACATGTGACCTCCTGGTTCAAGAACGAGGTGGAGAGGATGGGCTTCGACACTCAAAACGCCTGGCGGATCTCCGACATCAACAGCAAGTTCAGGTGACTCCTGCCCCCCCCCCCCTCACAGCACCAGTCAGTGCGCACTTTGGCCAGTGCCATTGTTCCGGGCTGGTGCTGCCCACTGGCCCGATAGAGACCAGGATCAGGTGTCTGTTGACAGAACCCCGCCTAACACTGCTGCCTCTGGTCCCAACAGGCTGTGCCCCAGCTATCCCCAGCAGCTCCTGGTGCCGGCCTGGATCACCGACAAGGAGCTGGAAAACGTGGCCGCCTTCCGCTCCTGGAAGAGGTTTCCTGCCGTGGTCTACAGGTCGGTGTGTTTGCGGCCGCCTGAGCTCCTCAGACCAGACTTTGAACTTGTTTAGTGCCACCACAGAAAAGATGCGGCCACGCCTCCTGCAGGCCTGGTAACAGATGAGTCTTTATGGCTGTGTGTATGGAGAGGGCGTGATGCCAGCGCCTAAAACGAGCCTTCAGAGGCCCAGCAGTCGCTGTTCCAGCTGTTTGACTCTGTTTTGGTGCCATCAAAGCCAGAGATCAGATTTTTTTAGAAGCATGTCGAATCTATAGGGATTTCTTAACCCTCCTGTTGTCTTTTGGTCGGTTTAAACTGTTTCTAAAGTTAACTTGTCCTAACTTTGGTTTTCTTCCACATGACTGCCTGAAAATAACACGGATGGGTCCCATTCTGCTCTATATGCTGCTATTAAAAGACTGAAATGTACGAAGGGAATACCCAGACTAAACCACTGTGCTTATGTTCCTAAAAATAGTCCAAATAATTATAATAATTTCTGACACTTCTACAAAGAATTTGGCATAATTTCCTGTAAATTACATCAATAACACCATCCGTCCCAGAAATAAATGTAAAATCTGTGCTAATGTTAGAGGTGTGGCAAAAGTAAATGGTGGAACACAGAACTGTGGGATTGTTTTCTACTTCCTGCTTTAAAGCGTCTCCATATGAGCCGCTGATCCGAACCAGAGAGAATTCACTTGGTTATGGTTTCAGGGTGAAACCTCTGCTTTCCTCTCCCGGCAGGCACCTGAGCACGGGGGCCGTGATCGCCCGCTGCGGCCAGCCAGAGGTCAGCTGGTGGGGCTGGAGGAACGCCGACGACGAGCATCTGGTCCAGTCCATCGCCAAGGCCTGCGCCGTGGACGGCAGCTCCCGCAAACACCTGACCAACGGCAGCTGCTCCAACGGCTCCGACCTGCCCGACACCGACTTTGGTGAGCGGCCGCCTCCCACTGGAGTCCCTCCTGGCGCCATGCAGCGGCTCTGCAGCGCCGGCCGACTCAGTGACCTGTCGCTCTGCCCCCCAGAATCCTCCTTGACCAACAGCTCGGAGGCGGAGACGCTCGCCATCCAGCCCCACAAACTGCTGATCCTGGACGCCAGGTCCTACGCGGCGGCCGTGGCCAACAGGGCCAAGGGCGGCGGCTGCGAGTGCCCAGGTGGGGGTCTGTGAGTTCAGAGGCCCGGCCACAGGTCCGATCGGACCCTGTACTGAAAATGAAACGCTTTCGAGCACCTTTCTTCTTTTTTGGCTGTGCAGAGTACTACCCCAACTGCGAGGTGGTGTTCATGGGAATGGCAAACATCCACTCCATCCGCAAGAGCTTCCAGTCTTTGCGTTTTCTCTGCACTCAGATGCCCGATCCAGCCAAGTAGGTTTACACTTGTTCTGAAGCCTCCGTTTCCATTCACTGCTGCTTAAAGCCCAGCAGGTGGAGGATCTCCTTCCATCTGCGAATCGGTCTAATATTCAGATCGTAGCTCATCCAATGGGTCAGACTCTAATTACCTGCATAGATCTGTGATAGGTTAATTAGATTAGCCAGATAAGACAGGCCAAACGTTTATATCTATAACCTTTATCTGCGGGCCAGAAAACGAGCCAAACATCTTGTTGTCTGTGTTTTTAAGGCCTCGTTGACGTTGTCAGCAGCTGTTTTTTTTTCAGTCGGCTCGCGCACACGCTGTCAGTCAGCCAAGAAATCTGGAAAAAAATCTCCTTCTGGATCTGTTTCTGTCTCCATTGACCGGCTTTGCGATGTGTGGAGCTGAATGTGCAGCCGATGGCCGATTTGCTCTGGTTCTGATGCTGATGATTCTCTTTTTGCTCGCTGTGGCCTGCAGCTGGCTCTCGGCTCTGGAGAGCACCAAGTGGCTGCAGCACCTGTCGCTGCTGCTGAAGGCGGCGCTGCTCGTGGTCAACGCCGTTGACCGGGACCACCGGCCCGTGCTGGTGCACTGCTCCGACGGCTGGGACCGCACGCCCCAGATAGCTGCCCTGTCCAAGCTGCTGCTGGACCCCTACTACCGCACCATCGAGGTTTGACAGCTCTCCTATGTCGCTGCTCTTATTCTAATCCAGGACCGAGCCTCTAATGGACAGAAAAACCTGTGCCGTCCTCAGGGCTTCCAGGTTCTGGTGGAGACGGAGTGGCTGGACTTTGGCCATAAGTTTGCGGACCGCTGCGGCCATGGGGAGAACTCAGAGGACCTGAACGAGCGCTGCCCGGTCTTCCTGCAGTGGCTGGACTGTGTGCACCAGCTGCAGAGGCAGTTCCCCTGCTCCTTCGAGTTTAACGAGGCCTTCCTGGTGTGGACAAGCTACATTCTTTTGTGTCTGATGCTGCTGGTTTCCTTAGATTTATCACCTCTGTGGGTTTCCCTGTCTCCTGATTGGTACTGATAAGACTTTTTCCCTGCGGGGAAAATCTTCTCTTCATCTCTATTATTGTCATGCCAGAGAATTTTGGGATTCTTTTGGTGGGGGGGTTGTGTACAAGCCTTTGCATGTCGGCGTGTGTGTGTGTGTGTATGTGTGCAGGTGAAGCTGGTGCAGCACACCTACTCCTGCCTGTTCGGCACCTTCCTGTGTAACAGCGGGAAGGAGAGGGAGGACCGCCACGTCCAGGAGAGGACCTGCTCGGTGTGGTCACTGCTCCGACCGGCCAACAGGACGCTGAGGAACATGCTGTACTCGTCCCACTCTGAGGCCGTACGTCCAATGCACTCCAACATTCAAACTACCTTTAGTTTTATTCTAAATCCATTAAGTAGCACTGAATGAAGGAAGCTCAGATTTTGCAAAAGAAAATAGACTGATCTTCCATAAAGAAAATTAAAAAATTGAAAATGGCTTCTTTTATTTATCCCACATTTCTCCGAAGATCAGACCGTTTTAATTGTCCACAAGATGGCACTATTTTTACCATCAGAGCATGAAGGAAAATGTCATTTTTCACCGTTTTCTGCTGCAAAAATGCAGGAAAATACGAGTTTCTAGCCCAATCATTGACCCATTCCAGGGAGTAAAATGATTAAATATTCACTGTAATTAATTTTATTGGGATTATTTTAGTGTATGGAAACTTTTCAGTTAAATTCAACTCAACAAAATCACCTCAAAACACCCCAAAGATAAAAGTTCAACTCAAGCCAGTAAGAATCCAGCTCATGCATATTCAGTGTAATCCAGTCCAATTAAATCCTTTTGGTCGTAAATTGGTCAAATTCATTTAGAAACAGTTTTTAAATCCAGAACACATGAACAAGCTGGCCTCCAATTGATGGATATTGAAATGTATATTTGATAAATTGAGATTTAGTTAGTGGCAGCAAAAAAGCCTGAGTCTTTTAAATGGGTGAAATACGTGTAGATGTGATGGTTTTTGGCTGTAAATCATTGCTCAGAGAGCCAAGTGTGAAGCCTAAAACCAGCCGACGGAGCCATTCCTGGTTCTGATTCCTGGCTCCTTTTTGCTGCGGCTGCTGTTGTTTCGGTGCCTGTATTGGCTCAGAGGGGAAGCTCTGTCTGCAGGTTCTGCACCCGGTGTGTCATGTGCGCAACCTTATGCTGTGGACGGCCGTCTACCTGCCCAGCTCCTCGCCGACCACGCCCTCCGATGACTCCTGCGCCCCCTACCCCATGCCTGGTGCCAACCCGGAGGACACGCCTCTGGGCAGGTGAGCCTGGCCCGCTGGCACTCCACCCCCCCTCACTTCCATGCTCATGTAAGATACACACAAGCTGGGTAGGGGCTCGGCCTCTCTGCTCTGTTTGAATTTCATGCCCGCCCCTCTTCCTCTGAAGGCAGTTGGGGTTTTGAAGTTAAGAGACGCGTCTGTGTCCTGATGCCCAAACTGAGCTGGGAGTAATCTTGCCTCTCTCCTGCCCCCTTCAGATGCACCAAAACTCGGTCTTTCGACAACCTGCCTAGCGCCTGCGAGCTGGGGAGCTCACTGCCCCCCAACCGGCGCTCCAGCGATCCCAGCCTCAACGAGAAGTGGCAGGACCACCGGCGCTCCCTGGAGCTCAGCGTGGCCGTGGGGCCAGAGGCAGGGAGCGGCCCGGATCAGGAGGCCCGGCCCAGCGGGGCGGGGCCGGACCACCAGCTGGAGGACGGCCCACCACACCAGGACCAGGAATCCACACAGGACGCCCAGGAGGTGGAGCTGTTGGTGGCGGTGGGCGTGGCCGAGGGCCAGATGGAGAATATTCTGCAGGAGGCTAGCAAAGAGGAGGCGGGAGCCGACCCGCAGAAGGAGAGAAGGGCCTCTGAGGTCATGAACCCCCCCGATGTGGAGAGGGAGATGGAGGCAGAGGTCCAGGAGGAGGTCCAGGAGCAGAGGCCGGAGCAGAGGCTGGAGCCCGCCGATGGCCCACCTATAGAAAACGGGCTGACGGAGCCCGAGGAGGAGGGCGACTCCGAGGCTGACTCGAAAGAGGCTGACTCTGAGGAGGCGGACCAGCCGGCGGTCCCCGCAGGCCCGCAGGAGGCCCAGCATGAAGCCCTCGAGCCCTGTTTACCCGAGAACAGAACTTTAACCAATGGCTTTGTGGACGGGTCGCCCGACTCTGAATACGAGCCCGAGCAGGCTGAGCAGGTGGATAAGAGGGCGTCCCTGATGGAGAGCTCCACAGAGACTCTGACTGAAGAGGCGTGCAGCCGGGCGGAGCCACCAGCGGCGCCGCCCAGCTGCTCGCCCCCCCCGCCATGCAGCGAGGGGGGGCCGACTCCCTGCTCCAGGCAGGAGACAGGCCCGGAGACGAGCCTAGAGAGGGGCCCGGAGAACGGCCCAGGGACGGGCCCAGGGACGGGCGAGCACGGCCCAAGCAGGACTCCACACCGGGGCAGCTGGCAGCCCTCAGTCAGTGCCTTACAGCCTGCCGACCCGGGCCGGGACGGGCTCTGCAACGGGGACGGCGCCGACGCCGACCCCAGCCCCAGCGGGGGGGCGCCCTGGCCCAAAGGCGGCGGGGAGCGGGCCCCCCTGAGCCGCCAGGTGTCCCAGGCCAGCTGCAACTCCCTGATCCTCCACCCGCGGGGCAGCTGCTCCCAGCACCGCTGGTGCCCCGGCGCCGCCGGCCGGGCCGCCGCCAGCCCCGAGCAGCCGTCCCGCAGCCACCTGGACGACGATGGGCTGACCCTGCACACGGACGCCATCCAGCAGCGGCTCAGGCAGATCGAGGCGGGGCACCAGATGGAGGTGGAGACCCTGAAGAAGCAGGTCCAGGAGCTGTGGAGCCGGCTGGAGAACCAGCAGCACACCGGCTCGCACCGGCTCAACGGCGACACGGGAGACGAAGTGGTAAGGCGGCGCCCGGCGGCCCTGGCGGCGCCAGGCCACACGGGCCTGACGGCGGCTGCCTGTGTCTCTCCTGGTGCAGACCTCCATGACCGACTCGGAGTACAACCTGGACCCCAACTGCCTGTCCCGCTGCAGCACCGAGCTCTTCTCAGAGGCCAGCTGGGAGCAGGTGGACAAGCAGGACACTGAGGTGAGTGCTGACCCAATCTGAAGCTAATTCCTGACCATACACCCCCCCCCAAATCTAGCAAAGTCGCTGTCTGGAACTCCCCCTGAGTAAATGACCATAAATCAGTCCAATACACACTGATTAAAAGCCAGTTTATTACTAAGTTTATTTATTAAGTCCAGTTCAGGAACTCAACAGATCCAAGCCCAGTCTTGAGCCAGAACTTGGAGCAAACCTCCATCAGAACCAGAAGCAGGTTTAAGGGAAAGAACCAGCAACGTTAAAGGTAGAGGGGAGGGGGGGGGGCGGACTGGTGGCAGCTGTTGGGGTTGGAGCTGGAAACCATCCCATCCTCCAGTTGTTATGTCAGTGGTAATGTCAGCTGTAAACGCGGGCGTTTGCGTTGCAGGTGACCCGCTGGTACCCCGACCACCTGGCGGCCCAGTGCTACGGCTGTGAGAGCAGGTTCTGGCTGGCGGCCCGGAAGCATCACTGCAGGTAGGCGCCGCCGCCGCCCGGCCAGCGAGCTGCCACTCGGAGGCTGCCGCCCACTCCGGGTGGTGCTCTTCCTCTTCTCCCCTGTAAACCATGCCCTCCTCCTGTCCTCAGTGTTTAAGCTGAGGACTGAAATACTGCCCATTCGCTTTCAAACCCGCCACGATGTGGAGTTCTTAGTTTCACGCTTTTTTTTTTTTTACCTGTTAAAAGGTTTAAACTGGGAGTTAGAGCTGATTGGCTGCCTTTGATGTGCCCCCCTCTCCCGCCCTTTGAACAGCCTCTGTGTACGGGATTTTTCGGTTCTGTTAAAGACGTGGGGGTGTACTGTGGATTGGCTGATGGCGCCCCCCCCCATAATATGGTTTAAAAATGCCACCGAGCTCATCCTGAGGGCCGGTGATAGTGAGTGTGTCTTCTTCCTCCTGTTCTCATGCACTGTCTGCCCCTCTCCTACTCTACAGTGGCAGGGAGCCTGTCAAGGAGGTCTGGTGAGATCCGGCTCCCCTGTCCTGCCCCCCTCCGCCTCCCCCTCCTAACCCCCCCCCCACACCACTCACCTGCTGCATCTTCATCCAGTTTTGGGCCGTGACGTGGACGTCTCTCCACCCGGAGACGCTCCCACTCCGGCGTGCGGCCAGCAGCTTCAGCGTTCCCGCTGAGCCGCTTCCCACTGGCCACGGCTGTCAGCGGGCTCAGCTGTGATTGGTCGAGAGCTGACTGTCATTTACCTTTTTCCAAAAAAACCCAAAAGAAGGCCTCCCTCAGCCTCTGCCCATCATAGCAGCACACCAGCACTGTGCCCCCCCCCCCTCCCCCCGGCCAGCATCCCCCCCCGCCCCCGCACCCCCCCCCCCCACCCGCCCTCAGCATGGCGCCGGCAGCCGCTCGCTCCACCCGGCGGCGCTAAAGACTTGGGTTGAATTAGATGTGCTGCTTTTGATTTGCCCCTTCGGGTCGGGGGTGGGGGGCGAGTAGACGCCCCCTCCCCGTGTGAGTGTGCGCATGGCCTCATGGATCTGAGCATGTGCGAGCGATGCGGCATGCGGTGAGGTTTGACCCCCCCCCCCCCCTTCTCTCCTCCTGTTCCCTCGCGCGTGCGTCCCGGGCCAGAGCGCTCCGAGCACACACGCGCTAACAGGAGGTCTGAAGAGGCTCCGCCTCCCAGCCGGCCACTCACCTGCCCCTGTCCCCCCCCCCCGCCCCCCCTGCAGGAACTGCGGTAACGTCTTCTGCGCCAGCTGCTGCGACCAGAAGATCCCCGTGCCAAGCCAGCAGCTGTTCGAGCCCAGCCGCGTGTGCCGGAGCTGCTACAGCAGCCTGCAGCTGGGCCCCGCCCCCCTGGACCGCCAGCTGGACAAGCCCATCGCCGCCAGCTCCAACTGACCCCCCCGCAGCTGGCCGAGGGAGCCCCCAGAATGTGCTGTGTGAGTGAGCGTGTGTGTATGTGTGTGTGTGCGTGTGCGTGTGTGTGTGCGCGCTGCAGGTTGACTTTATTATGTGTATATACAGAGGACGCAATGCCAAGCGCTCTGTGTGTGTGTGTGTGTGTGGGGGGGGGCAGTGACATCACTGCTCTCTGAGGTCAGAGGAGTGAGAATGGACATCCTGGGCGTCTCTGAGAGCTCCAGTATCTGTCTGGGGGGGGCAAACAACCCTGACAGGTGGAAAACCCAAAGGGTCACTCACCCCAGCAACCACAAACAGTCCAGCTCCTTTCAAAGCGACTTTTACTTTGGCTGAACGCTCATTTTATTCATTCAGTCAGTAAAAAGTCAGAGACGTGTGAACTTTGGCCTAAAATGGCTTTTTCAGAGAGACCAAAACCAACCAACCAACCAACCAACCAACCAACCAACCAACAAGAATGTTCCCCTTCTGGCACTTTTTAGGGCAGTTCTCCCACTTTTCTGATGAACCCGGGTGGCCACTTCAGCTCAGCGGGTGAACTGGACCTTTGACTGACCACATCTGTTTGCTTTCGGGGCAGATGTGCGAGCGAAGGCGCGTCGTGCTCTCTGAACCCCGACTCGGGCCTTACAGGTCGGGGCTCAGGCTGACGGCCGTTTCTCAGCCCTCTGGTGGAAATCTGAAGCAGAGGTATGAGACTTAACCCCGATTGGCTGAATCTGTGTTTTAAGCTCAGCCAGCGAGACGCCCGCCCATTCAGTGACCTCCTCGCACACACAACAACACCTTCTCCCTTTTTTTGTAAGATAAATGAATGAAATAATATATTCAGATATCTATATAGCATTTAAGAAAAGTGTATAGAATCCTTAAATAGTGGCTCACTTAATTAGTCACCAAATTTTTAAACTTTTCTTTGTTTTCTCATGTTGATAATTGCAGAAAAAAACCTATTTTGCAGCCCGTTTGAGACATCGGGCGTCTAGTTTTTTTTCCTTTTTTGTTTTGTTTTTTAAACTGAGAAGCAGGTTGTCCTGTTCTGATGCTGCAGTGGTTTTCCCTTTGAAATGCGATCATTACTTTGAGTTTATTTATTGAGGTTTTGTCGTTAAATCGCTGTTTAAAAGAGAAGACTAAAAAAGAAAAAGAAATCCATTGCCACAGGATAATCAGTGTTCGGGAGATGAGGGGACAGGCGGGTGGCTTTGGGTCTGGTCTCAGCCAATCACAGCGGGACCAGCGGAGGCAGGGATTTCTCAGTCATCAGGAGAAGGGATGGAGAGCCCCAAACAAGCAGCCTGAACCCAAAATGACCCCCGCACCCCCCTATGTTCTCCTTTATTTCTAACACAATAAACAATCTACAACACTACCTCTGATTTATACCCACATCCATTCATAACCGCTCACCATTTTTCAAAAAAGGCCTTCGTTTAGGACGTTTGTCTCTCTTTAAAGGTACGACGTGTTTGATGAGACTGCCAATCTCCCCGTAGTGGTTTAGGTGAACCGCTCCTGCTCCGTTTGCGGGCTTTGAGTGTTTGCTGAGAGGCGGGTGGGTTTCATCTGGTGACCGTAAAACAAACGCACCTTTTTTTTGGGCCCCCCGGGGGGGCATTTCTTTGGACTAAAAACCCCTGACGGGCTTCACAAAACCCACTTTTTATTTGCTTTTAGTTCGCAAACCAGAAGCTGTTTTGGGTCAGATTTTCAGGCTGGTTGTCTAAAAAATAATCCACGAATGTGAATTATTCAAATCCAATAAAAGTAGAAAAAAAAGAGGCTGTTTTTTGCACATTAAGTAGACACTGCCACGGGGCGCGTTCACGTAAATCTGCGAGTCTTAGCTGAGCGTGCGCGCACGTGCACGCTTTCCCTCCCACGTGGCACCTGTTAGCACGCGCGTAGCCGTGCTCTTGTTTTCCTTTTTCCTCCCGACACGTGTTGCGTTTTCTCTCCCGCTCCGCGCGCGCTGACGTCACCGCCGCGGGCCCAGGAACAGGCTTGACGCGTGTGCGTGCATGTGCGCGTGCGTGCCTGAGTGGCTCTCTGGTGGAGACTGGTGCCAAGCAGTTTTTCTTACGGGTCTCTCGCAAAGGGATCGGTATGTTTGTGTGTCCCCCCCCCCCTCTGCTCGGTAAGCACTTTGAACTTCTGGCTGTCGGTCGGAGGCGCGTGGAGCTGTACATAGATAGCCACTTCCTGTAACAAGTGCTCCTTGTTCAGTCTGAATATTTTGTTTTGTTGGAATTACTTTACAGATCATTACGTTGTTGTAGAATTCAAAGGAGAAATAAACTAGTCGAACCTACTGTGTTTTTTCTTGTCTTTTTTTTTTTCTGGCCCCCACAGAACAGGTAAAAAATCTCTTTAGGTTTAACCTGGATTTCTTGTATGAAGGCCTTAAACTGACTGGCGAAAATAAAATAAAAAACTACGTGAATGGACTAATGCGCGAACCCCGCACGCTCCTTTACGTCTTTTTGATTGACAGGTAGCAGAGATATCTGTGGAAATAAAAGGCAGTAAAAGGAAAATGGAATTCATAAATCTTTTTTTTTTTTTTAAGATAAAGAGCTTGTGAAGATCTGCTAAACCGTAAAGTAAATAAATGAGATATTTTAAGCATAGATCGATGATTATATTTTAAATTAAAGCAAAAATGCAAAATTAGATAATTTTTTTCCAAAATGGGTACATTGTAGGCAACCATGCTCTGTATATAGCCTAAAAGATAGCCCACCCACTTGTCATGTTCCCTTCAGTTTCTGAAACTAAATTATTCCTCTTTTTCCAGAAGAGGTGGTCAGTTTAAATAAAATTACTCCTCAGTTCTGACTGGAAAAAAAGTCAGAAATCTTAAAGCTTTACTTAACAGCAGCAGTGAAAATTGAAAAATAATTTTACCAGAAATGCCAAAACTGTGAGCGTTCTGCTCCAAGTGGCTGCTAGAAATATTTAAATAACACCAACAAATCTATTAGGAATGTCGACATGTATCCAATCTATAAAGGCTGCAGAAATTCCTGAAAATGACAGCAATTCTGTGAAAGTTTAAAATAACCAGAGGAAAAAGGATTTGGGCTCAGAAAGGAGCCAAAGGGGTTAAATAAATCTGGATGTTTGTGAGCTCAAGCTCCATTTTAGGATCAGAGCTTCATTAAAGGGATCCACACTTTAAGCGGCAGCTATGGAGCCGCAAACGGCCCGGCAGCCAGGAAACACACACAACAGAACAAACCGGACACTTGGATCATGTTTAATGCATGTTCTGGTACACATCTCTAAAAATCAAGAAAAAACCTTAAAGTTACTTTGAACATCGACGTCTACTTATTGAGCTCACATTCATGTGAATACGTGACAGGAAAAAAAGAACAACCAAGAGAGAGAGAGAGAGAATCTAGCTCGAGAAGCGGCGGGTGCGGCTGGAGGCAGCTCATGCTCGCTGGCGGCTCCGCTCGGCCCGGACGGGACTGGACTTCAGATCACTGCACAGCAACGGGACAGCGGCAGCGGCGGGCCGGGAAGCATCTTGCTGCATCCTGCGGGAAGGCGGGGCTTGACATCAAGCCCCGCCCATATAAAGCCCCGCCCACATCAGGCATAGACAGACATATAGTCACATCGTCTGTTTAGGCCATCGAATTTTTTTTATTGTTATTGTTAGACAATTTTCATTTTATTATTTTTATCGTTAAAAAAGTATATATATATATATATATATATATATATATATATATATTGGTTGCGGTGGTGTGTTGTCAATTTAGTAATTTAGGATCGAAAAAAATTTTTTTGTTAGATTTTTGTGAAGCTTGGGGCAGGTACAATTTAGCATCGAAAAAAATGTTTTCTTTATCATTAATAACTATAGATATATATCGGTTGCGGTGGTGTAGTGTCAACCGTAACTGTAAAACAGTTCCGGTCATGAGGCGGATGTACAATTTAGCATCGAAACAATTTTTTTTTTTATCGTTAAAAAATATATATATAGGTTGTGTCCCTGATGTGGGCGGGGCTTTACGTCAAGCCCCGCCTTCCCACAGGATACAGCGGGATGTACTTGGGCGGACCGGGAGCAAGCGGCGGTGGCGGGCGGGGTCGTCCGGCCTCGGAGCGGAGCGACAAACACGACGAAGCGTCCGGACTGTCAAGAAAGCAGCGATGTACGGAAAGGCTATTTAGTCAGCTGGTCGCGCGACGAGAACAAGTCTGCAACGCTCGTGGTGCCCAGGAATGCCCCCAAAGCCCGCTCTCTCCTCACGTGAGCGCTTCAAAGACCTTTTTTGGGCCAAAGGCTGAGCGGGTGTTTCCGAACCGAGGCTTCATTTTATTTTTTTCTCCCTGCGACGTCTTTAGAAACTCGGTTTTTAAAAAAAATAGACATGGCTTCGCCAGCCGGCTCTTCCCTTTATCTATAAAAAAACTCAGACGGCGATATGTACAACAAGGAGCGGCGGTTAGAAATGAGGCTCCCTTCCTCTGCGGGCCCGGGGGATCAAACCCGCGGAGGCCCGGGGGGTCGGAGGCCGGTGGAGGAGCGGGGCTCTATGTACAGGGGCGCCCTGCCTCCGCAGCAGGGGCAGGGCTGTGGGGGTTTGTGTGCTTGCTCAGGGTGGATTGAGGGAGGTCTCCTCCGCGCGGGGTCGCGAGCAGCACCTCACACCGACGACTGGTCCCACACCTGCAAGTCCAGAAAAGAAGGGGACAGTTCACAGCTGTCCGAAAGGCGCTGCCATAAGCAGGAACAATGTCGTTAACACAACTTTATCAGGGAATTATCCCCTCAGATAAATGTCGTGCCCCCTCAAATAAATCCCCCAAAATTGATTATTAAATGCACAAAGTGATGCCATCTTCTCCTATTGGTCCTCGTATCTGACTCCATCTGGACTCCAGGCTTTCAATGTCCTCCACAGAAAGAACGGAGAGGCATAAAAGCCTCAGTTTGTTCCAGGAATCCATAGTATAGATAGATAGATAGATAGATAGATAGATAGATAGATAGATAGATAGATAGATAGATAGATAGATAGATA
>JABUIW010000168.1:886702-918283 GCA_013363375.1 Menidia beryllina | reverse complement strand
ATAGATAGATAGATAGATAGATAGATAGATAGATAGATAGATAGATACTTTATTGATCCCCAAGGGGAAATTCAAGTGAGTCCCAGCTGGACCAGATGAAGCCCCTGCAGCCTTTCTTTGGCTGGAAGAGATCTGGTCAATGGAGTTTAGACACCAGCCCGCCAAATCCAGGGTTTAGGTTTTAGGATTCAGGGGGAAAATGCAGAGAAAGGCTCCCAGATGCAACAGGACAAAGACAGCAGCCGAAGGAGGCAGCAGGTAGAAGCAGGTCTGCACTCCCAGAGCCAGAAGAAGGAGCCACAGGGCATTTAAAAAATATACATTTCATTGGACGTTGAAGACCTGGAGTCCAGGAGGACCAATAGGAGAAGATGGCATCACCTTGTTCATTTAATAATCCACTCTGGGGGATTTATTTGAGGGGGTCCTGCCGACACCCTGCTGGTGGTACCTTGTTGACGGGGGCCAGCTGCGTCCGCACCGACCCGGCGTGCAGTCGGGCGCTGTCCCCGAACCGCCCGGGTGACCTTTCCCTGCGGCTGTCCAGCACCCTGCCGGGGGACTTCTCCCGGTCAAGAGGCCGGGCGGGGGACTTGTCCCTCCTGAACTCGGTGCGCCCCTCCCGGTAGCGATGGGGGGTGCTGGGCTCACGGTGCAGCCCGTCGTGGCTGCCGGGCCCTGAGGTCAGACGCTTGGAGATGTGCTCGGTGTAGGTGGGGGGGCAGCGCTTGCTGGGGCTCCTGTAAGACACGGCAGGGGTCAGCGGCCCGGCCCCGGGTGCTGTGGAAGCGGTGTGAGCCGGACGCTTTGTTCTGCTGACCCGCGGCTGGAGCCAGTCCGCTGCAGCTCTCCGGACTCCCGGATCAGGCTGCCCTTACAGCAGATGACCCGCAGCTTGTTCTGGTAGGACGAGGCCAGGTAAATGGCCCCCGAGGAGATGGCCGGGCCCAGGTAGCGGGGATTTGGGATGTCCAGGTGGGCCAGAACCGCAGGGCTGAGACAACACAGGGAAAGGTCTCTGAGAAGGTCCAACAGCTAACAAGGGGGTGGGGGGGGGGCGGGGGGGGATCCAGGCCTCTTTGGGCCACTGTCCTGCAGGTTTTAGAGGTTTCCCTGCTTCTACACACGTGATTCAGATTAAAATCTCTTCTGAAGATGGATCAGCTCTGCACAGGACTGCTGCTGTTGTGAAGTTTTTCCTTGCCTGTGTCGCCTAGTGCTTGCTCATGGTGGGAATTGTTGGGTTTCTGTAATCAACTTCAGAGTAGGGTCTGACCTGCTCTGGAAAGTGCTGTGAGATAACTGTTGTTGTGATGTGGCGCTATATAAATAAAATTTAATTGAATTTATCTGATCTACAGAGGCTGCTGAGGGAGACCGTTCCTGAAAACTACAGGAATTCTGTGAATGTTCAGCTTAAAAAGGAGCAGAGGAAAAGGGATTTGGGTTAAAGAAAGGAGCCACAGAGCCCACAGGGGTTAAGTCTGCGTGTTTGTGAGCTTTAAGTCTCCATTTTAGGATCAGAGCTTCATTAAAAGGGTCCAGACTTTGTCCGGCAGCTATGGAGCTGCTAGCTAAACACAACATCAGCAGTCCTGCTCAGAGCTGATCCATCTCTAGAAGAGATCCGTTTTTATCTGACCAAGGTGTGTAGAAGCAGGGAAACCCCCGGACCCAGAGGCCTGGAGCGGCCCAGCCCTGCTCCACAGTGGGATGGATCCGTCTCACCCCAAAGCGGCGTGTCCCTGGACCTCAATGACGTCCAGCGAGTTGAAGTAGGTGACAAACAGGTACGGCTCTCTGTAGGCTGCAGGGAGGGGGCAGAATTAACCAACCGGCTTTAAAAGAAGCCTTCAACACGTTTAATACCAGTTACGTTACCAAAGGACAGAGGCAGACGGCTCCACTTGATCTCCTCAGTGCGACTTCTGCGGCCGTACGAGTCCACAAACACACCGAACTCTGCCAGAAAAACAAGTTCCCTTCAGTAAATAGCACAAAAACGGATCTAAGGGGTTAAACTCAGAGTCTCAGCATGTTTAACCCTTAAATTGCTGGGTTTTCCTTCATGTCACTCCATTTTCTGGTCAATAAATGATTGATTTGTTTGATATTTTATGCAAACGGGATGATTTGTGGTGTGAATGTTGCAGTCTGGTGTGTGAGTGTGTTTCCAGTTTGAGGGTTAACGGGTGCAGAACCGCAGCATTTACAGCTCTTTGGGAATAGAAATATTTGAATTTTGGAAGAACGGAAAAAAATAAATAAACCACAGATTCTGATGGATTTCAAGTACTGGAATCTGTCAGAATTTCAGTACAATTTACCTAGCTCCAAAAATACACAACAGTAAACATGTTCTTTTTTCCTTTTTTTTAAACTTTTGTTTTTTGTTGATGGTCTTGAAAAATATCTCACTGCATAAAAACCTTCAAATCTCATTTAATTAACATAACTATACTTTAGTTTCTTCAGGAAACATGCAAATAAAGATGGTGAGACCATATTTGTGTTATTCTCTGCTCTAACCAACACTCACCGTGAAAGCACAGCAGGTACTCCTCCTTCTGCATGCTGCTGGCCACCTGCATGATGGCGATGGGGAAGCTGTGAGACGAGGCTGCGAAAATGGCCGACGCCAGAGACACGTCGTTCTTGTCCAAGAACTCTAAAGAGGACGAAGCAGAAAGCTTTCTGTGTGTTTCAGGATTCGGAAAGCACTGACGTGGTGTTCACCTAAAACTGGCTTCATGTGACTGCTATCCATGCAGGAGAAAAGAGGAGTGAACGTGTGTTGGGGGCCGGAACTTCCTGTGTGGGTAAAACACCTGCACACACCTGTGTGGCAGTTTGGCAGACAAAGGAAGAGACCGGCTCTCAGCCAAGCAGATTTCCAAGCAGTTACAGTTAATAACGTGTTGTTTATCAAAAAGTAGAAGTTATGTTGGAAGGTTTTGAAGATATGGCTTGTGGCCTGGTAGTGCTCAGTTTATATTATGCTTATGGTTGAGCCACAATAAAAATGCTTGATTTTAAAATGTTTGTTTTGAACTAATTATATTTCTGTTTGTCAATTTATTCTGGAATGGTTTTCAACCTAAATCCTAATCCTAAATCCTCAGACAAACGTAAACACCATTTTCAACAAATAAAACACAATGCAAAAGGATCTGAGTTGTGCTTAGCGTCCTTCTTGGTGGTGACCATCCGTTTTGGGCAGGAGCTGAAGGATCAAACCACACATAACTTGACTATATATATATGATAAAAAGCAGTGTGTTATGCGGGTTAAAGCTGCTCTGTGTGTGTTCTCACCTTCCAGCACATACTGCTTCATTTCAATCTCATAGAACTTGTTGGTCCCGATGATGATGCTGTAGCTGGTCAGATGGATGCAGCTGCAGGGCTCCAGAGTTTCAATTTCCTGACAGACAATGAGAGGAGAGCGAAAGTTATTAGTTATTTATCAAAGAGAGAGAAATGAAGGCTCATTTTCCTCTCAGAATCATCTTAAACTTCATATCTCTGCTCTTGATTACAGCTTCCATTCTTCCTCTGGTTGTTTTTCTCTCCTTTCTGACAGTTTCTCTTGTTATTAAGTCCATCAGCTCCAGTCCTCCAGGTGTTGGTGGATGTCTGCAGGCCTCAGCAACGGCTTCTGAGCAGCTCTGCTTCCCTTTAAGCCTTCTGGAGCTCACTGACGACACTTTTGTGTCTTTTCTTAGTCTCAGAGAGCATCAATCATCAGAGGAGCTTTAATTCACACGCTGACATTTAAATCAGCTCTCAGAGAGCTTTCTGAGGTCATTTTGTGTGTTTCGGTTCATTTGGCTTCCCTTTGTGCTTCTTTTATGCCTCTTTCTATGGTTTTATGTGTTTTTGTATATGTTTAGTCTATTTTTTCAGGAAGTTTTTAAACATTTTGTGCCTTTCTTGTGTTGTTCTGTGCCTTTCAGGAGTAACTCAGCCTCTTCATAGTTGCTTTGTCTTTTTTGTATTTCTATTTTGTCCTTTTTCTGTTAGCTCTGTGTCAGTGTTTCATTATTTTTAGGCTAGTTGGGATTTAAAACCCAATTCCCCCCTTTCTCCCCAAAATTCAGCCAACTCACTGGTCTCCTTTGAGAACTAAACCATCAATTAACATGAAACCAATAGAATTTGACATCTTAATAAGAAAAAGATTTTAATTTGGTTAGTTTTTATTCCCTATAATTTCTCTTTAGGGAAAATGGGTCTTGGCTCTTATGGGTTATGTTCAGTGCCCCCTTGCTTTCTGCACAGTTTCTGTCTCCTGATCCCGTCTCACCTTTCGGATGCAGTACTTATTCATGCTGTCGTTGTAGCGCAGGATGGTGATTTTGTTGGGCATCGCTGCACAAATGCAAGGCCCGTTGTCCACCTGCGAAGAGAGCATGGCTTTGTACGTACTTTCAATGGAAACCCAGCTTTAAGACTCAGAATTTGTCTCGTCTGAGGGGGCCGCAGGGGGGGTACCTACCCTCCCAGCAGCGAACAGGTGGCAGCCTTTCACCGTCTCAAAGATAAAGGGAGCCAGCTCCGACTGGCCGGGCAGGTGGGACTGAGCCAGACACTGCTTCACCCTCTTAATCTCCACCAAGCACAGCGCCCTCTCGTCCCCTTCAGAGCACACACATTACTGTTCACCCGCTTTATTCCCACTTAAACCGGCTCAGCAGATGTACCGGTCTCGTCCAACTCTCACCGACAATCATCAGCAGTTTGTCCTGCTCCTTGATGATCTGGATCTGGAAAACGGAGCCCAGGCCCGGGATGTGAGTCAGGGAGTTTTTGATGACATTCAGGGCGTACAGCCCCTCCTCAGAACCCACCAGAACAATCTGCCCAACAGAGAGAAAGGCAAAAAGAGTTTTAAGGAGGCGTTAAAACTGCTGCTCCCTGAAAACCTGCGACTTTGTGTGTGTCTATGTGCTAAAATCCTGATTCTGAGGTGTTGCTGCTGCTCACGGAGCCTATTGGGAATCTTTGTTAAACCAGTGAGGGGAATGTGGCTGGATTAAGCCCAAGTGGCTCATTTCCAGCTGGGCTTTTCCATGTTTGACCTAGTTACTAATCAACCTTTGCATTGACATTGACAAAGCCTATTCTTAATAAATTAGGTGCGTGAGTTTTTGGTTTGGTAAATAACACATTTTCAAATTCCTGCAGTTTCTTTCTAAAAAACGCGCACATGCAGCTCTCTTCAGTCAGCATCAGAATCAGAGTAAAACCTGCACGTCTCTGCTGTGAGGCTTCATAGAAGAACTCCATCATTGTCTGTTTTTGGCTGCTTTGACATCAGTGTTTTCTTAGTTTTTAGCTTTAAACGGGGGGGGGGGGGGGGATATTTGTAAGAAAAAAAAAAAAAAGAAGGGGGCTGAGGAAATATGCAGAACATTCAGGATTTAAGCTGCCACTTTCCTTCTTAAACGTTGACTGCAGTATTCATTCATTATACGTCATAGTTTTGTAACGTTATGCACCCAAAAAACACTGAACCAAAGTTCCTTCTCCTCTTTTCCTTCTCTGTCAGGTCACATAAAAGTGCTGTCTACCTTTCACATCATTAATACTGAACAGAATACTAAACTGTTAAACAGCAGGAGCCTTTAAAGGCCCCTTAATCCTAACGCAAAGCCTGAAGAAATGAGGCTTCATCTGGCCTCCATCCCTGCTCAGACGTCCTTTACCTGGTCTGTGAGAGGAAGCGTGCAGTTAATGTCCAGCCTGTCGTCTCCCTCCAGCTTCAGCAGAGAGTTTCCGAGCAGCTTCTGAAAGAGCAAAGAGAGCTGAGCTGAGCTGGATCCACACTCATCCTGACCTCAGGGGGGAGGAGGAGGAGGGGCTGAGAGGGATCCGGGGGTCAGAGGTGGAACAAAGTCTCCAGGTTCAGGATCAGGTTCGTGTCAGTGTTAGTCCACCTCTTTATAACCTCTTTTTTAAATGGAAACTAAAGACTTTGTTTTAACACATAAAACCTTTCACATTTTCCAGCTATTTACTGTTATTACTATAGATGTTATCTAAATGTTTTAATGTAATTCTAAAAAAAGAAATGTTATTGTACTTCTTTAAAATGTATTCTTAACTTAATATTTTATCATAATATTATGCTTTTTTTATGATTTATTTTGTAATTTTACATTCTAGGGTAAAAAAAGGGTTAAATGTAAAACTAAACCCCACGTCTTTATTTAACATTTCTTATAAATTATTACCATAATAAATTTAAGTTTTTTTTCATTCACAGTTATTATAATTGTGGATTATCAATTATTATTAGATATGTTTTATTTAATCCTATTGGACTTTCTAAATGGATTTATTCAAATAATACCCTTCAACATTTATTTATTTATTTATCATTTATTTTTAAGCATAATCTTTATTATTTCATCAATATTTGTTTCTTCAACAGATTTTAATTTTAGAAATTACCATCCACTTACCATCCAACATTTATAATCATTTAATCCTTTTGACTTCAAATTTATCATTATGATCTTTAATTTATCCAGTGTTTTTTAATTATAATTTGTCATTTCATTGCACTCTCTAACAATGAAAATGATGGTCGACATTTTGCTATTAATTAAATTTTCTTTTTTACTTAATGTTTTTATAATTATTACAGCTCAAATTTTTTCATGATTGCACTTATGGATAAAAAGGACATCATATATTTCTTCTGTTTTAGTTTTGTCTGAATGAAGCAAAAATATTCCCCACACAGCACCAGGGACTCCTTTACCTGTTTTTTGTACTTTTGTTGGGCTTTTGCATTTATGCCTAATATGAAATAAATGAACACTCGTGTCTCTCGGCAGAGTCAGAGTCAAACGGCCAATGTGTCCCGGTCTCAGAGGGGTAAAAACACAAGTATGCGGGTCCAGCCCAAAGATAACCAGGTATCTCAAAATGTGCAGAGTTTGTGGAGGATGCAACAAAAGGAGGTGAGAAGTCGTGAGCAGGTGAGGGGGAATATTTTTGCTTCATCCAAACCAGAATAGTGCCAGAGGCATGCACTAAAATGTGCCTCTAAAAGGATTCTCAGTGGGAGCGGCAGCTACTTTGTCTTATGTCTACATCCTTCGGGCTCTTTACCTGGACCAGAGGAGACAGAACCTTTAGTCTTTTGGACACAGCGGCCTATGTGTGCAGCCAAAGCCAAAGGGATTGGCAGAGCAGAGCAAATCAACAGAGCATGCCCATTAATGGGAGACAACATCGTGGCAGGATGAGAAAGCAACACACAGGAATGAGAGAGACAAAGAGAAAGAGAAAGAGAAAAAGAGGAGAGAAGAAAAGCACAGTTAACGACACATGTAAGCCAAACTGCTGGTTATCCACCAAATGCTCAAGCTGAAACTTAGAGAGCAAAATGCGCTGCCACAAGTATCGGGACGCCCCCCTTTAAATGGACGGCACTTTTCTGGTCTGTTTCCTGGTTTTGTTTATTCCTGTGGGCAAAACTGTAGCCTTTCATTGGTTAAAGCACGAAATGATAAAAAAATACCTTAATAATTTATTGAAAGGCTCATGTTATCATACAGTGTTTGCATTGAAATCTGCATAATCCCTTAACAGCCCAGATGTTCCAAGAACTTTCCATAATCATGACAGGACCTTCTTAAAGTGAATTTTAATCTATTTTTAGAGACAATTAGTCTGTTAGATAGATATATACAATATTAGCTTAAAGTTTTCACTCATGCATCCAAATGATAACATAACAGGTGTTATGATCACTTCCATGGCTACAGGTGTATAAAACAGAGATACATAATACATACAGGGATACATAAAGGGACAATTCGCACTTCTCCATCTTGTTTGGAGGTGCTTGTCTGACCTCAAAAATGCTCCCTGGAGAAAAAATCACCATAAAAACAATCCAAATTGAACCTCTTTTAGCTGCAAATGGTGGACCCACATCTTATTGAACCCCATGGATTAAGAACAGGATAGCACTTATGTGAGTCATGAGGCAGGTGAGCCTATAACTTTGGCTCTATAAGTTGGGCAGGGCTATAAAAGGAAAACCACTCTGAACCCGGAGTGAGTGGAGGAATGGACTTGATGGGCTTTCATTCGGAGCCTCCTGAGCAACCTGAAGAAGCAACTGCTTTATTTTTTACACCTGTGGCCATGAAAGGGACAGAAAGAGCTGGAGGGGGGGTCCTGGTGTTCGTGGCGTGGGCTCTGCTTGCCGCTGGTGGACATCAGGGGGGGCAGAGAGCCGAGGCTAACCCTTCAGACACTCACTGCGTCAGCCTCGGCCTTCTCCCGCGAGGCTCGGCCCGCCGCCACCACCGACTCCATCACCGCCACCCAGCGCTGCTTGTCCGGGAAACTGGGGGCCATGAAGTAGATGGCCTGGCCGGGCCAGCAAGGGGGGTGACAGCGGGACTCCAGCTTCAGGACGAAGGGAACATCTGCCCCCGGAGAGACACCAGCTTTACTTTCAGCCCGTGGTTCAGACGACATTCCAAACTCCTGGCGTCCACTCACCGGATTTGGCAGTGTTTGGCAGCTCGGACGCCCCCACAGCCCCGTGAACCACCACCTCTCCATCCACCAGACACAGGTCAAACTCCTCCAGCGGCTTCACCGGCTCTGAAACAAGGTGACACACATTCACTCTGGATTCAGATTACTGTTTTTAAATCCCCCCTCGTGGTTTGGCCTTTTTCTTTCTTGTTTTTTTGCAATACTTTATTTTAAAGTTATCAGTTTTGGAGGAACAGTACGATTAGTTCCATAAAAAAAAACAATATATAATATGGAAAATAATATCAACCTTAATTTAAAAAACAAAATTATTAAAAAGAGAATTAAGAAACAATTTAGAAATGTGGAAAGAGCAATAAGAGAAACAAATAAGTAAATTAATAAGAATGAAAAAAACCACAACAAAGAAATAATAATATAAATAAAACCAAATTCAAATGTTACACTATGTCAGCCGTTCTGTTGGTGTTGGTTTAGAACTAGTTAAAAGTTAACAGTGGGTCCAGGGCTTGTAATGGTCATTTTACTACATACTCAATGAATGGTTGCCACATTTTTAAAAAGTCATCATATTTTAGGGGTTTGGTCTTAACCTTCTCTGGGCTCTATCTCGTAGATTGACAGCTTAGTGCCATCCAGGACCACATATTTTCTCTCCCAGCCCTGGCCTCGCTTTCCATTCCTGCAAACACACAAAGCAGAAGAACGCAGATGTTTTTCTCAAACTGTGCAAGCACCTTTATCTGTTACTATGAAACAGGTCGCCTCTGTCAGGTGGAGCATGTGAGGGTCTGTCATCAAAAACAGGCTAGTTTTAATGCACTGACCAAAAAAATATTAATATTTTATGCTGGCTCATTCTTTATTGGTGAGACAAGAACACAGTTTCACACATTTACAAACCCACAAAGGGTGTTTCATTTTGTTCAAAGAGGAAATTGAGCTTCTGGAGTTACTGCATTAGAAGATCATCTGTGGTTTTCTGTCATGACAGAAAACAGACTCAAACATAGATTATTTTAGATGTTTTTATTATTTATCAAGGTTCAGTTTTCTTTATGAAGTGAAAAATGTTCATTTTAGTATAAGTTCATTCATTTTTATAACATCACATAACATAACATCTTTATGTTGTTATGTTTTCTTTATGAGAATCGTTTTTCTTTTCAATCTCTTTCAGACATTCTCCTCAGAGCGAGAAACAGCTTTTAGTACAGGTAGTGTAAGTGGAGCCATTTTAAATGTATTTGAGTGACTAAAACGGAACCTGTGGACACATCTGTAGCCACAATGCACAGTGGGAGCAAAGGGGAAGATACTTGGCTTTAATTGAGCTCTACAGAAACTTCAGACTTTGAGCCTTTTTCCACCTTTTTAATAAAAGAACAAAGTGGAACCTGTCATGCCACCACGACCCCCCACCGCAGAGGGTGCCCACAGTTTGAGAGGTCCCAGTAAGTTGGTGGACAACCCCCACATAAAACACATTATAAGCATATGATATGTGGGTTTTTTACTCATAACATGTGTCCCAGCTCCTTTTGCAGGAGGTCTATTTATCTGTTGCATGTGAGCCGGACTGACCAGGTGGACACTCCATTAGAAAATATCCTCCACATAAGGCTTCTGCCTCCTATTTAAAATGCTTTTTAACAGACATCTGCAGAAGAAAACTCCTGTCAGTGTAGTTAGTTTAGTTTGTCAGTAGAGGAGCTCAAAGAGGTCCCAGGAGCCCATTTAGACCTGATGCACCGCCGAGTTCTGGATCATCTCAGGGAGCTAGATGGGGGTCAGCCTTATGCTCAACAGTGGATTCTATTGGGCACTATGGTTTGTTTCGCCGGTAGGAGTGTTTACTATACTAATGTTGGATTCTATTTATGTTTTTCCGGAGTTCGTGACTGAAGGGAACTCATTTTTGAGGCTCTGAAGCTCAAACACAACTCTATATAATCTCTGCTGTTTGTAGTCTGGGTGCCAGCTGACCTGGGCTGCTTCATCCAGCCCTCCAGGTGCATGTGGCCGCCGGCCTCCTTGAGCGGCTGGCCCGAGGAGCTGCCTTTGTCCCGACACAGGCCCTCACTCAGGTGCAGGGAGCAGTCGCTGGACATGCCGCAGGTGGCGGGAAGGGAGGCCGAGCACTTAGGGTGGCACAAAGCGTGGCACTCTGAGGAGAGAAAACAAACATTTCTTTTAAAACGGAGGTGAAGGGAACGCCGTCAGCTGCAAGTGGCGGCGACTCACCGAGGCAGGTGGCTGCTTGGCGGCCAAAGTGAACGGTGTCCAGGCACACTGTGCACTTGGCGGCTCTCATGTTGAGTCCCACCGTGAAGCGGTGGGGGGTGTTGTGGTGCACCACCCGGTCCCTCTCCCTCTCTCTGTCTCTCTGACTGTCCTTCAGACGCCGGCTGTACTCTGGACACGGTCAGGGAACACAGCTCTTACCCCTTCAGGCGCACGCGGAGCTGCTAACACCTCGGTGCGTCATGCCGGGCCGTCTCAGAAAACAACAGAGCTTCAAAGGGAGCGGTAAGATGTCGAGCAGAAAAATGCATGAGAAGGAAAAAGGCTTGGATTTATCGGGTGAATCTGTCCCAGTGCTGGTGCCCGCTCACTGCTGCGTCTTAAAGGCATTATCCAGTCAGAGTCGTTTGTTAGCGCATCCCTGCAGAAGCTCCAAACTCTGTCATAAACCCCACACATGCTCATAGCTGTTTTCACTGGCTCTTAACACACATAGAGAGTCCGAAATTGACTTTGTTTTTGACAGATTGGGTGTTTTTCTGTTTAATTTTCGGACTTTGGGGGAGATTTTGTTGCCTTTGTTTGACTAAATCTTCTAGTTTTTATCTCTATTGGGTGGCATTAGGATTAATTCTCTTCATTTTTGTTTTTTGCTTCTGCTATATGATTTTGCTCATATTTATGATACCTCATTTTCTGCTTTTTAATTGTCACTTTTTAACTGATTTTCCTGAAATGCGCGGCGTTTAGCTCCAAGAAATCATATCAGCCACTCTGAAGAGACACATGGAGCCGATCCCAGCTGCCATTGGACAGCAGGTGAGATGTTTCCACCCCAAGGCCACACCGCCATCACCCTCAGGTCCAATTTAGGGTCCCAAATTATGCCAAGACAGTCAGAAAACCTGGAGAGAGCCCATTCAGACATGATTTAGCCCAGGAGCTCTCCAGCTGTGAGGCGATGGCTCCAACAACCACACAACTCTCAGACATGCATCTCAACTCACACCATTCTGACCTCAAACTAACTCAGAAAAAGACGTTTATGCAGGCAGGAATGAACCAGCATTTTATGATGTGCTTGACCTCATACAAAGCTTCACTTTAGTGACATCCAGTGGCCAAACAGGACACTTGAGGGGAGACCGGCTTGGCTTCACCGTGGCGCCTAACACACTTTATTAGCTGCTAAAATCCTCAGAATAACCTTGTTTTCCCAATCAGCTGCTAAACCTGTGGGCTCAGTTGTTCAGACCACAAGTTGGCTTCTCTTTCCAGGTGACATCATCTGATTTTGACAGCCAAGCTTAGCTGGATTTGGTTTAAAAAAACTGTTTCCCTTTTACTGGAGTGTGCTCCTGTGAGCGTGTGAGAGCAGGGGTCGTTCTTCAACATCCTCCTTGTGCAAATAAGCAGCGAAAGAGCCGCAGAAAGGGGCAAAACTCAAAGGAAACTGGATAATACCTTTAGTTCAGAGTGTGGGGTTTAAAGGTTTGGTGCCTTTGTGAGTAGGATGTGAGGTTCAGGTGGGATAGTAGTGAACAGAGAAAGGTTCTGCAGATGGGACTGACTTAAGCATCAGCAACCAATAAAAAAAAGCCTCAGATTTCTGAAGCTTTGCACCTGATCAGTCTCACCGACAAACACGGGGAAGCTGACACTTAAAAGAGTGCAGAGCTTTTCAAATCTGGCCCGTTGCGGACGTTAATGTGTGGGGGGGAAAAAAAAGTGAGAGGAAATAAAGAGCTCAAACTGCAGAAACCACGACTTTGGACGACTTACTTTCGAAAGTGACCCTCCTTCCTTCTGAGAGGTGTGTAAGAAAAGGATAGTGAGAGCTTCATAAGTGATGAGAACAACGTGTGCGAGGCCGCATGGGTCAAGTGTCACGCTGCAAGCCTGACTATGAAGTGCGGTAAACATGGTGGTTTTTTTTACCCTCAGGGGTGGGAGTGTCCTTCCTGCGTCCGGAGCTGGACGGAGCCAGGTTGCCTAGGACCTGCTGGTGCTCAGGGGACTTCACCATTGCCGCCATGATGATCTGCTGACGGGCGGCGGCCGGGTTTGCAGCATTGCCGTGATCCTTATACTGAAGTGCTGTGGATTAAATTATAAATTCTTAAATCTTTTATGAAGCAACTCCCATGTTTCACACTTTTAAAAACACAAACAGGGTGTTTCATTTTATACCAGGATTAGATTTATCTCCTGGAGTTTCTGAATTAGAAGATCGTGTGTTGGACTATAGTGACAGAAAATAGACCCAAACATGGATGATTATAGATGTTTTTATCATCTATAACATATTCTCTTTATAAAGTGAAGCAGGCAGGTTTGGGTTCAGGAAGCAGACCCCCCCCCCCTTTCTGTGCAATTTATTTGAATTATTGAACCATGTCTGTGTGAATTGTACCAATTCTGAACATAATGGACAGGAATTGACTGGATTTCGATAGTATTGCAGTGAATTGGACTCCAATAAAGTCCCTTGAGATTAAAATTTGTTGGCCCTTTTGACATGAAATGCAAACAGCTAAATCCAATTTAAAGAAGCAACATGTGTGAGACCCACTCAGACCTTCATAAACAACAATGACTGCAGGTTAGTGAATATAAATCGAGGTGGACACAAAAGCTTCTTCTAACCTTCTTCTCTCAGAGACCTCAGCTCTCCTCTCATTTTCTGGAGAGCATCTTCCAGCTCAGAGCAGCGAGCACGCTCTTTATCCAGAGCCACCTTCATGTCACTGTACTGCAGAGGCACCGGCTGGATGGGGGGTATGGGAGAACCTTGACCCTGACCCTGACCCTGACCTTGACCCTGAGCCTGGGCAGCCATGGCGGCCAACAGATCCTCCCGCCGACGGCCGAAAAGTCCCTAAAACAGGGAATAATACACCTTTGATGAAAGGCTGCCCTATTCCTTCCATCTTACACCTCAAATCTTTGCTTATCGTGCTCCTTCTGTCTTTAAATCCACCTCACCTTTTTCTTCTTGGAGCCACCGTGGGCCTGGGCCTGAAGGAAGTCGATGAGCTTGGTCTGCTGAGTGATGGTTCCTTCCATTTTCACCTTCTCATGAGAGTATACAGCCTGCAGGTGGAGCTAAGTGAACATCACTACTGCCATGAATTTCTCCTCAAGTACTTCAGTTCACACAGAGGGGGTGGGGGTGAGGGGGTGAGGGGGTGGGGAGACAGAGAGGTGGGTGGAAGGGAAGGGTTTGTGTGTGTTGGCGTGAATACAAATGTCTGTGTGTGTTTTTGTGGTCCAGGACAGAGGGGAAAAAACAGGACTAATAAACACACAAACATTTACTGCCAGCTCAAGACTTACTGGTTTCTAACAAACTTTGTAACCTCTTATAATCTTTGTCTGAGTGTTTTTTTACTTAAATACCAGAAGATGGGTGTGATGTGGGTACGCAGAAGCACCTGGATATTCTCAAGCTGGTATTCCAGGTCTGTCCTCTCAGTTTTGAGCAAATCAGTCTGGTCCAAAGCGTCCTGGAGGCCCTGGGTGAGGCGGAATATGTGGGCCTTCTGGGCATCCATCTGCTGCTGCAGCTTCTCTTGCTGTGAAGGAAAAAGTAGCTGTTAATGACTCTCTGGACTCCAGAGAAGCCCCCTCTTCTTCTGACCAGCTGAACCTTTGATCCAACAATGCATCAGCTGATAAGGTTAGCAATCATGTTTAACTAATCACACATTTGTGGGGAGATTTGCTTTAATGCCTTTGATAAAAAAAAAGAATAAACACAGTAATAAGCATATTTAAAGTCTGACCTAAAGGAAGTTAAACAGTTAAACTGTTTAAAAACCCTTTAACCTCAGACCAGAAGCTAGCTAGCTAACTATCACACCTGGATCAAAGCAATTAATCTTTTCTAGCTGCAGCAATGGGCAGAGGGGCAGGAATAAAGTGACCATGGGAAGCAGAATAACCCACCACAGAAGCAACTTCCCTAACTGGAACTTCCCCAACATGGAAGACTGAAACTGACAGAATCAGGAATAAAAAGACACCTGCAAAGCAAAGAAAAGTCAGACTGGAATTGGTTTTACTAGCAGTTGTCTCTGCAGTCAGTGGATGAAGCAGTTTGCACACAGGTCCTGCACCCCTATTTTGATTGACAGAAATTCATAAAAAAAAGTTAAGAAGAGACAAAGTAATGTAAAAAAAAAAAGACATACACAAATAAGAAATGTAAAACATTAAAATAAAATAAAGTGTGTGTGTGTGTGGGGGGGGGGGGGGGCTAAATAAAAAACATGGAACAAAAAAATATATAATCAAATAAAATATAATATAATAAAAAAGTTAAATCATTTGGTGAATTCTTGTTGATTTATTGGACCTTTTATATATTTCTGTTTTTTATTCTTAATTCTGTCAGCTTCAGTCCTCCATAAATCAACAGCTCAAGGACTCTCCTTTTATATGTAGACTGAGGATTTATTTTCTTGTTTGAGAATATTTCTATTCTCTTTTTGCCTTCAGTGTTCGCCTTCAGGGTTAAAATCTGGATTCCTTCTGTTTGTACTTTTGTTTTGTTTTTTTATTTTCTTGTCCTTTTCTACTTTTAAATAGTTATTAGTTCTATGCTCTCTATGCCTGTGTTAAGTGTTTAACACCCCCCTTAAGTCTTTAAACCTCGTCATTAACCTGAGTTTCTGGCTCTGCCGCTCTTCTAATTGCCTTTTTTCCCCTAACAAACCTCCCATTAAGTCTTTTTTCCAGGATGCTGCTCTAAATTTTGGTTCTCTTCTCTCCACCTCCCCAAACCGTTTACAGTGAATGGTCAAGTCAAACATCCTGCTCTCCAGCTGCTCTTTGACTTTCAGGGTTCTTTATCTTCTGAAAGAAGCAAAGATTCTGGGGTAATTATGCTCTGTGGCCTGTTCAGTGGCTTGATTTATTGCAGAAGCATCAGGAGAGAGAGTCTAATGTTTCACTTGGTACTTCCCTTACTGGAGATATCAGATTAGCACGTACGTGTTACACAGCTGCGACAGCTGGAGTCTCGGGCTTTCCAGCTGGGGTGCTCACACTGTTTTAATGTATGCTGGCTGAATGTAATTTCCACATTTTAACAATGATGATGGGCTTAAGCCGGTGCCTGGTGTCCTATAGTTCCTCAACTCATGCGGCCTGGGGACTCAAACACAGCTTTTCCGTGCTGTCTGCCCCCTTTGCTGCCAAATAAAGGCCACTAATAACCAAAAACTTTGAAAAGAGCTATCTAAACATCTGTTATCACCCAGTGTACTGTGATGTGGTGCTGTAGTTACTCAAGTTGAGACTCAAAAAGCCTGTGTTTGAGTCCCAACCTGGGGTGTTTTGCTCCATACTTTCCCACTCTGTCTGCCCATTTTCCTGTCTTATTCCAGTCAAATAAAGGCCAACAATGTATAAAAACCTTTATTTGAGCTTTCTAGACATCTGTTAGGGAAAGACGGGTCTCTGAACAGAAGGCGACACTCATTTTCTTTAAGTTTCAAGACCAAATTTCATGTTGTTGATGATTGTTTTAATAAGTCAGTTGATGTGATTTATTTCTAATTCAATCAGACTTTTAACATAGATTAAAAAGAGTCAGAGATCAGAAAAAGAAAGCACTATACTTCTTCCAGGAGTCTCTGCTTCACGTCCCTCTCACTCTCCAGCTTTTGCTGCAAACTGTGGGCGTTCATTTCCAGCATGGCGTGCTTCTTCTCCAGATCGTTCAGCTGAGGGAGGAAAGCGGGACGTGTTAGCAGTCACAGGAAAAGTTCAAAACAACACATTCTGAAGAGCGGGAACTCTTACAGTGTCTGTGAGGCTCTCTGCTTTGAGCTTCTGATCTTTGAGGGCTTGCTGCAAGGCCAGGATCTCCGCTTTGTGCTCCTTAACCGCCTGCTCCACCGCCTGGCGAGACTCAGAGCTGCGCTGCTCTGCACGAAGCCTGAGCAGGGAGAAAATCTGCTGTTTGCCTGGTTTGCACGGTTATTTTGAGCTTTAAAGGGCATTTTCCTCCAGCACATCGCAGTGCTATAGTGTTCTAATACGCCTGAGGGATGCTGGGTTTTCTTTGCCCTGCCTACATTATATGAGAAAATCATTTAATTTATTTCCAAGACTATGTTTTGACCACCTCAGGAGAATACGCCCAAACCTGTTGCCTTCTGTGTGTGTAGGCAAAAGGAACCAGAACTAAACAGCAGAAACAGAAACACGAAGGGGAGAAACAGAAACTCAAAAATGTAAAATGCCTTTTGTGTTTTAAATGCCCTCATTGGAAAAGCAGCTATCAGCGTTTTAAAGTCAATTACTCTTTGCTAATTTATGTTTATATAATTTAACAAAGAAGCTACAACACAGCAGATATCTAAAAGGCAAAGGAAACTTTGACACCAGGCTGAGTTTGTGAGGGTGTGAAGTCCACCTGTTCTGTTTCTCAGTGTCCAGCATCCTCTGGACCTCCCTGGTCCTTCTCTCAGCCTGAGTCTTCTCATCCTCCAGGGTTGCCCTCCAGGCTTCCCACTGTCTCTCCTTCTCCAGCAGCTCGTCATTCATGGTCTCCAGCTCAAGGACCTGCTCCTCCAGCATGGTGCACGTTGTCTTCAGTGTCTCAAGATTCTATTTGGATCACACAATTGCACGTTTTATTACTGCATCACTATGGCATCCTGCAGCTCGGACATACAGGGTGCAACAGCTGGAACGTTGCCTGTGATGCAGATACTCTCGGAAGGAAACCAGAGGAAAATCAGAGGAAACTTTTGAAACACAAGAGATGTGGAAATCTGATCGTGGCAATTGATTTCTGAGACGATTCTGGTCTTCTCCGATAATATGACCCCCTTTCCATTGGAAAAACTCAGCCTTGATCAAATATGGCAGCTTTCAAGATGGCGGCCTAAAACACAGCCCCCCCTCCCTAGCTGGGGCCCTCTCAACCTTTAACAAGCTCCATATCAAGTGTTTGGGAAATGGATATGCAGATGTGGGCTATTCCAACAAGACATTCATGGTTTGGGGTATAAAACCTGCAACTATTCAGAGGGTGTGGGGCACGACAGATAGAAAAACTGAATAATAATAATCCCAGAGGGCTTCTGCCGATGTGGAATGGTTCAAATCCAGCTTCTAATGTGAGAAACAAAGCCAGGGACCAGACTTACTGTTCTACGGTTTGGAAATTTGCTGTCACAGGTAGATATTAGGAACAGATCAGAGATTATAAACAATAAATTACCCCCAAAATTGCCCCCAATGCCCATGAGGATATACTGACAGCCTCAATGTAAGGACATTTGATAATCTGATTACAATAACTGGAGCTAGAAGACCAGCTGATGCTGATTTGAGGGCAAAAAGTTATATGAGTTTGTCAAAAGATAAAAAATGACACAATGTTATTCAAAAAAGTATCCAAACAAAACAGAGGACCTGGAAGGAAGAATCAAAGTGGATCACAAAAGCTTGTAATTAGGATAATCGTTTGCATTTAGAGCCCTCAGGATATCTGTGTTGCCTCAATCTTCTGTTTAAATAACAGACCCAAACAGGGGCTCTTGTGGATGTTTGTGCACAGTATGTTTTCTGTGTTTCTCAGAGGGCCCACACAAAGCCAAGCGCTTCACGTCTCACAACGCAGCGCTTCAGAAAAAGCTCTTGGAGACAAATATAGCCTCTGCCGGCGCTGCAGCAGCACCACAGCCCTCTGAAGTCCAACGCTTCCACAGCTGACACGACCTGGGAGTGATGGGGATGACACATCCCTCCCACACGCCGCCCCATCCCTCGTCTATGACTTCCATCCCTGGTTACACAATCAGCAGGACTGAGAGCGGCGCTGGACACCCACACACAAGTCCTCCCACAGGGGCAGCGCGCACATCGCACAGCCTCCTCCTTCTGCAGCCAGAACGCAGCACACAAAGAAAGCGAAGCGATCCCAGAGAGGCTCTGCCGCCTGATTTACGCTTAACGCTGTCAGAGCCGTGAGATGTCCAGGTCACCTGTCACGGGGACTGAGAGTACAACGCATGAGGCCGATTCCCTGCGTCTGGCTGAGGGTGAAGCCGACAAGGAAAACAGCTGTCTGTGAACACAGTCTGACACGGTAGAGCAAAACTTTTATCAATAATTTAGGGAAATTTTGCTGCAACGTGATGGCTGAGTGATTCCTTCTGCCACCGACTCCAAAATCTCTCCCAAAAACCGGCCGAGTTGTTGTTGTGGTTGGGTGACACGTCCCAGATGTTACAGAAAATGAATAAAATGGAAGAAAAATGCAGCTCTTTTCCCATCTCCCATCTCTGCAAGCTCTTTTCCTTCCCCTCACATGCTAATGTTGTTTTTGTTGTTTGTTTCTGGTCTTTGCCTTTCTGTATTCTTTTAGAAACCTACCCCATAAGCCTGTAACCGGCTGCATGAATCTCCAGATTTAGTTTAACCCCTTTAAAATGCACTCACTGCAAAAATCAGACATTTATGCCTCCTAGAGAGTTATTGAGGGATTTTTTTCTTGTGGCAGATGAAGACTAAACCGGTCAACAAATACAGTTTCTTAAATCTATAAAAACATATAGTGACAATCTCACTTATCAAGCTTGAGTAAATACTTATTTTCTATTTCACACAAAAAAATAAGACTTTTAAGAACTTTAGTAAACATAATTCTAACCCTCATCTCCTTGCTGATTGGCCAGGAATTGGACATCATCTATGGCAGGGGTGGCCAACCAGTCAGGGACCAAGAGCCACATTTTGTACCGTGTTACTGCAAAGAGCCACAACATACACGTCATCACCCCGTCCATTCCTCACACACATACCTTTGCTCAGCCAAATGTATTGTTAATGTCACACACCGACATGATAATGACAGAAATTGACTCCTACACAAAGCCCACAGGCCAGTCATTTTAAACAATGAACATTGTGTGCACTGCGTCACAAAGAGAAACTCTCAGTTTAACCCAGTCTTCAAACAAAAGTATCATTATTTACAATACCGTTTTCCTTTTATGCATGTTACTTAGTGGGACTTCTGGCCTTTAGAGTAAGTGGTTTGCCAGTAAGTTCAACAAAAAAAATATAACCTCTCCCACTCTGTTAAAAACTTCCTGTATTCATCCTCATATTTTCGTTTTGCTGTGCATTTTTTCCCATTTCGAGAGCAGATGATCTTGCTCTTACTAGGAAACTTTGAGGTATTTTCATTCAACGCACAAGCGCGTTTGATGAAAATACCGTGTTGAACTTAAGCAAAGCGAAACTACGATATGAGTGTAAGAGATGCATGGAACCAGGCAAAGAGATGCAGGTTGGCCAGCCCTGATCTATGCTGAAGCAGTCTGACCTATTCTGATTTATTCTACTGCCACAGCATGTTAGTGTTCCTTTTTAAAAAAATATATTTACACACCTGTTTTTGGTTGTTGAGGTGCATTTCCCGGTCAGCCACCTCCCGACGCAGCCGGTCCACATCCTGGCTGAGCTGCAGGCGGTCCTCCCTCTCATCCGAAGCCTCATCCAGCTGCTTGGACAAATAGAAGTTCTGGCGATTGAGCTCAGCGTTCTCCTGAGTCAGCGTGGTCAGCTGCTCCTCTAGGTCTGTGATGACCTGCAGAACAATCAGGAAAACAAAAAGTTTCCAAATGACCGTGCACATTAGTCGTTATTTCTACTTTCTTTATTTCTATTTTACTAAAACAACATACATAAGAAATTATGTTTTTATTTTGCAAAACAGACAGTGAAGACTGCCTGCAATTATATTTGTTTCTCTAAAATCTCAACAAAACAAAGCAAAAAAGGATAAGATGGAAATTAACCCTTCTACGAGGATAAAGGGCATCCTCAAAGGCCAAAGACAAATTTCTGCTCGGGGATTATCCCACAAAGTTTTTTTTGTTCGTAGAGCTACAGAGCTCTTCACATTAGTCATTCGTTGTAATAATGACAGTAACATGGGAATACTTTCCCTGTGTCACCGATTCAATGCCATGTAGTCACTGTTACATAAACCAACACCATGACAACCACAGCCTACTTTAACCACAGCTGCACCGACATCAGAGCGTCAACCTCCACGTAAGCATCAGCAGCCGCCGGTGAACGAGCTGAGTCAATTAGAGCCTTTTATTTCAAACTGCAGACTCAGAAAACCACATATTAGGGTGCTTCTGTCTCATTTTGGTCAGAAACAGCTGAGCTTTTCCGGTATGAAGTCGGGCCTCTAAGCCTAACAACACCCAAATGATAGGAACTGTCAGACCAGGCATCAGAAAATAGACACTCCTTTTATCATCTACATGAATAAAATATCAACTTTTTGTCTGTTTTCCACTTTCGCTGACATTCTGTGTGTAAATATTTGTCATATTATTGCTCCTCCACACATTAACACTGTTAGTCTGAGCTCTGCTTTTGCATAACATGATGCAGTGATAATGTGAAAGCAGCCTGGGTTCAAGTTGATCTGAGTTCAGAGCAGGCGCATCATTTCATCATGTGCCAAATGAGTAGATAAATAAGACAGATGCTGACACAAGCTGCCTGTTAAAGACCCCTCATATGAGACTCTAATGGGGACACAGATACACAAAACTTTAAGAAGCAGGGGGAAGAAGCAAAGCTTTTAAGCAGATAAATTATCTGTTCATGTGCTCTGCTCTGACTCAGCACCGGGCTCCCCCGAGGCAGTAGACGGACAGCATCCAGTGAAGTCTCAATGCGGGGCGAGAAGTCCAGTTTGAAATGGATGCTGTGGTGACATGGCCAGCACCTCCATCTATTCTTCTTATCTACCAGTCTAATCCATACAACAACTTAAGGACTCAAGCTAAATCACAAATGCAGCGTTGCTTCCTCAGCTCTGCTGAATGCTAATCGCTCCTTTTCTATTTGTGGAAGCTGGAGGCGTTACAGTTCCCCTCAATTAGAAATAACATCTACTGAGAACTGGTGATACTAAATACAGCCTCACCAGTTTCTCATTGATCGACCCCTTTAAACTTCCAGCAGTTTCTTCCTAATATGCCTAGAAAATGCACACGAGCTTCTGATTAATCATGATCAAGAATCTGTGTAAAATCTGCTAATCTGATGCATATCTCTGCTGCCTCAGCATGGACTTTGTGTCTGTCTGGAGGTCAGACTTGTTGTGGACTAACTGTTTTACTTGACTACATTAAGATGACCCATTCCCCAAACTGAAGGCCTTTGTCCTACCATAATCCAGAAACATGCATGTTAGGTAATTGGAGGCTCTGTGTGGTTATTCGTGTTTCTGGAAGGGACTGATGAGCTGTCCCTGCGTAGAAAAAATGTATGGATGACTATAAACAGAAAAAGTAAAGCATGTACTTCCATGTTTTTCTGCCACATTCGCAATGCTGGTGCTCACCCTCCAGCCCACTAGGTGGCGATAATGCATCTAAAGTTTGTCTCTGCAAACAAAATGCGCAGAAAGCATGACAAGACCTAAAGCATCAGAATTTTGTCAAACATCTGAAGCAAAATAAAACTAAATTAATGCAGGTTATGTTAATTAATCAACGTCCTGCAGAAGAAATTCAATCTGAGTCAGCTTTATCTGAAGGACAGACCACCTCAAACATCATGTGTATATTTTTGGGAGCAGATTTTTAAAATGAATTATTTTATATTATTACAGGATTACGTCCTTTGTGCCTTGATTTAAAACTATCATCACTGGATGTCAATAGGAGCTTTTTAACTTGTGAACAGTAAAACTTTTCAATAATTGATTAAAAATGTCATTGCTTCAACTTAATTCCAAAGCCTCTACTTAATACATTTTTATCTAAATTGCCTCTCAGCCCTAGTTCTAAGTGCTGCTGCCAAAATATTATATTCTGTGGAGGGAACTCACTGAACATCCTCCCTGTAAAGCCTGACCTAAGAAAAAAATACATAAATAAATAAGCTGTTTTTAATGTCTTAAGTCTCTTAAAAAATGTTTTTAAAAAATCAGACAAATATCATTTAAATGTGTTCAATCTATATTTCTTTGCACATTTTTTCCAAAACTTAAATGCAAAAGAAGAGGTGAAGAGTGAATTTCTTAAAGTTTTGACCCCATATGATCCAACAGGAGGAATCTATACATCAAATATGATGCACAAGCATTAAAGTTTTAAGGCAGAAAAACACCATTTAATGAGATGCATAGAGCTTATAACAAAAGGTTTTCCACTCTATCGTTTCTCCTTGAATTTGGTACTTGTGCATAATTCTGCTAAAAGATTAACGAACGGTCCTATAAACATCCTCCCTCATGGAAACCTCTCCAGATTGAATGAGAACGACATTTACTGAGATTCTGCTGTTGCTCTGAAATACTCCACAGGCAGAGTAATTGTCAGGCTGGCATTATATGTTTTGGTGGTAAAAAAAACAATAAACATTTTAAACTCTGCCTGTTGAAGAACTTGGCCGCGTTGGCCCTGATCGCTAGCCAGCCGAATCGATGGACGCTGCTGCTTTCCAAACAGTTTGCAGGTGGGAGGAGGTCTCAGAAGTAGGGCATTAGAATAAAGGACCGAGATGCTGCTGGTATCAAATCGTGATATGGAAGTCTTGGCGGCTCTAAAGTCCTTTAAATAGTTTCTGAAGGCTAACAGGACACAGCTAAATCGTCCTCGGGCGTCAAACTGTGGAGTAAATGTCACTTCTAAAATAAGAACTGAAGGCAGAGAAAAAGATTCTCTACATAAACCAAAGTTGCTCATGACAACAAATAGAAAAATCCACTACTGCACACATAGACACATGGCTGGTATTCCTCTGGAAATGAAAGGAAAACCACTGGTCACTGCAATAACTTAAACTAAGGAACCGTAAAGATAAAAATATACAAAAAATTAGTCAATGAAAATCAAACAATGATTTTGAACTGTGGTTCAACAGAATCATTAAAAAAAACTTATGAAACAGGTCTAATCAGCTAATGGAAGGCAGGACTCCCCTGACTACACTGACTTGCAATGGAAGCTGATTCATTCATTCATTCTTCTGTGGAAACAAACTATTTAATTTTGGATTCATTACATTTCAGCAGCACAGTGAGGATGACAGCGTGGTGGAGAAGTGCGACCAAATGGAAAGGGTGAGGAGTTTTCAAATCTAACAGGCATATGGGCTGAAACATGGCTGCTGTAAGTTATTCGTTATGATGTGTGATGATTCAGCTGGTGTTCGCTGCCAGCCCAGAGTCAGGATGCCTATTTCTGGAACGAGTGAAAGAGCAGAAAAAGAGAAGAAAAAAGTGAGCAGCTTACTGCACAGCTGTCTCTGAGGGCATCGTACTTGCGTTGTATATCGTCCCTGTGCGCCTGGGAGACATGACGAGAGAGACAGAGGGACAGACATCACTGTTAACGCTACATAGCACATAACAACCATCTCCTCTTTTTAGTGTCTTTCTTACTCGGAGCACAGTGATCTCCTCCTCGGCCTCGGCAGTGGTCTCCTCCAACTCGGTCTTGGCTTGCTGGAGCTGGTTCTCCAGAGCGTGGCGAGCTGCCTGAAGGCTGCTTATCTGGGACTCGCGCTCTTGCAGAGACAGGGTCAGCTCTGTCACCTGACGCTTGATCTCCAGCTTCTGCTCCTCGTTCTCCATCCCAATCTGAAGAGAAGACCAGGTAGGGTGCATTTGGGACCAGTCTACAAGTCACCTGAGGCTGTGACACCAATCATTACATCATTTGTAACCATACATACAGCAAACAGATGCATTCTTTGTGCCAATTTGACCCGTTTGTGTGTCATAACTGCATGAAAATGACATGTGTGACTCCATAAGAAAATTGAATTACAATAGGATTTGAAAATTTGAATGTTTGGAAAAAAATTCTAGAATAAACTTTCCTGTGGCCTTTCCTTCAAAACAAAGCATCATTTCCTGGAAATGAGCTCTGTTACAGCATCCATTCCAGAAATGAAGGGAAACTTTCTGCTAATGTGTTGAAACAACAAGTCAAGTCAAACAAGTCAACTAAAGGCTGGAACACAGAGCTTTGGGATCGTTTTAGACTTCCTGGTTTAGAATACAGTCAATTTGACCCCGAAGACCAACAGCTCGACTATTTGCTGCCATTAAAATAAACTGAAAGCTTTCAGCATCCTGATAAACTCATGTAGCAGTCAGTGGTTTTCATCCACCTGTGAGCCTCTGATCAGAAAAAAAGAGAAAATAATTCACACTTTCCCTTTTTTCCTTTAAAGAATAGCCATCATCTTAAAGAAGTATGTATTACATAATAATTGTAATATATATATACATTTATTGGAAACAAGTTACTAAAAAGAAGAAAATGAAAAGTTTGGTGGTAACTGATACGTTGTGCTTTATAAGCAGCCAAACCTGGAAAGAAAAATGTGGGCAGTAAATGGGAAGAAAATAACAGGGTTAAGACATGAGCAAACATAAATGTAAAGTGTTATTGTGGAGGGGGCGTGGCGCTCAGCTGCAGGGGGGAGGGGTGGAAGAGGCTCAGGTGAGCAGTGCCAGGGGAGGTGATTAAGCACACCTGGAACCGGTTGGCTAATCACTCTCCCCTCTGTAAAAAGAGTAGCGTGCTGGACCTGGGGAGGACTGGTTTTGAGAGAGAGCTGGAGCGGGACACACGCCACCAGCTCGGAGACACGTGCCACAGGAAAACTGCCTTAAAACAGAAAGCCCAAGCCGGGCGTGTGCGTGAGTGTGTGTGCGTGTGAGAGAGTGTGTGTGCGGGTGGCACACACGCTCAAATAAACCTGTTACCAACGAATCTTGGTCTCTAAAAGACTCTGTCGGGGCACCCACGGTGACACGACTGTCACAGTTATCTAAATTAATTAAATGACTACACACAGAAACTCCTGAACCCTCTACCTTTGGCACCTTCCTCTGTCAGATGATCCCACACTGCTTCATAATGTGTAGCTCCGGGCTCTGGGGAGGATTCATCCCTCCATCAGAGATGCTGCCACTGATTTTCAGCCCACTTCATGAATCCTTTGGCAGAGCTCAGCTTTTTCCTCCCTGTTCCCCTTCCTTCAGACTGGCTTCTTCACAGCTCCCCTTCCATGGAGAGCATTTCGGATGAGCCTTGGTCCAACAGGAGATGATCAGCTGAAGGTCCAGATGCATCTCTCAGCTCCTGGTTCAGGTCTTTGCTGGATGTGTTCCTCTTTCTTAAGGACATCACTTTCAGATCCTCTTCATATGCTGGAGATAGTTTTGTAGGCCCAGCTCTTCTTCTTTTGTCCTCTAATTGTCCAGTTTCCTCAGATGTTTTAAGGAAGCACTGCACACCATGCTGAGATATGCCAAGTTTTCAGCTAGCAGCTCTTTGGGAATCAGCTTGTTGCTGCCTTTGAAAATCCTTTTTCCTGTCTGTCACACTGTTTTATCTTTTGAGTATATGTACATGAAACTGATAATGGGAACTAATTATGTGTCTTTGTGACAAGCTGCTAGCAGCAAAGTGACTAAACATATAATTTTAAATGTTTTTTTTTCTATTGGGTGCCAGTACAAACAGTCTACTTCATCCCTTAAATTAGGAGCCTTTTAATTAGTAAATGACCAGTGTTAAGTTGCAAAACAAACAAGCTAATTTTTTCTTAAAATTGTCAGGTGAAAGGGCTGCAGCCAAGGTCAGAGAGCCTGGAGAATTATTTCTCCAGTGAACTTGTGAGTCTGGAGGCTTAAAATACAAACAAATATAAACTTGAAGACTTGTACATTTTTATAAACATCCACAGTACACAATTTCATGTGCGGTTATGATGCTTTGCAATCATATCCTCACCATTTACTCATGAATGCAGCTAATTATACTGGATGAGTCAAAAGTATCAGGACAGCCCTGTTAAAGAGAAAAACTAAATATCTAAACACCCCAGCAAGTTCTTACGGTCAGATTAGCTAAATCTTTTAACACATCGAACAGCTGATAACCTTTAAACCACGAGATATGGTTAGAGAAATTGATTTCAGAGACAATTCTGCTCCTCTTTGATATGCTACATGACCTCCTTCCCATTGGAAAACCTAGCCCTTCATCCAATATGGCAGCTTTCAAGATGGCAGCCATGTTGGGGACAGAGGCTGAAAGACAGGCCTCTCTCACCCCTTAATGCAGGGGTGTTCAGATATGTAACTTACCCTGTTGTTCCTGAAATAAAAGGGTGGTTAATTAGTTTTGACTCATCATGTCTCACCATCTTTGCTATTTGTAAGAGTTGGAGTATTTATCCTCCACCTATCCAAATACCTCCTCACCTCTCTGAGCCTGGTTTCCAGCTCCAATACGCGGCTCTTATTGCTCTGTTCCTGCTGGCTCATTTTCTCCAGATGCTCCTCCAGTTTGGCGTTCTGAGCCTCCAACTTCCCGGCCTGAGACTCCAGGTAGAACTTCTGCTGGCGAAGCTCCGAGATCATTTCCTCCTGAGCTTTCCTGACAACATCAAACATCAATGCTCAGGAGGCCAAAGCAGCTGCCTTTGTTGTGTTGTTCAAACGAGAATGAAACTTCATGGAAATGAGTGTCCTGTGCAGGTGCTCACATGTTTTTCTGGGTGTAGATGCTGCTGTTGGCTGCCAGCTTGTTGGCCTCAGACAGCTCAGCAATTCTCTGCTCCAGGCTGTTCATCTTTGAGTCCATGGCATTGATGGTCTGAGCAGGGAAATTGTGTGTTTTACTGAGAGATTCAGTTCCATGTTCACATATTGGACCTAAATTAGGGGTCTTTTTGTTATGCTCTGCATAGGATTATTTAAATCATGGAATCTGTGTCAGTATGATTAATGTTAAAGCCGCCCGAGGCGGCTGCGTTTCCAAGCTGGTCAGTTCTTACCGCCTTCTGTTCACCGATGATGCCGCACTTCTCCCGCACCTCCTCCTCATATTTGCTCTGACTGGACTCCAGCATCTCCTTATCAGCCATGTCCGCCTTCATCTGAACCTCCAGCACCTGTTCAATGCCAGCCAGCCAGCCCACAGAACCAAAACCAGGATGTCACTTAACGGGAGAGAGCGGTGAGAGGATGACACAGTGCAGACCTCCCATGCTAACGCAGGCCATCACAAACAGCTCAGAGAACTTCCTGACGGCTTATCAGGGTCACATTGCAAAAAGAAATCTGCATGTGGGGAAACTAAACCTTTATCTTGTCTTCATAAAGCTTTTCCTTCTGTTTCAGATGAGTTTCCAGCCGCTGGGCAGTGGCTTGGGTCTCACGCAAACTCTCCTCCAGCTCCTGCAGAAAAACCCCAATAAGACAAATAGAACGGATGAAAATGACCACATCTGGCATCTGGATACAGCTGCTAACACCTGATCAGGGATGGGTCCTGTAGGAAATGTGCTGCGTCATGCTTTGAGACGCAATGTGTGTTTTTTATAAAGCCAGCAAGGGATAAACACGCTTATATAGAGAAAAAAATGTTCAACATTTGTCAGCCAACACACGCTTTGAGGATTTTTGGATTTCTTTGTCTGTGTTCTTATTTATGTAATTTAGTCATTGGCTTGAATGAGGATTTATTCTTTTTTTATTTTTCCGTGTTTCATGGCTTCAGTCTCTCTTTTGTTACCCCATTTGCTGTTTTGTTTGATCTTATACTTTATATTGTAGTTTAAATTCTCTTTCTGGTCATTTCTCCATCGAGCTTCAACTTAATCAGGTCTTTACAACCTTCCGGCTCTCCTCTGTAGGTTTTAGGACACCTTTGAGTTCAGTCTCGTGCCTCCTTTTGGGTCCTAACCCAAAAGGAGGTTCCTGACAGGAAAAGAGGGAAAAGCCGAACTCTTTGTTTTAAAGTTTCAGATTCTCTTTGAACAGATCAAATTGTCCGTGATGCTGTAGCAGAAATGTGTTTTTTAAAAGTTTTAAACAGTTCTCTAACAAAGCTAATTTCAGTTTCATTATCTAACTGAATAGATTTTTTACTTTTGCTGTTTATATTTTACCCCTACTGCTTATTTATCAGGCTTCCCTAAACCGGGATCTTCAAACCATAAACATGTAAATGTGAGCTGGTATGACAGAAAAAGACCATTGAATCCTCTTCTGTGGATTTTCTTTATGTATATTTACCTGGAGTTTGTCAGCGTGACAGTATATCAGGGCTTGCTTTAAGAGACAGATTTGGTTAATCGTCCATAAACATCCAGACATTTTCAAGCTTCCTTTCTTTGTTTTCAAATCCTCAGTGATTCAGTCAGTGTCTGATACCTCATTCAGGAAACCAGGAATCCTGTATCTGTCTGACCCTTTACAAATAGTAGAATAAATGTAAATTAAAATGAGACTATTTCCCATGAACTAAACAAAGGGCTGTAAGCTGTTTGCTTATAAAGAAAATAGTTCACATTCACTGTAAAGATGGTAGAAGGCATATTTAAGGGCTTTATTTTCAGAATGAATAAAATCTCACTCTGCCTCTGCAGCGCTGACAATGAGCGATGTTTATCTCACACCTCTTCTAATTATTTCAGCTCTCTGCACATGATATGAATGGTGGGTTACCAAAATCTTATCCGCCATCTGCTGAATCTGCTGGGCCTTGCTCTGGACCTCGTCCTTCAGTTTGGTCTCCCGGCGCTCCACAATCTCCAACCTTTTTACCTGGTTCTCCAAAGTCTTCCTTCCATCCTTCATATAACAAACAGAATAAATCACATGAGTTTGTTTGACTCATAGAAATGAAAACAAGGCCTTAATTGTAAAAGAAACTCACAGCGAGTGCTTTTTTTTAAAACATTTGGACAACTTTATAATTAAGTTTTTTTCTGAAATGAATTGATGCTCTCTAAGACCGTCATTTGTTACAACGGACTCAAAAAGCTCATGTGCACTGATGTGAAAGAAACTAAGAGGTCTTTAACAAGCTTTTGTCTCCAGAATCAAACAAAACAATACAGCTGAATAAATGACTTAAGTACAAGGACATTAAAAATACATGAAAACACATTTTGAAAGTCTAAAAGTTCTCATCGTCAATTTTGGCCCTTAAATGCACAGCAAAATGTCACAAATAAGGTTTTTATTTTTTAATTTCACACAAACAAGGCCGCAGTGGAGATATGCTGGCCACGACACGATGAAATGACTTGAAATAAAGGTCAGAAATGTGGAGGGCCGTGATGTGCACTGACCTCTGTTTCGCGCAGACGCCTGCGGAGGCTGTCACTGGAGTCTTCCTTGTTCTGAAGCCTCTCTAAATCCCGCTCCAGACGCTCTTTGGCCATTTTCATACTCTGAAGGTGGTCTGTTGCCTCAGCACTGGCCTTTAATGCCTGGAGTGAAAAACAAGCCTAATAAACACCACACATTTACAGAGAAGTTTCTTTCCTGACCAAAAATAAGGAAAATGGAGAATTCAATCAGACTCAGACTGAAAAAAAGTTCTATTAATACGCAGTGAGTTAGTTGTGGTGGTCCATGTGGTCGGGATGCCTCCAGGTCGCCTCCCTTTGGAGTCTTTCTGGGCATTTTAAAGTGGGAGGAGGCCCACTCACTGGAGGATTATTCATCCCTCCAGGTCTGGCAATGCCTCAGGATCCCCCAGGAGGAGCTGGGGGTTGTTCCCATGGAGAGGGATGTCTGGGTGTCAATTTTAGGATGTGACAGTTCCTGGTTGCTGTTGTCCGATTCTTCTCCTCTTCATTAGGAAGCCACAAATCTGGGCTGCCTGCCAGCCAACCAAACACAATCTCTGTTTGAAGCCACAGTGAGGAAATAACCACAGACCTCCAGGGTGGTCCCTTGGACTCTGGACAGACAGGAGAGTTTTTCCCAAAATAAAAGGAAACATGGACTCGTGTGTTTTTCTGTCCATCTGAGACGACGTTCCTGGTGTTCAGGTCAAATTTAGTTACTGAAGAGTCCATTTGAGTTTATTGATCTCTCTCAGATTCTTTCTCTTCCTGGATCTGACGGACTCTGCTGTCACCATAAATAGCTTCTGATTGGATGAAAACTCTGTTACTCGAATAATCAATATGGTTTTCTGCTTTTTTTTGCCTCACTCCCTTTTTTAATGAGATCTGATTTAAAATTAATTCACAGTCTTTAAATAGACAGATCAGACAATTCGATCAATGAAGACACTAGAATTAATGATTTTGCCCTTCTGTCGGCTAGCGAAAACTTTTCCTTTATTTCAGGAATAAATTATATAATTTAATTTCCTTTATTTGGATCAGATATAAAACAACCTAAAAAGTTCTCAAAAAGTTCTGGTTATTTAATGAACAGAGCCGCATTTAGATGTAAATGGATCTGAAAAGTGAGTTCTTTGAGCCTTGAATGTCTGCATCACCGCCTGATTTACTCTGAGAAAAATGGATGGTACTTTAAAATATTCATTTCTGGGAAAAGAATGAAGCAACTGAACGGGTCTGCTGACAGTTAAACGCCAAGTCCATTTTTTAAAAGATGGCTTAATTGCTCTCTGAGTTTCAGACTGAGTCAGACGCAGAAATACTGAGACGAGGACCAAAAGACGGAGGTCAGGGGGGCTTAAGAGATGTATGATATATTAATGCTGTTAAGTCTCCTGCATTTGCATGTACAAGCTTGTATAAATAATTGATCAATCTGCTGGGTGAAAAGATTTTACCTTGGAAAGTTTCTCTTGTAGGTCCTGGATCCTAATCTGCTGCTCGGCACTGGCCTGAGAAGAGAGACGTGGTCATTTAAATTAGAAATAAAAACAAATCCTCCTTTATTCAAGAGCAACCAGTGAAAATAGGTGTAATCTATCTATCTATCTATCTATCTATCTATCTATCTATCTA
>JABUIW010000168.1:860101-876669 GCA_013363375.1 Menidia beryllina | reverse complement strand
CACCCCCCCCCCCCCCCCCCCCCCCCCAAATAAATAATAATCAATAATAATACATCAATAATATCCTCATAAACTCGCAATATTATTTAGGAAAAAAACAACATTTTACTCACTTGCTTTTCTTGAAAAGTCCATCTTGAAAATGGCCTTGACAGTAAATCCGCAAACAAATCATAAAATAGCTATTACACCAACACAACTATATTTCGGTTTGTTTGCTAGCTGTGCCCTGATTGGATATCTGACTATCCAATCAGCTGGCGTGAATACGGTGACGTTGCTTTAGGCCTTCCAGAAGGCCCCGGCATTACCAATCTAAAATCTGATTGGTTAAAGCAACAGTGTAGTCTACATGTATTTTCTTTGGGGGGGGGGGCCTGCAGAACGGATTGTGAAGGCCTCCTGGCAGACATCTTTGACTCTGACCCTGCCTAGCGGCAAAGGATGTCTGAAATGTGATTGGTTAAATGCTTTAATATGAAACTACATGTCTGGAAGCAGCGCAACCAGGGGAAAAGCTATGAAAGGAAGCGGACAGACTATTTAGAGATATTTAATACGTTTCCATGGACAAAATATGATTAAAATCAGTCTGTGATTCAGATATTTTCTTAGGCCTGCAGAGAAGGCCTTGAAGGCCCTGACGGCCCACCACTGCCTGTTAGTGTGCATGTGAGTATGTGGTTGTCAGTCCCGTTTGTTTCTATGTGGCCATGTGATTGACTTGCAACCTGTCCAGGGTTGCCAGTCCATGAAGAGCCTTTACATTTTGTTTTGAATGGGAACTTTATAGATGATTAAATTTAAACCAAATCAACTACAACCACGGTTATGTTCCTGGTATCTCCCTGAACTCTCCATTGATGACACTGCAAGCACCTTCCTTTCTGGCTGGGTTTATCAGCGCCACAGACTCCACTACTTTGACTCTGAAGTGTTCATTTGCAGTGGTTTAGCAGACGATAAGATTAGAATCTATAAAAATATGCCGAGCACTTGAAAGAACCAGACCATCGACATATCACAAACCCTGATGACAGAGCGGATCAGTGTGGGCTTCTAAAGAAGCCTTTTGGGATAATGACACTTGCTGAATGGAGCAGTGGAGTTCTCATCCTTTTTATAGCTATCCACAGGTGTATATCTTTCCCCTAAAATCATATGCCATCGGTTTGGTCTGCCTCCACAGTGGCCAGACTTCATCACAAGCTTCTCACAATTTAGACAGAATATATTTGCTAGATGAAACACAACTTTCAAACATACTCCATCATCGTCTTCTCCTATGATCTATTACTTCTCTTACTGTCTCTCCTTGTTATCATTCAGCCCAGCTCTGAATGAAAAAGTCCTGTCAGTAGCATATTTCCTGATCTAGCAGAATAAATGCCAGAGTGAAGCAGCTAGCTTCCTTCACCTCTCCTCTACCCTTGGCAAAAACTGCTGTTACCATAGAGATCCTTCCCTCCAACCACCGCCTTCATCTCCTTTTACTGTTTTCTACACACATTAATTTCATCCTTCTTCCTCTGCTGAATCTTTACCCCAACTTTTTTTAGACCCTCACTAAGTTGGGGCGCGAGATAAAAAGGAAGAGGTAAACTTTGTGGAGAAAACTTATCCTGTCAAGTGGATAAACGCCAGCTTTTCACAGGGAGCTTTGTGAGTGGCTTGATCATGGATGTAGACACACAGTGAGGAGGCTGAACATCCCTCACAGACTCGTGTGTGTGAGCATGTGCTTAAGCAAGCGCGGCGAGGAGGAGAGACAGGCGCACAGAGACAGCGTTTCAGTGTCGTGACCAGGGATGCCGCCTCAGCCACGACAGCCCAGATGCAGCTGCTGCATAAGCTTGGTGCCACCTTAGTTGGGGTAACTCATTGTTCTGTTATTCCTGTACTGTGGTGCCAATCAGTCAAACAGTAGCACTTCCAACATGCCGAGAGGGGGGAAATAACCAGCTCCTCTGAACAGTACAGCACAAATCCTGGTTTAATTTATGAGTAAAGGAGTGTGGCACTTACCCAGAAACTGCCAGAGCTGACAGGTTTTTCTTCTAAGCTCCTTAGATACGGCACCTCCTCGTCCAGTAAGCCCGCTCATGTGGGGTATCCCTCGGCAGCCTCCGGCCAGAATGAGAGCTCCACTGCTTCATCAGATTTGAGGATGTCATCCTCACTGAGGAGAAAGTAGAGTCGATAGGAGAGAGAGATGCTCCGTGGCAGGGCAGCGAGCTGCGAGGCAGCGAGAGTGAGCGGAGACTACTGCTCACAGAGAGGGATGAGGGAGGGGAGAGGAGGGCGACATAGAAATAGCATTGTAGTGTAATGCAGCAGAACGCAGATCACATACTGGAAGCTCTTACTCTCTCCTGTTTGTCACCCACTTGCCCTCAGCAACCCCCAAATCTCTCTCCCTGTCCCACAAACACAGCAGCTGCCACTAATACTGATCAGAGCATCCGTCACCGCTTCTTCAGACTACTTAAAACTATGCGACATATAGAATGTCAAGGCCACCCCCATGACTGGCAATCACTGCTTCCATCTCAGGGATAACAAAAAGAAAAAGCATGTGATTTGTTTGTTTCACATCTGTGCTATCCTGAATAACAGATGCCTCATCACAACCTGACAAAGTCCCCGGTGACCCACAAACTACTTGTCAGTCCCTGTTTTTCTGCAAATGTGTGCCAAGTGACACGTCAGCCTGGTACTAACTTTCCATTTTCACACATAGTGACGGATTGCACTCACAGTAACAGATGGCCAAAGCTAACCAGGATAGCAGTACTACATCAGCGTAGCAGAAGGAACAAAATGTTTAGAAGGTGAGTACACAGTACTTCAGAATGGGTGTTACAGTAATACTGCTAGACAGAAAACATGAGTGGATTTCACATTCAGAGCCATGATAATGTCTCCAGTCACCTCTTACGTCTCTACAAATTGCCAGGAAACGCGAAAACAGATCATTTAACAGAGTATTAAAAGATTTTAGAACAAAAGGGGCCGGATTGAAAGTCAATATATGGTCTTGTAGACCAGCCGTGTGTCCTTCCTTAAAGGACTCTTCAGGAGCAGCTCTCCAGGGTTCTTGAAGGACGTCCCAAAGCTCTTCTTTGGATGTGGGCTTCCTTTGGCTCCGTTCTCTGTCAGATGATCCCACACTGCTTCATAATTTGGAGCTCCGGGCTCTGGGGAGGATTCATCCCTCCATCAGAGATGCTGCCACTGGTTTTCAGTCCACTTCTTGAGTCCTTTGGCAGAGCTCAGCCTTTCCTCCCTGTTCCCCTTCCTTCAGAATGGCTTCTTGACAGCCCCCCTTCCATGGAGAGCATTTCTGATGAGGCTTGGTCCAACAGGAGATGATCAGCTGAAGGTCCAGATGCATCTCTCAGCTCCTGGTTCAGGCCTTTGCTGGTATATGCTGTTGGTAACAAAAATAATTCCCCTCTAGGATTATTAAAGTATTTCTGATTCTGATTTGTTCCTCTTTCTTACGGACTTCACTTTCAGATCCTCTTCTTCTGCTGGAGATAGTTTTGTAGGCCCAACTCTTCTTATTTTGTCCTCTACTTGTCCAGTTTCCTCTAATGTTTATGGGACAAACTGCACACCATGCTGAGATATGCCAAGTTTTCAGCTGATAGCAGGTTCAAGTTCTGGTTTGGATTTAGGAAAGTTTGTTCTGTTCTGTCCACCTAATCACCTGCTCAAGCTGGTGCTGCGTTGGCACCGACTGTTCCCCATCCCACAACATCGAACCACTTACAGGAAGCTTTAGCTAAGTAATCCCATATTTTGTTAAGATAAACAAAAGGCAAATAAAACATATTTCAATAGTGTTAAATAGTTGGTTAAATAATTCATTTTAAACCACCACTCAGCTACAAACATTCAACATTTTCTGCTTGAATCATTCATTGGTTAGTCAAACATGTTGTAACAAACAATACAGTACTGGCAATCCTTTCTAATTGGCTGACAAAAGAACTCAGCTGAAAATGAGTGAAAAGGGACCCGTTGTTCAAAATAAAGCTTTGAAGACCTTCAGAAAGCTTATTTTAAAATGTGCTAAATTTTATTAAAGTCTAATCAAATTTGGGTTGGCTTACAATTTTTGCATAGTACTGTTTAGTTCTTATTGCTTTTTCTGTACCTTTGTGGCATTAATGAGGCTTTTATCAAACCCTTGGTTTAGTTTTATAACCTGCATTGGAACAGTCATGCCAGCTTGGAATCACAGAAAATCTCCAACCTCTCATCTTTCTTTATGACTGTACACTTCTCCGACTGAATCTGTCTCTTTGCTAATTAGATCCAAAGTGTAATTAACATTTTTTTAGATCGCCTGCTTTGGATGCCTTTGATTCAGGCAAGCAGATGTGATTCAGAGACCCGAATAGACAGCTGTATCCACACAGACACACATCCGGGAAGGAGGCCCCTAATTACAGAGTCCAGCTGACAGAACCATGGGTGTGATGGCACCCATCACCTGCCTGAAAGAGAGTTTAATAAATGCCAAATAGCCTTTTATAGAAATCGAAGAATTAACATTTATAGAGGGGTGAAACATCATGGGGAAGCTTTCTTATTGATCAGTAGTTGTCCTACAGGAAAACATCTGCAGTGGTTTATTATAAAAGAAACTATTTTCAGCTCATATCATTACATAATTCAGCATGTTGTCGGAGGTTTCTGACGACTCAGCCACACACATTTTCAAACCCCCACAGCCGCAAGGCAACATATACATCGCTCTGTCCAAATTCAAACGAGTCGATGGTCAGTCTGTGAAAGTTAAACATGAGATCTCTGTGGTTGGGTTTCACTGACATCGGTCTGAAGACGCAGCATGTTCAGTGAGATCTGAAGCACTGGGCTGAATCACAGGCATAATCCTGATGTTACCTAGCAACTAGGTATCGTGAGACCGCTCACAAAGACCGTTCACAGCCTAATTCTCAACTGAAGATGGAAAATTACAAGCGCTTTTCAACGGGGATGTCAATCTTACTGTAACACTAAGTTAGGGGTCCCTTTAAAGTCACGATCTGCATTGAACAAAGAACAATATTCTTAGGTTCTGTTTTTCCCACACAGTACTCGTAAATACCAAACAGTAGCAGCAATGACAACATGCTGAGAACACAGGAAAAATGAAAGGATGAGACAGAGCAGTCCCTCAGAAAGAGCCATTGGCTACACATGTCCCCTCAGATGGACTGTAAAGAGTACATGAACACTGCCATCCACTGGCATTATGTCGAACCATCCTTTTCTCTGCATCCTGTGAGTTCTATCACACTGATATAAATGTAGGGCTATCAGAAAGAAATGCTGCAGTCAAGAGGCTCATAGAGCCTGATTCAGTTACATAACATGCAGCCAAACCTTGTATTAGTTTTAAAAAGACAGTCAGGTCTGTCAGCATGACTAAGTTGTGGTGTTACATAATCACAGATCACTCAGTATTTTGAAGATGCTGCTGGTGGTGTTTCCTCTTGCATGCCACGATTAAAGGAACAAAAGGGCGCTGGTGTTTGACAGAAACTTCAATAGATTACTCATCCATTTAATCAGCAAAAATGCCACAAGTGGAAAAAAGAAGAAAAGAGCCACACATTTTTAAGGAATTCATCATTTTAAAACACTCACCTGAAATCACCACTCAGATGTGATCCTGTTTTTTCTTTTTGTCCTTCCTGTCCAGGTATTCCTGTTTACGCATCATTTTTTAGGACAAATGTAATAACATTATGTCCAAGAGAGGGCGCCATTGTCTACGACAAGTTGTAACGGGGGCTTCTTCTACATCCAGTGTGGTGAGATTTGATTATATTTGTCTGTTCCAGCCTTACAAGCTTCACAATCCCAACAATTTTGCCCTACAAAAAAACAAACAAACAAGCAATTGCATTTTTGTTAGTTTGTCATAAATAAAGGCTGTCCCTAAGTGTAATGTGATCAGAGCAGCCACAGACCAGAACCAATTTCACTTTCTGTTAGTTTTCAGTATACAAATTGACACTCATAGAGCAGAAATGTATTAAACAGGATTTTTGGGGTGTTGATTAAGATCTTTGTAAAGTGGCTAAAGCCTCTCTAAAACAGGCCAACTCTGAATAATAAAGGTGTGAAATGTCTTGATCTTTGGCGTCTTTTAAAACGCTGTTGTTTTCTCTTTACATTTGCCAACAACAAGCAGCATTACACTAATAAGGATTAAAGCAGGCAGCTAAATTGATTCAGCTTAGCTGTTTATCAAAGCAGGGAGATTTTGATGTGCTTTGAGGGAATCACCCGTTATTCCCTGTATGACCCCCTCAAGTCCTAAAGCAAAGCCACACTGGACCAGTGACCCACTTCTTTTGTGCCTTCACTTTATCAGCTCAAGAGGCTTTGTTTGTAATCATTCATCAACAAAACCCAGCCCCCATATGCCAACCTCCTGCCAATCCCATCCCCACCACACACACGAACTGTAATATCTGTGAGGAGCTTATTTTACTTTGCATATTTAAGCCATACCATTTAACCCTTCAAATGAGCCCGTCTTCTATATGGGAGGTCCAGCATGCAGGTAAACAACCATGTCACAGGTTATTTTGATATTGTAACTCGTGGAAACCTTCAGTGATTGAAATATTCAACTTAACAAAGGTATTTCTGCATTTAATGTGGTCGGGATTTGGGCCTTGGAACTATATATATATATATATATATGTGTGTATATATATATATATATAAGTATATATATATCTCATTGTTGTTGCTGTGTATGGGGAAACTTACCTGATGTGATACCTGATGTGGCGCCCTTCGTGAATATTCTATCGAATGACAAACATTAGCTTAGTTACATTAGCTAATTTAAAGACTTAACGGTTAGTTTGTGGTGGTCTGTATTTGTTACCGTATTCTTGGTCGCATAAGTCGGAGAGTAGCACACGACTGTATAATTCACCCTTTCCCAAAATAATATCACGTTTTAATTGAGTTACCTGATTATATTTTACTTTCACGTCAAACTTAATTGTATTTTTGAAGAAAATGTTGTGTAATCAAGTCATCGCGATAATTAAGGTTGAAATCTTTTAGTTTGCTGCCAAGTAATCAAACATCGCGATAATTAGGGTTGTATGTTTGTTTTCTGCCAGATCAGGAAAACGTCGCGATAATCAAACTTTTGTTAGGCTGTACAACGGTTGAGTGTGGAATATTATTTCCAAATGACAGAGAAAATAAAATACCACTTTTAATGCTTTGCTGTGATTTTGCATAATGTTTTATTTGATGTGTTCTCGTTAGGTTGTGAATAGCAAAAAATACAGTTTGCTGGTGCGTCAGTTGAGGCCGCGGTCTGCCCTTATTTCATCTCCTCACGTGCTCTTTTTACTGGATGCCACAGATATGTGTGAGACTCACCAAAATATGGCGCTATCAATTTCAGCCAATCAACTCGCGTCCTGTGACGCGTTTCGGCTGCCGTCACTGCCGTGGCGGGAACGCGCATTCAAGAGACAAGGCATCGGGATCGCGCTCGTCGTGTTTGGCTGCCAAGTGCCGCCGGTGTAAGAAGAGCCCATCATTATGGGGGATCCGGGACCCCGAGACGGGACGAACCCTGACCGAGCGACCACTACGGAAAGCTCACCCAGGTGGTTCATCCCGGGATAATTTTCCGCGTGCAGCCAGTGAGACACCAGCAGGAGGAGGTGGCATTTGCCGGGACTCAATCAGGTTAACGAGGCAACGGGGACGTGAGAAAACTGGAAAGTCTGCGGTTCACGGTCTCCGCCGAATCCGGATTTGAAAATAGGGAAAATGGATAGATGGTCCGGCCAGCCCAGCCCAGTCGGAGCGGGGTGGATTCGTCCGCTGTGAAGGCAGTCGGCTTTGCATCCGTTGGCTGTTCGTCGTCCGCCGGGCGGGGAGATGTCCGCGTTCTGCCTGGACCTGCAGAGCTCCGGCGTGGTTTCAGCACCGCTGGAGCTGGACAGCGACTGCATGGAGCCGCGGGCCGGCCCCGCCGCCCGGGAGCCCGGCGGCCCCCAGGGTCACCCGCCGCGCCAGGCCGGCTCCGGAGGCCTCGGCACGGCCTTGGAGGAGGAACTGGCCATGATCACCGGCGAGCGGGGAGAGGAGGACGAGCTGTCGGAGCTCGAGGCGCCCGCAGCGGGGCACAACGCCGACCTGCTGCTGCTCTTCCGCCAGAAGGAAAAAGACTTGGTTCTAGCTGCTAAACTCGGCAAAGCGTTGCTTGAGAGAAACCAAGACTTGACCAAGCAATACGAGAAAATGCACAAAGATCTCAACGAGAAATTGGAGGTACGTAAGTGTCCAAATGTAACTGTCAAGTTTATGGGCCTCTGGGATCTAAGCTTTTTCATCTGGAAATAAAGTTGTACAGTGTAAACTGAAGGCGCTGCCCAACAGGTTTCTGTTATTAGAGGGTGAATAACACAGTGCACAGTGTGTAAACGCTGAGCTTTAGTTCAGGTTGTTTTCAAAAAGCTGCACACAAGCCTTGCCATCCACCTTGGAAAAGCCTCAGGGACTTATCCTGCGGCTGTCCAGGGCCTAATGTGTCATCTGTTCAGCCCTCTGATCCATATTCATCCCCGCCTCAGAGGAAAAAAGCTAAATAATAACTTAGGGTTGTGTGACAGCGCCTGACGCTGTTTTCTGGTGTTGTTTTGACGCAGTTTGATCCTTCTTTATGTGCTGGCTTTTATCCAAAGAGGAAAACAGATGCCAGCAGGTTTAGGCTTCGACTTAATCGTAACAACAACCCCCATCCAGGCTTTGGGGCCACGAGTGGTGCACAGCTCCACTTTAGAGAGAAATGTCAGGAATGTTATGGTTTATGACTACTGTGGATTCAACTGGTGTTTTTAGTTTTATTTGATCAGATACTCTTCTCCTCCCTCACTTTGTGCTTTGCTTTGCTTGAAAAAACTCACTTTTTTCTAAAAATGAAATGGTCTCCTGTAAATGTGCAAAAGGTTATCCATTAGAGGAAAATAGACCAGTTTGGGGGCTGCAGATTTAGGAATGTTCAAACTATGTCCATGTTTTAACTTTAAATCTCCCCATGCACGCCCAGCACCTGGAGCAAGAGAAGCATGAGCTGCGGCGGCGTTTGGAGAGCCGGGAGGGGGAGTGGGAGGGCCGCGTGGCCGAGCTGGAGACCGACGTCCAGCAGCTGCAGGACGAGCTGGAGCGGCACCAGGTCCAGCTGAGGGAGGCCGACAGGGACAAGTCCAAGGCCATCAGCGAGCTCTCCGAACAGAACCACAGGCTGCTGGAGCAGCTCAACAGGGTGAGCAGCTGAGTCTGGCTGTGTTCGTACATCTGCCTAAGAAGTGCAGCTCCAGGCCACCTGGGCTGTCCTGCAAGGAAGATTTAATTAGTCTGGGCTTTGAGTCATTGTGTCACATGACCCTTAATGCTACTTTAGATGCCCCTCCTCCCATCCCCGGAGCACATCTCCCATATCTACCTTCATGTGTGTGTGTATGTGTGTGTGTGTGTGTGTGGACACAATCTGTGTCTTTTCCTTTTTAAATTTGCCTGACTGGCAAGACACAAGGTGCTCATTCATGTGAGGATTTACCCCCCCTCCACCCCCACCCCCGACCAGGGGCGGCTCTCCTCCTGCTCAGCATGGCTGCCTTCCCCTGAATTATGTGAACCCATCACTAAGAAAAGTGGAGATTCTCGGTCCTCTGTTGAATAATTTACGATGATGGACCTCAGAATTATGCAACGGGGCTCTGCATATTGACATATAATTGAAGTGCAGTTATTACAACCAGCAAAACGGCCCCATGCGAGTCTCTGAGTCAGATGGATGGACAGGCTGATTGATATAAACAGATTTTGCTTTGGGTTGGGAGTAGAAGTCCAAGTTACTGTATATCCTCATCGCCTCAGCACATGGCATGAGCTGAGACTGACTGTAGGAGGAGATTGATGGACCTGGGAGTGCTACCGTTTGTAGCCTCAACTGATTAATCCCTTCTAAGGAGCTCAGCCCGACTTCTGGGTGCACTCAGCTGACACCAAAACCGGGGTGCTTATTTCAGACAGAGCAGTCTCAGACTGATATAACAGCTCTGCAACAACATGTGGCTTTTTAAAGGTTACTTTAGATCCAATTCAGTTTCTTTTAAGATACTCCAAATCGTGGCAAATATCGTCTAAAAACACTTAAAAGATTTAGTCCAAATCCAGTAAATTAGAAGCCAATTTATTGTAATACAAATATAATCCAGTTAAATCAAGTTACTTAAATCTCAAATTGGTCCAGCTAGTCCAGAGACTATTTAAAAAAAAGTTTTCTAGTTGCTCTGAATCTTCTCTCTGATCAAACCCCGTCCTTAGTGTGTACGAGGCGATTGTGGGAAGAAAAAGTTCCCTTCAACAGGAAAAAAACTTCCATGAGAACCAGAACCATTTTGCTGGACCGGTTGGAGGCTGAGAGAACAGGAAAGAGGGGCCAACCACACCAGGACACCAGAACCAGAGATACCTGCTGAGAGAGAGAAACACAAGTTAACGACAACAATGATATCACATGTGCACGCACAGGAAAGGTGCATCATGGCAGTTGCCCCACCAGAACTATGGGATGTTTCAGGGTCCCTGAGCATCTCTAACTATCAGCTTTATCAACAACGAAAGTCTGCAGCCTGATCTTAAAGGTAGAGGGGGGGCTCTGCTTCCTGAACCCAGACTGGTTCTACAGAGAGGAACCTGATAGCTGAAGGCTCTGCCCCCCATTCTGCTTTAAAAACTCAGGAACCAGAAATAGAGCTGCAGTCTGAGAGCAAACAGCAGTGCTGGAGCTGCTCACTCAGAGCTTTTTAAATTCTATTCTGAACTTGAAGAGCAGCTAAAACTAGTCCAATCTTAAAAGAACAAATACATGGACTGCTTTTTCTGCATCATTATGAGATGCAATGTTCATAAATGTATATATATTATAAAGATGGAAGATTACATTCCTAGAAACTTTGAAATCGGTCTGAAATAACTTCAGGGAACATCTCTGCAATACTAAAAGCCAAAAAGATGCGGTGGACAGTAATTATTTAATTAGAGAGACCCCCCCCCCCAAGCTGATCAGGTCCAAAGACGATGGTTCTGAGTCATCCAGCTCTTTACGTCTTTAAAACATGATTGTAGTCTAACCAACAGACTGGTCTTATCTGGTTTATTAGATAAGTAATTGCATCAGCATTGCAATGGAAATGTACCCCGTATCGTCTGAGTTAATTGTGTTGCTTTATTTCCCCCTTTAATGTCCAACTATTTGGACGATTGTCTTATAAGTAGTTTGTTGGAGTAAACCCATGTGGTCTCGATTTAGGCCTCTACTGTTTTAAATTAAGATAGCTTTCAACATTACACGGCATCCCATTAACTTGTAAACGCCTTAATGTTTCAACGTCATGCCACAGGACATTGCATATATCAGAAAAAATCTGGGCTTTTACTCAGCCCTCCTTCCCTTATTATACCAACATGTTGTACACCATTTGAAAGCTAAAGCTCTTGACATTTGGATGATGTACAATATTTTAGGATACAATCATAACTGCAGACACTGTAAGTATTCTGACAACAGATACAACTCCAACTAAAATTTGCCTGTTATGTTTAAAGGGTCCAGTTAAAGTCCAGGAAAACAGTTAGTCCACAACCAGTCTACACCAAGTCCATCCTGAGGCTACAGAAACATGCAGCAGATGTGAAGTTTTGACACAAATTCCTGATTGTAACTTCAGTGCCATGCTTGACATTTTAGGAGAAAACTGCATGAAATTTAAGGGATTAATAAACATGAAGTTTTATTATCACTTCTCCAAGGAAATAAAATTAAGAAAAAACACCAAGAAAAATTACATCTTCATGTTGTGTTTTTCCCCCCCGTTGGTCAACAACTGATCATGACTTTTCATTTCCAACTGTTGGTGTAATAGGAAAGAGCGGGAGGTGCTCATTTGGCCCATAAACATCGGTGTATGGGGGAATTGCAGCACAGTCTGCTGCTGTGTCATTTCTCCCCTGGTGCCAGAGCCACATTTCACCATGCCCCCGAGCTGTAGACGCAGATGCTTTGATAACCCCATCAGCGACGTTTCCCGTGACGACGCCCGTGTCGTGCGTGCCCTCCTGAGGGAGAGGAGCGGGGCTGGCTGGCGTGGATCTGACTTTAACCCTGAACCGCTCTGGTTCAGATCAGCCCGTCTGAGCACAGCAGCCCCTTCACGCTGCGGGGAAAGGCTGAGCAGGCCGTAAAAGCAAGCACTTTGCATAATTAAACGGCATTTAATTCAACTGAAAGCTGTTTGTAAGAATCTGTAAAGCGGGAGTGTTGTGGATGGCGTGTTTCGTGGTCTTTTTAGCAAGGTGAAATTTGTGAGAGCTAATTGAAGGCATCGATCCGCATCTCGTGATTCAGTGCGTTGGGCAGATCAGGGGAAACCTGCCGGCTGCTCCAGCAAACCAGGTCAGCCGCAGTGCTCGTGTTTTCCTTCATGTTATTCCCTTCTTCATCATGTCTTTCCTCTCCTCCTCTCCCTCTCTGTCTGAGCTCATTACCAAGCAAAGGGCTGTGACTTAGTCATGTTATCTGTTGACTGAACGCACGGAGCGCGGCTACCTCCAGGAAACCCTGCAGCGGCGAAGCCTCCAGAGGCCTCCCGCTATTTCCATCAGCTCCTGTTTCTAATAACTGTTTAAGTGGAGCGGTCTTATTATAATCTGACGTCTCCTGCTAACACAGCTCATAAAAAAGGAATTACCACACGTGGTCCTCTGTTATTGTGGCCCCCTGGCATGTATCCCAGAAGTCAGAACAAGTCAAGAACATCTACAACCTCTTCAGAAGACTTTTACAGCACAGACAAGGTTAATAAATTAGTTGTTTTTTTAAATGACATACGTATAAAGCGAAAAATAATGAGTTTTTCGCTTTAACCTTTCACTATTCTTCATGATCTTCTTTGACATTCAGTTTGGTAGCAGGGATTGAGCCAAAGGGTGGTGCAAAGGGTACACCACTATCAGGAATGATTGAGATGTCCTGGAGTTAAGGCTTCAGGGTGGGCCCAGGCCCAAACGACAAACAAAATAAAACTATCCAAACCAGGAAAAGAAATTAGTTAAACAAAGCAAACGGAGTGAAAAGACTATTCTTCTTCTCCTTGGTCTAACAAAACAGCAGAAAACTGACAAAAGCAAGATGGTAGTCCATCCCAGAAACTCCAAAATAAGGACTGAAGTGTTTTAAAACATCTATAACCTTTTCCAACAGCATCATTAGTTATTCAGAGCTGTCAATCAAACTGTTCTTTATAGCACCAAGTTACAACAAATTAATTAATTAAAAATAAATAAATAATAATAATGATCATTATTATTATTATTAAATTAGGGTATTTTATTTCATTCTAAAAATATATTGTTAATTGTTATATATTAACAATTAAAATCAAAAGACAGCTAAATTAAAAATATTTTGAAAAAAAAGTTCATTTATGTACTTTTTGGCATTTATTTGTTCGATGAAAAAGATTTAGTCTATTAATTGTTGAAATCTTTTGGGATTATTCGGTGTTGGACTGGCTGTGTGGGGTGACCTCTGTGAAGCAGGACTCTTCACAGGAAGTGATGTAAAGCCTGGGTTCAACCACAACACCTATGGGATTAGCTCTAATCCACACTAATAGTCCTGCTGTGTGCATGAATTCAAGGAGTGAAACAACTCTCATCCTCAGTCTAATTAATTTATGATGACAGTATGAGATAGAAGATCTTTTAAAAAGAGATAGGTTACCTCTTATATCTCATACAGATATCCCTCCATTGATGATCTTGTCTGTGTGTGTGTGTGTGTGTGTGTGGGTGGGTTTACATGTTGTGGTGAATATTCCAGTGGCGGGTGATAAATTTGTGCATCAAACCTGATCTGTTTTACCTGTGACTGATCGCAGAGGTGCTGGTTCCCTCAGGTCTAACCTGATCACAGGAAAGGGACCTTTCTTTAATGAGATTACCTCACATGCTCCGAGAAGGCCGGACACGAATCGGCCGCAGCAGCAAGTGTCCACATGTTTAATGGCCGTGGTCACTGTTACCCAATTTACAGATTAAGTGCTGTCAGCAGCCTCCAGTGACTCATCACTATTGTTTTTGTGAGGCTGATGAGAAAAAGGGATGAGAATAGATGCCATGCGTTGAACCAAACCTCCATTAGAGATGAGATGAGAGCATTTGTAACACAAGTGACAGTGGCTATAAGCAAGTTTAAAGCAAAAGCTGTTTAACTCATTTATTGAACATACAGAGCAGAACAAATGTATTATTCCTATTAGAAAAACATGTTTAAAACTATAAAAGTGAGTTATTTATGAGTTAAATAACAGAGTGAAGCCGCTAAATGCTCATTTTTCATTCATAATAACCCTTAAACTTCATCTCCTTGCTCTTGATAACAGCTTCCATTCTTCCACTGTTTTTTTTCTGACAGTTTCTCTTGTTATTAAATTCCATTAGTAACTATAATAGGTATATTTTAGGGTTGAAAATATCATTTGGGCTATAGAGCTTCTGCATATTGGTGTATTAATCATTACAGGAACATAAAAAGTTAATCTGGGAACCACCAGTGCTGTTCGTTTAGGGCACATATGTCAAAGTCAAGGCCCGCGGGCCAGATGCGGCCCGCGAATTGACTATCTATGGCCCGCTGGATGATATTTAATTATTATCAGAACCGGCCCGCAGGTCACAGCCACCCGCTGGTGTTTTGCACGCACCAACACTACATTTCCCACAATGCAACGGTAGCCCGCGAAGTCACTGCAGCGCGCACAAACGGCTTCATTCGTTCAGAGCAGAGATCGACTTTTTGAAACCCCTCCTCAAAAATAACTAAACGTAAGGTTGACGCTGAGAACAGGGGGTTTCAGGCCAGGTGGGAGGCAGAGTACATGTTTATGGAGGTAAAAGGCAAACCTGTGTGTCTTCTGTGTGGAGAAAGTGTGGCTGTAATGAAAGAATTTAATTTAAGAAGGCACTATCAAACGTCTAAGAAACACACAGACAAAGACAAGAATATGGAATATGAACAAAAGCTACAGAAGGTGGACGAATTAAAACGAGGCCTTAAGTCCAGACAGGCTATGTTCACATATGCTAAATCACAAAGTGAGGCTGCTGTCAAGGCTAGCTTTATTGTGCCATACATTTTTGTATTTTATTTATTTATATTTATTTTGAATGGACTCAGGGAAAATTGCAGATAAGAGCCATGAGAAAGAATACAACTGATTTATTTTTTAAATTTTACTATTTGAAAGCAGTGATCGGTAGATCATAGAGCAGCACAATAATACATTTTCAGTTTATAATGCATGCACTTTTATTTATGCATTTATCTTGATATTAAGAAACACATTTTGTTTTTAAAAACAATTGAATTTTTTGCTGTTTGGCTCTTGAAAATGTTTTCCCTTGAAGTTACCGACAAAGCCATAACAAAATATTGCCATATTCATTTAATCATTGTGAATATGTGTGAATACACTGTGTTAGGTCTTGGTTCAATAGTCTATGTGCAATCGTTTCGATATGTTTTAATAAACGTTGAACCAGTCCGGCCCTCGGCTTGTAGCAAATTTGTTTTTTTGGCCCTCGGTGTGTTTGACTTTGACATCCCTGGTTTAGGGCATAAACTTCAAAGAGGGTGGGTGGGGGGGTTGGTCATTGGGTGGGGGGGCGCTAGTTTCCGGCACTCAGTTCTCGGAGCTCCGAGAAAGTAAGAGAGAAAACCCTGAAAATACCACAAATCGCAGCTCCACCAATCCTGCACATCCCTGGTTGCTATGACAACAAGAGTGACATGCAAATGTGTGTCGTTACCATGGGAATGTGCTTCTCCGAACAGCACCGGGATACAGTTGGATGCCACCGAAGACCCTCGAAGCCTCTGAGTGACGTTTGCGGTGAACATCAGACCAAGAAAAGTACAAACCTGACTCTGGAATCCCCCCCCCACCACCACCACCACCACAGCTGGCTGTAATCTTGGATGTGTCAGGAATTCATTTGCAGATTAAGTGACGGCCTGTGAGTGTGAGGTCAGCCCAGCGGTTTCCCGGAGTGGTCTAAAATCTGTAGGTTTACTGGGACAGTGGGTCAGAGCGGCCTGACATCTCGCTACACATCTGCTTCCAGCTTACAGACCAAGCCCTAAAGCCCACATCTGGCCCTCCAGCCGAACACAGATCGGAGCCGCAAGCCAACAGAGATGCAACATGTCACATGAGGCCAGGCTTAAACAGAAATGTTTTATTTACAGAGTGACGTTTCCCTTCTGGAGGGTGAAGATAACGCACTTTTCCAATTTAAAGTCTTCAAGGCTGGTTATTCTGCAGTGGCCCGGAATAACACAATAACATGCTGTGTTTTCCCCATCTGATGAGTTTTTTCAATTTAGTTTATCTATCTATCTATCTATCTATCTATCTATCTATCTATCTATCTAT
>JABUIW010000168.1:844250-860091 GCA_013363375.1 Menidia beryllina | reverse complement strand
CTATCTATCTATCTATCTATCTATCTATCTATCTATCTATCTATCTAATTTCTATCTATCTATCTAATTTCTATCTATCTATTGGATAGATGGATACATTTTCATTATAAATCCTTCAAACAGCTGTTTAAATCTAAAAATTGATCCATCCATTTTCAGGACCGCTTATGCCTAAAAGGGGTCATGGGGGACTGGAGCCTATCCCAGTATTCAGTGTGCGAGAGGGTACACCCTGGACGGACCGCCAGTCCATCGCAGGGCCTAAAACAAAAAGTTTATGAGTTAAATACCGATGTTAATCCATTGGCTCCAGTCCTCCAGGTGTTGGTGGACGTCTGCAGGCCTCAGTAACGGCTTCTGAGCAGCTCTGCTTCCCTGTAAGCCTTCTTCCATCAGTCTTTCTGGAGACTTTCTCATACTCTGATCTAGAAGCATTCTTTTCTGCCTGAATATCAGCAGGTCTTCCTCTGTCTCTGCTCTTTCAGATCTGCTGCAGCTAACTTTTGTTTCCTGCCTCTTTCCTGGCTTATTTTGGAAATACAACTCTCTGCAACAGACTCCAAAGCACACTGAGGACACTGTGTTTTTCTTTGTCTCAGAGAGCTTTCAGCATCACGAGGAGCTTTAATGCACACTCTGACATTTAAACCAGCTCTCAGTGATCTTTCTGAGGTCATTTTGTGTGTTTCTGGTTCATTTTTCTGTTCCTTTGTGAAGGTTTTATGTGTTTTTGTAAAGGTTTTGTGTATTTTTTCTGACAGTCTTTGTTTCTGATAATTTCTTTTTGGTTGTTTTGTATTTTCAGTGATTCAGCTTCTCTTTATGTCCCATAGTGGTAGTTTTATGTCTTTTAGAAGATTTATTACTTTTTTCTGTTAGTGTTAGCTTTTCAGGATTTCAAACCCAGGTCCACCTGTTTTTCCCCCCAAAACTCAGCCGACTCTCTGAGTATCTCTGAGAAGTCAGAAATGCATAAAAAAGCATTCAACTACTAAAACTCTCTTTCCCATTCTGTAAAGACAGGAAATAAAGGGAATTTGACATTTTGAAATAATTTCTTTATTATATATCTATTTTTTAAAGTAAAACAGAATACTTCAAAATGCACCCATAACAATATTAATTCTTTTTTACTGTTGAAATATCATTTAGGTTGCAGAGCCTCTACATACTGGAGCATTAACCATTACAGGAGCCTAAAGACCCCCCCCCCCCCCGATGCTCAGGTCTGACTGCTCCACCTGAACCACAGACTGCTTTGTTTCCATGGTGCCTTGTTGTTGGTTACCGCTCAGAGTGGAGCCTCAGAGGGCTGAGGCAGGAACAGCCATCAGGGTTGTTTGTTCTTTTTCGGGAAGCCCCAGGTGAAAAAATGTTCCACCAAATAACAAAAGTAAAGCAGAGCCGGCCCTTCGTTCCCTGTGGGGCCCGCAGGGCAGTCTGGTGCCATCTAGAGGGTGGAAGCAGCCACTCTGCACCCTTTGAGATGATCATGCTGGAAGGTGGATCAGTGCTCTTACTCTGGATACTCATTTTCAGATCTTTCTTTTTGGGGTTTTCTGTGTGCAGCCTTGTGCTGATGATGCTCTGCCAGTGTGTGCATGGCCTGGTCCCACCAGTCCAGCAAGGAAAGGGGCAGCTGTGGCTCAGGAGGAAAGAGCAGTTGCCTGCTGTTTGGAGGGTCAGTGGTTCAACTCCATGTTCCTCCAGACTACATGCCAAAGAGTACTTGGGCAAGGCTCTGAACCTCTAGTTGCATCTGGTGCAACCAGTGTGTGAATGGTGAATATCATGCAGTGTAAAGTGCTTTGAGTAGTCAGCTTGACTAGAAAAGCACTATATAAGTGCATTCACATTTACAATTAGGGACATACTGAGTGACCCGATGCTCTGGATTCCATAAACACAAAGCCGTTCGCTTCTGTTTTCTGCTCATTTTAACTCAAGCTGGGGCTTTAAGGTTAAGTTCAGCTATGTAATGCACCACTTAATGAGGTCAACCCAGTCCAAAACCAGTAAATAAATGCATATCGGCAGTTATGTGTTTGTTTTAGTAGCCAAACAGTGTGTTCCCTTGCTGGAAGGCATTATGATTAACCCTTTAACACCACTGTATCGTATCTGAAACAGCTTTCTGCTAACCACTGCCTCATCCTATGTAATAATAATAATTGTGTGAGTAATTCCTTGTTTTAGTTGATAGTTAAATCATATAGAGAATATTCAGGAAATTCAATAAAAAAAATGAATTATTTGCATTTTACTTAGAGTTGAATAATTATATCTGAGTGTTTTCCTGCCCTTTAATTCTTGGCTAATATAGGGTTAAAGCAAGTTAAAATCTGTGATTTTCTGTCTTTTTGTTCTGGCGCAGGCTGCAGAGGTGGAGAGGCAGCTGTCCACTCAGGTCCATTCATTACGGGATGACTTCAGGGAGAAGAGCATGTCTACAAGCCAGCACATGACACGACTAGAGACCCTACAGGCTGAGGTCAGCCCTCATGTGCTCCCTTTTCTGTATTCACCCCCTTAATGTTATTTACTGTCTTTCAGTAGAAGCTGTGGGAGCGTAAAACTCAACTGAGAAGTTCTCATGTGTCTGTTTAAAGCATTTGTGCGACACAACATGCATTGAGGTGGAGGGAAGCTTAAGCGAGACGCTCCAAGGAATAACATTCCTGATCATGAATAAGAAGAGACACATTCATAAGCAGTAAAACACCCTCCTGTTAAATTTTTCATACTCTGGACGTTGGCTGCCTCAGTGTTGTTTAATCTTGTATAACCCAAAATTTCTAAACTGAATTTAGTTCAGAGTGAACAAAAACTGGCACAAAAACTGAGTAGCACAAAGAATCACAGCCCCAATCTGATTTATAAAATGGGACTCTTTGCATAGAATACAAACAATATAGATACACAGCCAAACATATGAAACACATCACATGTTGAAACCCAGATTTATGTATTCATGAAGATTCAATCAGTCTAAACCCAAAGGAATACAAAAGTTTCTAGCTAACCAAACCAACAGATTGTATAGAAACTTTTCTCTGATTCAAAGCCCATCCTGAACGTAAACAACAAAGCGACTGTGGGAGGAAAAAACTCCCTTTTAACAAGAGGAAATCTCCATCAGAACCTGAAACGTCTCTCTGGACCGACTGGGGTTATCCAGCCCCATGACACCAGGTCAGAGATACCTGCTGAGAATAAGAAGCACAAGCTAATGACAACAGTGATGTCACATGGAGAGGAAAGAGAGCACAAGGAGGCGAGGTGCATCATGGGATCCCCCAGCAGTCTGGAGCTGCTCATTTAGAGCTTTTCAGGCTTTTCAGATATTCTTTTTAACAAATACATGGACCATTTCTTCTGCCTCTGAAGAAAAACCATGGACATGTCCTAACTTTTATGAAACATTTTGCTCAAGATGACCTCATATTTTCAATTATATATTAAAATGTCCCATTATTTAGATTAAAAAAAATAATGAGAGATTTTTTAAAAAGTTTTCTCTACATTTATATGAAATTATCACGTAAACATCCCCATATATTGTTTTTTTTTTTAGGATTTTGGTGACTCTGTGTGAAAGTAGGACAGGACGCCCTGAAGTCTGCAGCTGAAACTCTCAGAGGAATCAGAGTAGACCTCAGAAAGCGTTTTGTTTCAGTCATGTCGTGGTGTCATAATCCACACCCCTCACTCTGGTCACCCACTGAGGCGTTTAAAGAGCAGCCCTTCATTATGTTTTGGGTAATAACCACAATGGTTTTTATTTTTTAAAAAGATCTCCGTTTCTCACTAAAGGTTTCTTATAATGAGAAGTGAAAGAATCCTCTTTTTCAGGGCTCAGATTTCACTCTTTATCTTCTTATACCCGTCTCTTCATCCCCCATTTCTCCCTCCCTCACCCTCCATTCCTCTCGGCTGGAGCAGCAAGGGCTAGAAGTGAGTGCCTCCATGCCTGCATGCTGCATGCTGTAAAACAACAGAAACGAGGATTGCTCTGCTGCAGTGTTTTCTCTTAAATTTACAGGATTCTCTTTAAAAATGCGAGGAAATAATCTTTTTTTTAATGTGCAGATTGTAAAATTGCCTCAAAGTTTGACCTCCAATATTTAAAAATTTCCCCAAACACCCACCTGGCTTAATGTTAAAAAATGAAGACATTTCTCTCTGCTCCAATCCCTGTTTCCTGAGGAGAGTAATGAGAGACGTGTGGTGTTAAAAGAGCATGATGATGTGCTGTGGTGTCCGTTTGGTCGTGCATGAGCTCTGATGCTGCCGTTGCTTCTTCCTCAAAGCGGGGAGGAAACACCCAGACTGCAGAGCCGGCGCTATAATTGGAATAAAAGGCTACTGCTCTATTTTTAGGCGAATCACTGCATCGTCTGGGTGCCCCCACTTTCCCAGCGCTTTGCCTTCCTATGACATGTGCCTATGACTAATGGCCTCCTGGTCTGTTTGTGTGAAAGCGGAGACTTACAGCGGCCCCTAAAAATCTGGCAGGGGTTAGAGACAAGCAGCGATCCACTTCTGAGAGCCACGATGCCGAATCAGGTTACCAGATGTGGGTCAGGCGTAGAGTGTAGTGGGAAAGCTGCTCAGGAGGGCGGAAGAGATGAGAGTTTGTTGTTTGAGAGGAATGCCGCGGCGCCGGCAGGGTAATGAGCAGCCTCAAATCAAGATTTGTGTGGAGTCACATTCCTGAGGACGAGGGTGGCAACTGACGCCTACAGCTGTGCTGGGCAGCAGGCATTCTTCAGAGCAGTGGGAGTGCTTTTTAATCTTGTGCGAGAGAGCACAGCTTGCTTCAGAGTCGGGAAAACAACCAAATTTAGCGGGTGGAATCTGAAGCAGTGGAGCTCCTCCATTTAAAGTGCTGTTCTCACCCCCTCCGCCCTCTCTTCCCGTGTTCTAGATTAAAATGCTTTCGGAGAGGAAGATGGAGCTGGAGCGGCGGGTGCACGCTGTTCTGGAGGAGAACCAGCTGCTGCAGAGCACGGTGGAGGACCTCCGAGAGAGGACGCTGGTGCTGGAGAAACAGAGCCACGAGAAGGACCTGCAGGTACACACACACACACACACACACACGACTCCTCTCAGGCTTTCAGACACACCGAGGCCCGGCTCTGACCCGCTATTTCATCCAGCTGCGGCAGAGCCAGCTGGAGCTCCAGGAGGTCCAGGTGTCCCACAGGCAGCTGACCGCCCGGCTGACGGAGCTGACGGAGGAGCACAGCCTGCAGACTCTCACCCCGCACCCGTCCAGCCTGCTGTGCGAGATAGAGCAGTGCATGGAGCAGGAGGAGCAGGAGCAGGAGAGAGAACAGGTGCCTCCGACCCGTCCACACGGCCTCCAGGAGGGTGGGGCCCCCGTAACCGAGGCCGTGTCCCTCTGCCTGAACCTGCAGCTGCGACTCCAGCTGTGGGAGGCCTACTGCGAGGTCCGCTCACTCTGCTCTCACCTCCGAGGCAACGACGTCACCGACTCGGCGCTGTCCACCGACTCCTCCATGGACGAGTCCTCGGAGACGTCCTCCATCAAAGACGTGCCCACGGGGAGCCTCCACACCAGCCTGCTGGAGCTACGGCGGCTGACCCAGAACCTGCTGGACGGAAACGAGTCTACGGTAATGGACAGCTGGACCGAGCCTATTCAGCTCTTTACTAAATGTCAGGGGTCGGGTATTAACTGCCGAATTACAGGAAGCACGCATGTAGTTCAGATTGGTTTATAGTTTTAAAGCAGAGGTGTCCCCTTTGGGCTGCTGCCTGGCAGGTTTTAGACATTTTCCTGCTTCTGTGCAACTAATCTGATTAGATTCTCCTCTGGACGTTGTTCATGTGAATCGTGTGTGTTGAAACAGGGACACTCTTAAAACCTGCAGGACAGTGGCCCTCAAGGACTGGAGTCTGACAGCTGCTTTAGAGGTTTTTCCTGCTCCAACACACCAGAGTGAGACGCAATGGATCAGTTCAAAAGCTCTGCACAAGTCTGAAAGGGCCATGCAGACTTGAATCAAGTGTGTAGAAGCAGAGAAACCTCTAAAACCTGCAGGACAGTGGCTAAAAGAGGACCGACTTTGGGCACTCCTGTTTTAAAGTAGTTGTTTTTTCTTATAATCAGTCAGTTGAAAATGACCCCCAGAGTAAACATCCATGAAGGAGCACACAAATCAGATTAAATACTTACTCCCCCCCATCCCCCCAGGCCTGGGCATCTGCTGCCCTGTAGGTGTTAGATGTTTTCCTGCTTCAACACATCTGATTCTAATTATTTTTAAAGTTTGTAAAGCCTCACGCTGCCATGCAATTGGAGCGTTGATGGAAATCAGGTATGTCAAAGCAGGGAAGCTAAAAACCTGGAGCACAGCGGCAGTCGTAACCGGATTTGCATCCTTCATAAACACAGAAGTTAGGAAAAGGAGCCAGAAACACAGTTTTGAGATCACAAAATGCTCTCCCTCTGGCTCCAATGCTCCTGAACGCGTGTCCTGAGTGGAGTGCGTTTGACCCTAAAGGGCTCGCGGCGCAGCGACGAGGAGGCTTTGGAGGAGCAGGCGAGGAAGCTGGGAGAAGAGCTGCGGGAGGTCAGAGATCTGTACGAGGCTGCGCAGGACAAAGTGCGCCGCAGCGAGGAGGAGCTGCTGCAGCTGCATAACCAGGTACGGGTTTGCAGGCCGCTCGCCCCCTCGTCCCGTCTTTCAGACGTCGTCTTCACCGACCGGCTTCCCTCCCGTGACCTGCAGGTGGTGCTGCTCTCTGTGGAGATGTGCTCTCTCCGGGAGGACAACGAGCGCATGAGGGCCATGGCCGAAGTCCGAGAACCCAGCGAGCAGCTTCAGAGCGCCATCAGAGACCGAGACGACGCCATAGCCAAGTAGGACTGCCTTAAGGTTCCCCAGTGTGAGCAGAGATGAACGAGAGCAGAGAGGCCCATTTTCACCGTAGATTTTAGATGTGGCTGTGCAAAATGCTGCCAAAGTGTTTAAAAAAGGCTGTCAAATGTTGCACAGCTTACAACGTGTTTGGAAACTATGATTTCTTCTTCAATCTAATTAAGTGACTCATAAAAAAATATGGAGACCAATAATTAGTTCAAGACACATTTTGGAAGAGAGAAGCAAATATTGAGCCAAAATGTCCATGAATACCAAAAAACTGATCAGACACCTACTTTTTGTTCAGTATCTTTTCCATGGCTGCATTTTTACTGAGAACAAGGATAATTTTCCAGCCTCCTGAATTATATTATATCATACATTTAGGATAATTTAAACCAAATAGGATAAGGATAAAAAAAAAAAAAAGTTGATCCATTTATGACAGTCCCTTTTAAATAAACCATTAATTCCCACCCTGGACCACCTCACATGAGGAAGTAGTGCAGGTTTATATATTTGAATGTAGAGTGGTCAAATGTTTTTTAAAGATGTAGAAGGCCTGATGAAGATGGGATTGAATAAAAGCTTGAGAGGTATCTTAATTTGTTTTAATACTTATTAGCAAATCGGCAAACTGGGCAATGAGCTTTGTTTAAGGACCCAAGGATATTCCAAAAAATTACCATTTCGATTCTTTCTCGGTGGGGAAAAAAACAATGTTAGTTTATTTATCTCTTTCACCTAATTTCCCCTCATCTTTATATCAAGTACTTTCGGGTTTCCTCTTATTAGACTGGGCCATGTTGCTCAGCAGTCAAACAAATTATGGCTAAAAATATCTTGGCTTTCTGCCACCTCTGCCCAGCTTTTGACTTAAAATTAGTTTGTTTGTACCACTAATTTCACAAGAAGCAGTAATATCCGGCTTTTTTTTCTCAAACCCCGTCATATTTCTTTACATTTGCTATACTAAACAAGATTTCTGTGTCGTTAATGGAGCATCTCTGCGGACTGACGGAGCTATCTGTGTGTCTTTGCAGGAAGAAAGCGGTGGAAATGGAGCTGGCGAAATGTAAAATAGACATAATGTCCCTGAACAGCCAGCTGCTGGACGCCATCCAGCAGAAGCTCAACCTGTCGCAGCAGCTGGAGGCCTGGCAGGTGAGCTAAAGCGGTCACAGCAGCCCAGAGTGGCTCAGACAGCCCTGAATGAAGTGATTTTAGCCCAAAAATAGACTTATAGACTAACTAATCGGAGCTAGCTGTAACATACCTGTGAGGATGTGTGCTCCCTCCATCCCCTCCCTAATCTGTAACAAGCAGCTCTTTCCTCTCTCGTCTCCCTGCCCACAGTTTGCCTCCTCAGGGCTCTTTACTGTTTGGCTCTTGTGGTTTCTGATCTAGTGGCCTTTCTCAGCTTCAGTACCACCCTCTCTCCCCTGTGGTACCCCCCCTCCTGCCTTAGAGGTGAGCCCTGAGCTGCCCGTCCCCCTCACCTCTCTCCCCTCTAACCCGACCATGCCGTGCTGAGTCATTCCATGCTGTGCTAAACTAGCTCGTGAGATATGCTCATCCTGGCTCTCGTTTCTGTCCGTCAACCATCAAAACTCTCCCCCTGACCCCCTCCCCCCCTCTCTCTCTCCACATGCTCCTTTGTTACTTTTATTGGGGGGACTGGTCCGCTGGTCATCTTATCTGTTGACAGAAAAGAACTCTGAAGTGAACTCTGCTGTTTTCTTTTTTTTCCTTCGTTTTTTTTCTGCCTCAGCTTATCAGAGCCCTCTGGTGGTTTAAACCTGTCAGATGCTGTCAACGTGGCTCTTCTGTCAGGTTTAGATGGTTTTAACGAACTGCTTCCCCTCCAAAGGATCAAAGATATGATAGTCGGTTGTATCTGTACAGCAAAGATAATCACAGATGAAAATAAATAAAAATCCCTTCAGTCGGTTTTAAAGGCAGCTTATACCAGAGTGGGAGGTTACCGTCTGGACCCCTTCACCAATCAGACCTTTGCTCACAGGATCCGAGCTGTGAGTGGCTGAGACTTCCCGGGAGGAGGGGCGATGCTGGACTTTGTGTTCAGTTTTTTTGGGTGGAGCAGCCTCTGCCTGAGGGTGTTCTCAGCTTTAAAGTGTTTGGAGATGATCCCACATCGGCACCAGATCATCATTCCTGGTGTTTTTCTTCACTTCCTGGACACAGTTGTTGGGTCCAGATGTTTCAGCTGATCTGATTAAAGCCCAGCTGGGATGGCCACTGGCTCTCTGCTCCCCTTCAGCATTAGCTGGTGCTTTCTCAGCCCCGGGGATAAAGTGGGTGAGCTCCGGTTTGAGCTCTGGTGGATGATGTGGGTACTGGCTTGTGTGCAGTCTACAGGTGAGAATGACTCATTCTCATTGGTCAAGGGGCTCAGACAGAATAATAATCGCCACCAGCTGGATGAATCTGCACCAACTGTCATCCAGACAAATTAAATGATACTGTTTGTTTTAAAGATGCAAAACAATCATGATCAGGAGCACATTTATGCTCACCTTTATGGTGATTTTCACCAAACTGTCCTCCAGATTTTGAACAGAATTCAGAGTAGCAGGTGATATTTTAACTGTTTGGACTGTCCAGGGAAAGGAATTAGTTGCTTTCTAATCTAGAGGAGTTAGATTTCCATCTGTAGACGGGGTGACCAGCGTCCGGCCTCCCTGCTGCCTCTCTGCTCTTCCTGTCATTCACTTTGCCGTCTGCTTTAGGACGACATGCACAGAGTGATTGACCAGCAGCTGATGGACAAGCACCAGGACGAGTGGTGCTCCGGCCACTCCTCCCTGTCGGCCGGATCGTCGAAGAGTCAGTCCTCCAGGCGAGCGCACCGCGTCTCCGACCGGGACAAGAGGCTTTTCTCTTTTTTCAAAAAGAACTGAGCCCCGCCGAACGGGCGCCGAGCACAGCAGACACACCCGGAGGGACGAGAGGGCGGGAGCACAGGGGCAGCAGCACAGCCAAAGAGCGGCGGCGGCGGCCACTGCTGGCCTCTGTAAGGCGAGGGCCGAGCCGGCCCGAGGCCTGAGCGGGCTCAGCAGCCTCTTAGGGACCCCAGCAGCCCATATCCTCCCCCTATTTCCCACCTTCCATCCTCCCAGGTCCGTTTTACCACTATACAAAACAAAAAGTATCAAAAATACACCACCTTTTTTCAGTTACTCCTTTTTATCTAACACATTAACTCGAGTTTGACTTATTTCTGTAACATCTGTTGTAATGGAGCTCATTCACTGAAAATTAGTCCCCATTTTTGAGGGAGAAAAAAACAGACATTGTGAATTCTTTTCACTATGGTTCATACCAGAGGCTAACGGGTAGATGGAAAACCATCTGTTTCATTTTCAGGCAGTTACAGGGAAGAAAGCCAAGTTTATGACATATCAGCCTAAGAAATGGATCAAACTGGCCCAAAGACAGCAGGAGGGTCAAGAAAATCAATATTTATTTTATCATTTTTACTTATCAAAGGTTTATGATCTTAGAAAAAAAAACCTTTTCATGGAGAAAGAGTTGCTGCAGGCAGACAGACCCTCCTCTTACTTCCATCTTGTTCTTCTTGCACCACAAATGCACATTTTCGTTGCATTTTATTAAAACAAAAATAACTACTCAGAAGACGGGTCAGCATTTAATACCTGGTGTCTTGGTTTTTCCTGTACCTTTTAGCAGAACTGGATGTGACTCAGCATCCCTCTTAGTGCTTAATCAGCTGAAATGTTAAATGTAAATCAGCCCAAAGCCGCTCCAGGAGCAGCATGAGCCCCCATTTCAGACTGAAAACAACAAATGGATCAAAACACGATGGAAACAGTGAGGTTGCTGATTCGAACAAGTATTAAAATCCAGTGTTGCGCATATCTTCCAGGTTAGAACTTTGTATTGTTTTCTTGGATGCGCGTGAATGACCAATCATCAGTGTTGTTTGCAGAAACGAAGGGTCCCTAAATCAGGTTTTGCTTTGGGCGCCGTGGAGCGTCGGGCCGGCTCTGGATGAGGGTCATTTTGCACTTTATCGATTCACTGGTGGCTGATGACAAAGAACGGAACCAACAGGCAGGACTTCCCCAGAGGCTTTGGCTTCAGCCCCCCCCCCGGTGCGCTTTTGGTCTTTTGGAACATGACAGGGTCACAAAGTTTACCTCCACAGAGGATGGTTTCCTTGCAGTGCCTAAACCTCATCTCTACAAACCCACTGCCAACTCTGTAGAGATGGGATACAATGTACAGTTACTGTATGCATCACAGTTGTCGGGCCAAAGAGTCTGGGAAAAAGACTGGGACAGGAGGGACGCCGACCATCCTCAGCTCATGTGATCTCTCAGGTTTATTCATTTGTTCAGGAGAACACGAGGCAACAGCTTAACGTATCAGGGCCATAAAAAAGGATAAAAAAGGGATGAACACTTACTGGTCGAGCATGTGCTGCTGCAGTAAAACATGCAGGAAACATTTTAGATATGCACTTATTGATATTTTTATGAATATGATGGAACCAACAATTAACCCCACAACTCCCCACTGTGGAGTCCTCCTTGGCATTTTAGCTAGTTTTTGCCGTAAACTTACTTTGAATATTAAAAATAGCTGAAATATACACACCTCATGGTGTTTCTGTACTCCAGGGGTATAGATGACCTTTTCTTCTTTCTTCTAAAATCGAGGTTTCCAGAGCAGTTTAGATAACCATGATGACATCATTTGGGTCATTATGTAAGCAGACAATTGGAGCCTCAAATTATAAGAAAGTATTCAAACCAGCAGGTTTTAACGAGGCCTTCGTGTTCATGTCTGACTGCTGAATAAACCTTTGGGTGGCTGTCTGTGCAGTTGGTATCTTTGTTTTTTTTATTCTACGGTCCACATTATAGCTGTTGGTTTGTTTTTTTGGGGGGGAGGGGAAAAAAAAGTCTCTGTCCAAAATTGTCTCTGTGATGTCAGTCATCTTCCTAGTCAACCAAATTTCCACAAAACGTTTACATCGGCTCGAGAAGGAGGCAGAACTATGTGGAATGCTCAGCGATTAAAGGCTAACCACTTGAATTTCACATTCAGAGGCATGCGGGTGTGCAGACACTCCACCTGACTTCCCTCGCAGTGGTTAACATCTGCTTTGCATTCACTCCCGATGGAAAAGGTCTACCTCCATTCTCATTTCTTCAATACTTCATGGGCACTTTGATTACTTAGCAGGCGGGCTTCCATCCTTGGTGATATATCTGTGATTTCGTTGGTACGTCAGTATGTCTTCAGCTCAGACGTTTGAGCGTTTTTCTGTGTGGCACATTAATGTCTGTCCGCGTTTGAACTCGTGTCCGCTGCAGCTGTGCAAACCTATGCAGATGTTTTCATCTCATCTCAGCTGGTTGTTGGGAAGGATCAACCCAAAGAATGATTTTTTATAAAAATGAAATAATAGGTTTGGATGAAATTGATATATTTGTAATGAAAAAAGAAAAACATACATTTTGAATGAAAATCTTTTTATAGAAAGAAATTTACCGGCAATGTCAGTTGTAGGGTCGGTTATCATGTGTGTCCTATAAATGAGAGATTAGACGTTATTATTATTGCTTGTATAAATGTATGAATTTTTTTTCCTTTTACTTTTCTGGTCTGGATGATATTTAGTTTACCAGAGGGAGATATTCTGTTAAACAAACTCATTTATAAAGTATTCACTGCACCCCTTGAAGCTTGTTAAGTTAATTATTGGTTTGGGAGTTCTTTTATGGTAGATTTGCATATATTTTACTCCAGTTGACAGTTATAAGCTGCACTTTCTGATAAGTCACCGATCATACATTGAATATTCAATCAACACGATATAAAATCAACCGTTGTGTTGCTAATTAGGGCTAATGATTCCTAAACTTTGTGCAATCTTAACAAGAAACAAGTAGTAAAAAAATGCGCTGCCTGTGTTGGAGATTGTGCTTAGAAATTGTGCTTATTTGCCTTCTGGCTATGCCTTTAATTGGAAAATTGATATAATCTTTCATATATAATCCTACATGAGCTCTTTATACATACAGCAGCAGGTTATCTTAGATTAATGGCATAAAAAATAAGATAACATTATTCATTAACTTTAAAAAAATGTATCCCCAACAAAGCCCACTTCTTGTTCTGTTTGTTTTTTTCATCTAAAAACTTTTGGACCATTAGACTACTTATGTATATAACTATATGTGTTCAATATTATTACAGTTAGCATGAAGCTAGGTATTTCACCGGTTTTTGTGCTAAGCTAAATTAGCTAACTGCTGAACTTCCATCAGGTTTTAAACTGACTGGGATTTATCCAAAAGTCAATATCCATAAAAAATAAAGCTATTTTTCTTAGGCACAAATAAAGGGCATTAAAAATATTTGGTTTCTAATGTTTTTGTCTTCAAAATAGATTATTTGTCCAACCTAATTGATCATTGTTAATTTGAATTTTTAAACAAAGGAAGAAAACCAGAATATAAAACCAATTCAAGTTTATACATTTAAATATTTTACGCCAAAAAGAGAAATAACAACATAATAACAAAAATCATTTCTCCAAAAATGTACACAGCATCCAACAGAAAGAAAACCTTCACGAATGTGTCATTAGAGCAGCCCAAAGAGAAAGCAGGTGATTTCAGGGTTAACTCAACATTAATAAAGCCATTGACAGGGTGCCGTATCAGAAAGTGTTTTCTTAAAAATACACCATCAGACACAAAAGTTAGTTTAGCTCATGGTCTTCCCCTCAAACAGAAACTAATTTGAAAAGCAGGTTGTAAACATATAGAAATGGAACTCCCATCCAGGTGAGAAATATATTTCTCTGATAAAGAACCCCCAGAAACTTATCATTTGTCTCCTTTCATGTCTCTTTAGTTAGAAAGACAAATTTTTCATTTTTCTGTTCTGATGACAAAATTGCAATTTCTCTCTCTGTTTTTTGTCGGTGTGACTTTTGCTCTGACACTGTAGACTGATTCATTTTCCAACTGAAGGCATGTGTTGTGCTTCTCTGTGGTAGTCTGCGCATCCAGATGCAGTTTGTGTTGCCGCGGCTGACGCACACAGATGCCATTTAGCCAGTTTTTTGTCAGCTGTCTCTCTGTGGACGGATGCTGTTTTGGAATTCAGTGCTTTCGATGGTGTCATTGTGCTCCCGGTGACTAACAGCACTGTTTCAGTTGCAAAATGCTTCAAACTATTCAAATTATTTATCTTGCAATTTTCTTAGTATTTTTTTGTACAAATAAAGACTTTACGATTCGCTGGTCTCTCCTGACTTGGGCTGGATGAACGGCTGCTTTCTGTGTGTGCTTCTCAGGGCCGGTTTGAATAGAGCTGCTGATAAGCTTCCAGCTTTGGAGGAAAAACAGCAGCGCGGGTGAGAAATGTTCAACTGGGCGACGGGACCGAAATGATTAGCCTTTATTTGTCGTCCCAACTGGTTTCTGACTCCCAAGAATATACAGAAAAACAAAGACTGAAATGATTTCCATAAACACACAAAAACAAGTGCACAACCTTTTTAAACGGAGATATTCATGAAAATAAATTAGGTTTTCAAATCCAATTCCTCATTCAGGGTCAATTTTCAGCCATTCACTCACCTGATTGCATATTTTTAGTTATATTGCATCGTTTTTTTCTTCCATTTCTGGTATAATTTTGCCTGTTATTTTGTACATTTGTGTTCTTTTTCTGTTCATGTTAAGTCAGTCTTTCACCATTTTCAGCTCATTAGGATTTGTTGGGAAACAACCATTACCAGTTTATTTTTATAAATAAATGAGTGATAGCTCATGCTTTTGATAAATAGGAAGTGATTTTACACTATTTTACTGTATTTCTGTTAAACTTTTACTAATCAACACGTAAAAAAGGACAAACATTCATAAAAGCAAGTATTTGTACTTTTTAAGGTTTTCTGCTTTAGTGCAAAAAAAAAAAGCACAATAAAATTCAAATTCTGCTTTCTGACACTTTGTACTACACTAGTGGTTCCATGGCATGTTTTAAGAGGGATTATCGCTCTATAACCAAATATTCTCAGATCTGTGGATAGGTGGGAACGTTCTGTCCCACCTAAACAGGCTTTAAGTTCTCCAAAAAACAGCTCACACCTTCCCCCATACAGCTTTATTCACAATAAAAAAATAGTAGACACAGGTTGAAAAATGAGCCTCGGATCACTGACAGACGAGATCAGCTGTTATGTGTCAAATATTTATTCCTTTAAAACGTTTGTTACTGATTAAATTCATGGGAAAAATGGAATAGTACATCTTTTTTTTATTCCTCCAGTGTACAGCAAACCACAGCTGACGAGTTTGTTTGAACCGAAGCACACGGGCATGTTTCACACATGGTGTGCGGATCACATGTGTTTGTTCTATACTGAATATAAACACACAAATATATTTATATATACATACACCAAATCATAAAGTGTGACATTTGATACCATTTTTAGGCGCTTCTGGTCACATGGACCCTCCCCCCCACCTCCACCGAAACCCCTCTTTGACATCAATCAGGATCCCAATCAGTCCAAACGTTTTCTCCACGCTCTCACCATTCACAGCTCTCCCAATTGAAAAGAGAAAAAAAAGAAAAGAATAAATGTCAGTAATAAACGCTGGAGGCGAACCGAGGAGCTCAGGACCAAAACACCCCCCCACTCCTAAACGCACGTCGATACCTGTTACAGACCCCACGAAGCCAAGTGTTACGAGCTGAAAAGCAAAATGGGGAAGACTGGAGGTGCTGAGGGGGGGAGGAAGGGGGAGGGGGCTCTTCCTGAGGGAGGGTCCGATCAGATGCTGAGTCACCTGGCTTATTGGCAACAGTTTGCAGACACTATCCTGAGCTCCTCCTTCTGATTGTTGGCAGTTTGGACTGTTTTTTTCGCAGGACAA
>JABUIW010000168.1:790970-844150 GCA_013363375.1 Menidia beryllina | reverse complement strand
GGGGGGGGGGGGGGACAGTAAACTCTGGAAGCTAAGCAAGATGGCGGCGTTCTGGGAATGGTTCATCTGCTCTGAAAAATTAAATAAAAATCCATTCTCATTGGCTCAGCACTATTTGGTTAGTGGGTGGGGGGCTGTGGGGTGGGGTGGGGCTTGGCAAAACACAGAAGAAGAAGACAGTACATAAGAGTCACCAGTTGCGTCCGGGGGGTGGGGGGGTGTTTAGTTGCTTAAAGTCATCTGCTGATGAACATCTACGTCATCGTCTGTGAGATTTCCCCCTTTGAGTCGAATAAAAAGACGTCCAGCTGCACGCCGCCGCCGGCGTGACGCTGGGGAGGGTCACGTTTGGGGGTGGGGGGGTGGGGGGGGGCTTCTGGCGCCTGCCCAGGCAGCCGTGGGGCAAACACAAACAGAAGCGCAGACGTCCAGGAGAGGTGGGCCCTCCTCCTCTTCCTCAGTGGGCCTCGGCTGCCCCGTGTGCATTGGAATGAGGGGGGGGGGGGGGGGGGGGCACAGATCTGAACGTCATGGCGGTCAGTCGTCAGCCGGCGGATCCTCAGGTCCACGGCGCCCGTCCGCTTGAATTCCAAATAAAACTTGATCTGACGTCTAATAAAAATCTGTACATTTTTCTTTAAAGTCTCCATGATTAGTTGTCCAAAGGGGACGTTTTCCATTCATTTACTCATCTACCTTTAATCCTTATACTCATTAAATCTTTATCTGCTCTTTAATTTAGATGCTCTTAGTCCCGTCATGTGTGTGTGTGTGTATGTGTGTGTGTGAGTGTGTGTGAGAGAGGGAGAGACGCCCCCCTCCCTCCCCGGCCGTCTGTGGGGGGGCTTCCAGTTTGTTAGCAGCACTTTTTCTTCCTTTTACTGTTCCGGGTGAGTTTGACCACGTCGTTCTGTTGCTGCTGCTGCTGCTTGGCCAGCACCTCCTTCTTGGCTCTTAGCACCAGCTCTGTGATGCAGTTAAACATCTGCAGGAGACGAAAGACGTTTAGAACCCGAAAGCCTTCAGAAGACGGAGGCAAACGTCTCCACCAATGAATCAAAATGATCAAAATGCTGATAATTAGCTGATAAAATGAGACATCACTTATCAACCATATTCTACCTATAATCTAAAAGAGTCCGTTTATGCTTTTTATTACAATTTATCAACTAAACATTTATTACTGTTTTTACCTTCAGATTTACTTCCTTTAGCTATTTCAAAACATGTTTAAATTTGAACCACCGTTTTTTAGCCTGAAACACCTCAAACTCCTGCCTGGTGTGTTTAGGTAATGGTGGAAAGCTGGGAAATCTGGCTTTCAGTCCAGCGGAGTGTCAGATTTCTCCGTACTCATTTATGATTCAGGAGTAATGCGTTTCTCTTCAGCTTACTCAGATATTAGCCTAAATCCCAATAGCTCATCAATGCCTTTATGATCGATATTTAGAGTGTAGCGGATACGTATGCGTTAATGCTTCTGCTGGGGCCCAGAGTCAGAACCAAACAGGGAGAGGCTTCTAAAATCTTCATCGGTCCTCCTGAAGAGGTGAGACAGGCCTCAAATATGAATGTTTAAATCCAGGCTAAAAACATCTATTTAACTGAATCTGCAATTTAACTGATCTGAACACTTTTAATCCATTCAATTAATTCTGTAGATTCATTTTCTTTCTTTCTTTTCTGCTTTTAAACTTTTTGATTGAAAGGAGCAGGTAGACATCCTGTGCCGTCTCTGTGTTAAAGGCGTCCTAACGGAATCACCTCCTCCACGTTGATGTTCTCCTTTGCGCTGGTCTCGAACAGGCTGATTCCCATCTGCTCTGCAAACTTCTGCGCGTCAGCCGTCTCCACCACTTTGGAGTTCGGGTCGTCGTTCTTGTTTCCCACTGAAAACAGAAACGTTTATTTATTTTTTAACCTTTGGAGCTCTTTGGCGTGAGGAGGAGGAGGCGGCGGCTCACCTAATATTCGGCACACGTCGTCACAGTTCTGGTTGATTTCATGTAACCATCGTTTGACGTTGACGAAGGACTCGGCGCTGGTGACGTCGTAGACCACGATGACCCCATGCGTCCCCCTGTAGTATCTGAGGACAGAGAGGGAGGATTTAAAGCTCCGCTCCTCACATCCATCACAGCTGGGTGTTTCCCAGCAGAGCTCTTCTCTTTCAGACTGCAGCTCTACTGATGGTTCCTGAGTTTTGAAAGCAGAATGGGAGGCAGAGCCTTCAGGTATCAGGTTCCTCTCTGTGGAACCAGTCTGGGTTCAGGAACCAGACCCCCCCCCCCCACCACCCTTTCCTTTTTTATCATCAGGGATGGTTCTGATGGTTCTTCCTGTTAAAGGGGAGTTTTTTCACAGGACGAGGGATCAGAAAGGTTTCTGTCTAATCTGTTGGTTTCCTTTGGACTAATTCTAAACGGAACTAATTTGATAGATTGGACTGTTGACTGGGCTTTACAAATAAATTGAACTTGAACATACGCAAGTTACAAATTCTGTCAATCAGATGTCTCAAGACTTTGAATGGATCAAGTCGGAACACTAAGTGGCTCTCAGTGGGTTTAAATTCTGGACTTAGTGTTGAATAATCCTCCCAGAGACTGAAGGGTGGGGGGAGATGATGTCTGGGAGCCCAGATTAAACAAACTGAAGCATCCACAGAGTTTTTTGTTATTTTTTTAGTACAGAGAAATGAATTTGATGGAAGGTCTTATACCGTTCATCCTAAAAAAAAAAAAAAAACACATTCACCTTAAATCTAAATCAAATACAGCGTGTGCATATGGATGTTTGACCTGTATGAAACAGTTCATGGCGGCACTGGAAGACTTTGAGAATTGAATCTTTTTAAAGATCAAACTCTTTAAAAAAGCTCCCTTCAATCTAAATCAGGTGTTTTGAAGCAAGGAAACATCTAAAACCTGCAGGACAGCAGAGTTTGAGATCCCTTTATATAAAAAATCCCTATATAAAAAAATAGAATAAAAAAAATCTTAGAGATCTGCTTTATAAATAAAATGAATCGACATCTGAGACATTTCAAGCCGAAGGCCACAAGAGGGTGACAGTTGCCAACCGGTAAGTGATCCAGGTGATCACCTGGATTTTTTAAAAAGTGAAAACAAAGAATATTTGGGTCGCTTAGTGCCAGGCGACTCCCAATGTGGTTCCGGAGAGACACCAAGTTGCAGATTTTGGGACGGTTAACCGATTGAGACCAGACACAGCCACTGGAATCAGGTGAGAGGGAGCAGAAAACATCTAAAAACCTGCAGGACAGTCTGAAAAGAACTAAAACTACACAGGGACCGGCCCAGGGGTCACCGCCATGGCCCAGGGGGTGCAGCCAACAGCCCAGGCCAGGGGTGCAGCCCAAGGCCCAGGGGGTGCCAGCATCTGGCCCACACCGACAGCGAAGCGGCACCGAGGACCCGGAAAGGGAGCGTCCTCTCCCAGAAAGGCTGCTCCGAGCCAAACCACCACAAAGATGCTTTTGTCGGGCTGACTGTGTGTGCATGTGTGTGTCTGCCTGGCATGACAGCGTGGGGCTACAGCCCCAAAGCCCGGGAGGGGGGGGGCACAGATGACCCTAAACTCCACAACACACAAAGGGGGAGAGCGAGGCCCAACCTGACAAAAAGAGGGAAAAGGTTTAAGTTATCGACATGTAAACAATACAGACTGCATATAACTAAAACATAAATAAGGACGGTAGAATGATTAAATGTGTCATATGTATGAAGGAAATGCTTTTCAAAGCTGATGATTTAAGAGTAAAATAAAACGTATACATAAAATAAATTTCATTGAAAAAAAAAAAAATTAAAAGGGGGGGCTCAGTCAGTCAGGCTTTAAAAATGTTGTTCAATGCAAGTTAAAGGAGGTCTCCAAGTTCTTTCAAATGAACTTCAGGAGCCGTTGAGGGAAAGTCTGAGCTTTTCAAGCTCAACCATTAGCATCACCGCCCTCAGCCGCCTGCTAGAAGACGGAGGATGATGGCGGCTCCACTTAAGAGGTATGACTCTCCACTCTTTAATAATGTTTCCTGTCATTTCTAACCATCTGGGCTGTGTCCTTCACGCCTCAAACTCCACACGTGGGAGTCAGAGAGTGGTCTGTTAAGCCAGGCTTCCCCCTCAGAGGTCTTTTTTTTCTGCTAAGCTTGCTGCAGCTGAATGGTTTGATATGCGGCCACCACCTCAGGTTGGTCCTGCGTGGAGGGAAATTTACTTAGGATGTAATGAGGCACCACACCACTCCACTTGGTGGCTTAAATGGGCGGCCTGTTCGGCGGAGGGATTCCTGCAGAGCATCTGGCGACGGCGTCACTAAACTAGGACGCTCATGCTCCTCAGGGCCTGCGGACGGATCAGCGCTGCTGACGATTTCACGCTCTCTGGAAGCCTTTGATTCGCTGATTCCTGAGAGCTGCTGCAGAAACGGGCTCCCAGTCCGGCCTGGTCCGGTTCAGCGTCTCTACGGGCTCCAAAGTCACACAGAGGTGACTGCAGTTTGTCTGCAGGTCACATCGTTGCCGTTTCTCAGACTCTTCCCAGAAAAGAGTCCAAAATGAAGCAAACAGCTCAGAGCGCCCCCCCCCCCCACCACAAAACACACAACAAACTGCGTTTTGTTTATTTAAATGTTTTGGATTCTTGGCCTTCCTCAGATTATTGTGTTGAGTCAGTGAATGCAGTCATGCAGGGAAAGCTTTAAGGTTGCAGACACGTCGAACCGAGTAACGACCCGGAAAACACACAAACTAAAAAACAAAAAAGATCCTGTTAAATACTGATTAAAACCAGTGATCGCCGGCTTTTGAGCGCCACAGAAAAACACTCCAACCCTTCAACAAGTGACTCGTTTTCAGAGCAGCTGGCGGTCAGACACACACCTATCTCTTTAAAGGCTCGGAAACAGGCAGCTATACCCCAAAAAACAAACACCTTTAAAGAGAGAAAGATACCGTTGATCAATTTTACCTTAACACAAGAGAACAGACGGGCAAATATCAGCCACAGAGCAAAAGCAGCAATCAAACAGCTCAGTTATGTCAAGCAATACAGCTTCATGAAAGTTTGGTCCAGCACAGCTTGCAGAGTCGCTGTGACGTCGTGGAGGATCTTCTCTGTAATTAACCCTCAGACGCTGGCGTTAAACACAGCTGTGAGGAATGAGAATGGATTTAATCAGCTCGCTGCAGCGCTGTACCCACATTAATCAGGAGAGAGCTCTGAATTTCAATAACGCTGGTTCACGATAAAGAAACTGGGCCCAAAAACTGCCACCTGCAACCCAGGTTTAGGAGAGGGGGGGGTTATCTCACCAGATACGAGATCCGGGGGACTTATATTCCCATAACATGCTGTGATTTACTGATACCTAAATGATCAGAAAGGGTCAGATATCAATGGTGATTCAGCACAAAGCGGCTTTCACCTTCATCTAGGGTTAATCAGAGCAGGAACAGGCTTTCATGCTTATTGAACCCATCGGTAGCAACAATCCGTAGCTGATTTAGCCACAGACACTGAGCAGCCTGGTGAGTGTCTGTGGCCTCAGCCCGCAAACGCCTGCCCAACAGCAGAAATGAGCAGTGACAAGGATCGTTAATGCATGTCGATACTGAGAGGTTAACGAACAGAAACGTGTCCAGAGTCGAGTCCAGAGAAAACATGGCTCCAGGGGCAAAAAGGAGGATTAAATTTAAACCAATGCCGTCTGATTTTGACGCATTTCAACCCATTGAACACAGAGAAAAGAAAAAAAAACTTTGTGTTTTATGGCTGCTTGGACTAAAGTCCTGGGTGCCTGAACACGCTTTGCAAATGTGAGCATCTGCTTGGTCATTTCAGACTTTATGTCCCTGACAAAAGTCTCTGGTCTTACTAATTTTGGATGGGGGGTGGGGTGGGCGGGGGGGGATGTCATGGGGTTTCATGATATTAAAGTGTTGGATTTAGTCTAAAAAAAAAAAAAAAAGGATGGTGCTTCCACATTTAAGCAGTAAAAGCCTTTCATTGGGTTGTAAGAGTGTGGAGAAGGTGGATGTTCCATTCCAGGCAGCAGAGCCTCCCTCCAACATCTGTAATTAGCATCTGCAGGGGGGGGGGGGGGGGGGGGGGGGGGGAGTATTCCACCCGATTTCACAGAGCAGCACCCACTTACTGCAGCAGCCTACGAGCTGCTTCCTCCTTCTATTGGTTTCGGCTTTTAATCGCAGAAACAGCAAAAAAAAAAAGTCACATAAAATCTGGTTCCACTTACGTGGAAGTGATGGTGCGAAAGCGCTCCTGCCCCGCCGTGTCCCAGATCTGGAGCTTCACCTTCTCCCCGTTGATCTCCACCGTTCGGATCTTAAAGTCCACACCGATCGTGGTGATATAGCTACCTGTAAAAAAAAAAAAAAGAAAAGAAAAGAAAAAGGCAAGGGTTTAAAAACAAAGGAGCTCCATGTGATGGGAACATGTAGATGTCTGAAAGTAGAGGTGGAACCATGCACCTGAAAACGTGTTGTCTGCGAATCGCAGGAGGAGACTGCTCTTCCCCACTCCTGAGGAGGAAGCACAAACACAGGATGAGATGTAGAGCAGAAACGTACCACGACAGGCACAGTTTCTCCTCAACGTTCACCTATAAGCTTTAGATAAAGCCCTGCCACCCCCCCTCCCCTTCTCTCTCTCTCGGTGGTTTGAACTATGCACCACAGACCCAACTGCCTGTCAGGTTCTGGTTTCACACTTTATGTCCCAGAAATGTTACCCAGCCGCATCAGTGGTTCCCCAAGCTCCTCAACTTTAGGAAATAAAAATTGTTGAACTGTGCAGCTTAACACGCTGAACCAATGCAGCACACAACAAACTAAACAGAGAAAAATCTGTGGGAAAATTAGTTTAAAAAACGAACACAAAACAGGAGGATGAGGAGTAAAAACGAGAGGGAGCTGCCCTCCAGCTGGATGCAAGGCATCTGCAGCCCAGCCCTGTTGTGTTATTGTCATCTAATGTTTGATTGGGCCCTGAACATTGAAAGCTCTCGGTCTCCTGTGATCTCAGTTTTGTTCGAGCAAACAATGAGCTTCAAAGCAGAAGAGACGTCACAGCGAGCCCTGCACAAAACCAAACATTTAACGCAACAGCCACAGACTCAGCCAAAGTTGTGTAGCCTTTTTGCTCGTCTGAGTGGCAGTAAATAAACACCTACGATTCTATGGTTAACAAAGGATTTTGGGTCAAAACAATCTAACTGTGCCATAAGTTGGACATCAAATGAGTGAAAATTTGGCTTTCAAAATTTCTCCACTGACACAAAAGGCAAGGAGATCTCTCTCAAGCGATCTGCAGTTGGACTGTCATGTTGGAGATGAGGGAGGAAGACTGGGAGGGGAGGAGAGAAGAGGGACACTGGGTCCAGTGTGCGATACCCATTGAAGGGCCGGCAGTGCTTCCTTTTCTATGGGGAACAACCAGCTGATGGTGGATTAGTACTGCCAGGATAGGCGCTTTCAGAGAGAGAAAAGATCACGACACACAATGACTAACAGCAGAAGAGGCGCTGCAACCACACGGACTCCAAAGTTTTCTTTTATCTCTACTCAGATCTACACTGATCTCTGACAGGCATCCACCTGTGGCTTCAGACTGTCATGGGCTGGATCATAATAAAGGAGCCAATGACAGCAAAAGTTACACGTACTCTGCAGCACTTGAACCAAAGAGATGCACTTAACTGTAACATGTATGATCTGACGCTGACCACTTTGTCAGTATCACTTCAGTTTAGTTTGAGTGGCTGGATGAGACCCAACAGCGTCTGCAGTGCAGCATTCCTCCAGAGAGAAGTAGCTGGACTTTCGTGCTAGCAAGCTAACCCACTAACAACCCGCCCCCCAAATTCAGCTATTTAGACCCACTTTGCTGTATTCACACGCTTATATGGCCTGAACTCCACGATTTAAGTACCAACTTCAAAGGCAAACACACGTTAATAAGTAGCTTCCGTCATTACAAACCCTGAAACTGTGGTATTAGCTTAGCTTCTAGCTAACCTGCGTTACACATCTAATACGAAATACAAACAAAAGGCCAAAACAGATGAGTTTAAGAGCCTCTCGGACGTGTTTAATGTCTGTTTTGGGGTTAGCTATCATGACTAAACGAATATGTCCCCCACCCCGAAAAAAGATAACAAATAAGTAAACTTTGAGAGGGGAGCCTTGAAGATCTGGAGGCGGTATCCGGCCTGATCGGCTGACATGCCCAGTCCGGACACCCAACCTCCGCCCTGTCACTGGCACAGAAACATGGCGGATGTGTACGTTTCTCAAATGAAATTCATCGCATAAAATGCCAATTGGTATAAAGTGAACCAGCACGGTGGGCATACAGTGGTCCTTTAACCGCCGCTATGCTTATTTCGCGTGTATTTAAAGAGAAAAACACGACGAGGCCCACTTCCCGTCCCGCATCCCCGGTGTGGCCTTACCGCTGTCGCCGATGATGAGCAGCTTGAAGAGGTAATCGTAGTCCCTGGCCATGCCGGTAGCCGTTAGCTCACCCGCGCCTTGTGCCGCTTCTTTCCGTGGTTCGCTGTTCAACTCTCCTGACCCGTGCAATTAAAAAATAAATAAATAAATCGCCAGCCCCTATAACTCAAAGACAACGGCCACTACCGAGGCTTCAAAGTGTTAGCCCCCCGAGGCGGTGGCGTTTTTTCTCGGGGTTTCGCGGCGTCAGCAATCCTCTCCCTCCGCTGCAAACAGCCGGAAACTTCGCTTCCTTCTCTGGTGGAGCTGCACCCAAGTATGACCCGGCCCCACTGCGCAGGCTCCAGCCTCAGTCCCGTCACACCGACCAGAACTCCTTCCATGCTACTTTTAGGGCACTTTTCCACCATCAACTCACAGTAACCACTGACCCAAAATCCACCCAAATTCTTCCGATTCACATTCTGATCGCATATGTTTGGGTCCTGTTTGCAAGCTGCAACAGTTAGACTGCTCAAATCTGGGCATAATGATAAAAAAGGCGGTAAATGTAATTGTAAAAAATTGTTTGGGAATTGTGAAAGCTTTTTTTATGATTAATGAAAACAGGTTTTACAGATTTTTTCCCCTCCACATACTGATCTACCATGCATTTATGGATAAAAGCTTACATGTTCTTTTTCCATTTTTCCAACTTCTAAAACGTGTCAAAGATTCTGTATTCAGAATAATCATGTCCAGATTAGAGTTGTCAAACGACATTTGTTTCCAGATGTCTAAAGCAATTAGACTTTTCTGCATTTTCACAAATCAGAAAATTTAAATATTCCAAACAAGGTATCTAGGAATATAAAACCCCTTTTGAATAACCATGTCCCAATTTGAGTAATCTAACTACATCAGTTTCTTATGGGAGATTTTAAACTGATCCGATTATGGAAAAAAAAGCATCAAACTGACCCTTTTTCACATTTTCATAAATCAGAAAAAATATTCATAAACTCAAAACAAAGTATTAATAAATCTAAATCCCTTCTATAATAATTATATTCAGATTTGAGCAGTCTATCTATTGTAGTTTCTATACTGAACCTGAATTAATTTAATAAGGATATGAAAAATAGTGTAATATAATTCAGAAGCTGTCAAGATTCACCAGTCACAGGTTAACACGTCCACATATGAAATTAAACATTTCTCCAGTACAATTAGGGCCTCTATTATCCCCTCATGAGACAAACCAAGAAGAAAACAGCATCCAAATATTTCGAAAGCATCAATAAATCAAGTTGTTTTTTTATTTTATTTCATTTTGCCTTTTTACAACTTTTTTTTCAAATCACAGATAAGAATGATTTGTCTTCCGATGAGAGTTTGCTTTCCCCAAAAACGACACTCTCTCACACATACAAAGTCCAAATAAAAGTTAAAGACAAGGGTGCCGGTCCATTTCAGGGGCATGTTGCATGCTTGAAATCATTTTGGTAAAATAAGTAGTAAAACACTTAGATATCAAACGGATTTGGCTTTGTGTCTTCCTAATGGAGGGATGTGCAGGAGAGAGCCCTGCACATCGCAAGGTAAAAGAAATGAGTAAGAAACTGGGATCAAAGGCCGCTAAAACAATGAAATGTAACCTAAGAGGGAGAAGGAAAAAAAAGAGAAAAAAAACGCTGTAATTAATACAGTATGTGTGACAATCCGTCAGAACAACCCATCTCAGCCTCTGCTCGTGCAGGGCAATGGGAGCATGTGTGATGAGCGTTTTGGGCTCTCATACTGAGGAAATGTTAGTCAGTCAAGCTCTTCTTGACCTTTCTTGGCAGATGTAATATTCTTTTAAAGTCCCTGTTTCCTCATGTTAAGATGGTGTCATCGATTTCCTCGTTGGAGTCCTGCATGCTGGCGATTTTCTTCAGCGACCGGCGGTGGCACTCTGACAGCAGGTCGTTGCTGGCAGAGTCCAGGATGGCAGTGATACCCTGACAGGGAAGGAAAAAGGTTTAAAAACCTGGGGGGGTCGGGGCCAGAGGCCCATGGGACCGGGGTGCGTCCGAAGCCTCACCTGCATGGTTTCCTCGCCTTGGCGGAGCCGCAGCAGGTTGACGATGGTGTGCTCGCTCTGGGCTCGGACGGTGGTGTTTTTGTCCTTGGTGTTGTCCAGCAGGCTCTTCAGCAGCGGCTTGATGAGGCCCAGCTCCATGGAGGGGGGCGACGGCTCTCTGAACACCCACCACAGCACCCGCTCCGACACCAGCCTGATGTCACTTGACTGGTTCTGAAGACACTGTGGGGGGGAACATATGGCACATCGCTGACCCCACATCCACAACGAGAAGGCCAAGAGCTAGGCACAAGCTATATCATAAACAGCATAGCTTGTGCCTGGTGTGGCATCACAGGGACATTTTCAAGCTCCTTTTGCGGTGATTCAAGGCCAAAAAGGGATTTAGGATCCTGTCTGACCTCCTCCCAGCTGGACACACCTGAAAACCTCCACAGGGAGGCAAACAGGAGGCATCCCAACCATGAGAAGAGGTCACCAGCCTCATTCTCTGGCCCATGACCAGATCTGTGCCCACAGGTGGGACAAAGATGGAGCTGCACTGTAAGTCTAGGGAGGCTGTCGCCCGCTGCTCTGCACACACATGGCTGCTCCTGTTTGACAAAAAGCCCCTTTTCTGACTGGTTTTGGGTTGTTTTTGCAATTAAAGTCAATGTTCCTAGTTGTTCATGTAACTTTCTGTGTTGATAACATTTTAACTAGAAATTCTGCAAACCTGAATCCATTTCTGAGACCATTCTGCCCCTTTGACATGCTGCTTGACCGCCTTACCATCAGAAAAACTTATAATTTATCTAGCATGGTGGATTTTAAGATGGGCACAGCCTAAAATATAAGCCCCCTCATCCATCTCTTATTCAGATATGTCATTTCCCCTTTTGTTCCTGAAATAAAACTGTGTCCTGACTGTGTCCTGTGACTACTGACTCACCCTCTACACAGGATTACATATTTCCCTCCAGTTCCAACAGGTGTACTCTGTTAATCTTTACATTTGGCCCAAGGAAATGGCTGGTAAAAATCAGTTTAGTATTAGATTTGCAGCACAAACAAGCTCTGACCTTCACAAACTGCGTGATGAAGCGCTGTGAAACACTGCCGGCTCCCTCCGTTTTCAGATGATGCCTCATTAGGTATCCCATAGCTCGGATCCCACTGGTGGCAATGGGAATCTGGAAGAGGAGACACAGAATGGGAGAATAGAAGAAGGGAAACGGTGAGAGATGTGCAGCTGCAGCCTGAACTCACAGGATTGGGTTTGGATGTCAACATGCTGCATTCAGGCTGCAACAATGACACAAATGTAACTTTCTTTTTAACCCATCAACCTACATCTGTTTTTTTTTTTCATTTGTGGTCCAAAATAAGGTACATGTCTGATGATTTTTTACTTTAACATCCCTAAAATGAGACAGATGTGAGACTAAAGGAGTTGTCTTTCTTCCTTCCCTGAAATGATGGATGAAGTCCCCCTCTGCTCCCACAGAGGATCCTCATTACAATTCATGCTCTCCTTTGCAGTCTGCAACTGTCTGCCTACCTGCTCCAAGCCTGGCGAATATTTGCTGCTAGTTTAGGTCTAAAAAAAGGGAAATCTTCAGATGTTGGGATTCAACATTGTTTAATAGCCAGAAGAAGAGACTTTAAAGTAAAACTAGGTTCTCCTTTGCAATATTTCTAAATTAGGAACATCCTCTCAGAGCGATGCAGAAAAACTGCTCCATGCAAGGCAGGACTACTGTAAGTCTTAATTATTGTTCTGTTCCTAAGAATATCTCTGAAAGCCTCAAGCATCAGCTTTGGATCACTGAAATGCTGCAGCGAGAGTCCTGAGAACAGAACCTGAAGTTCTTCTCTAGGTGAGCAGTTCGAACACAGCTGGGTGTTTCCCAGCAGAGCGCTTAGCTCTTAGACTGCAGCTCTACTTCTGGTTCCTGAGTTTTAAAGCAGAATGGGAGGCAGAGCCTTCAAGTATGAGGTTCCACTCTGTGGAACTAGTCTGGGTTCAGGAACCAGACCCCCCCTCTACCTTTAAGATCAGGCTGCAGACTTTCCTTTTTGGTAAAGCTGATGGTTAGAGATGCTCAGGGACCCTGAAACATCCCATAGTTCTGCTGCTATAGGCCCAGACTGCTGGGGGGGCTCCAATGATGCAACTCTCCTCCCTCTGCTCTCTTGGCCTGGTGTCATGGTGCTGGTCGGCCCCTCTTTCAAATCCTCTCAGCCGGTTCAGATAGGTGGTTCTGGTTCTGATGGAGGGTTTTTTCCTCTTTTTTCTTTCCACAGTCACCTCTTGCTTTTTAGCTTGGTACTTTTTGAAAAAAGTTATAAACTGGCTCTGTATAAATTGGGTGTTTTTTAAGCTTAATGAACTGGAATTGGACTTGTAGAGTTCCCAGAGTTTCTAAAAGTCTACACTCCCTGGCCACTTTATTAGGTACACCTGTCCAACTGCTCGTTAACACTTAATTTCTAAGCAGCCAATCACATGGCGGCAACTCAGTGCATTTAGGCATGTAGACATGGTCAAGAAAATCTCCTGCAGTTCAAACCGAGCATCAGTATGGGGAAGAAAGGTGATTTGAGTGACTTTGAACGTGGCATGATTGTTGGTGCTAGAAGTGCTGGTCTGAGTATTTCAGAAACTGCTGATCTACTGGGATTTTCACGCACAACCATCTCTAGGGTTTACAGAGAATGGTCCGAAAAAGAAAAAACATCCAGTGAGCAGCAGCTCTGTGGGCGGAAATGCCTTGTTGATGCCAGAGGTCAGAGGAGAATGGCCAGACTGGTTCGAGCTGATAGAAGGGCAACAGTGACTCAAATAACCACCCGTTACAACCAAGGTGGGCAGAAGAGCATCTCTGAACGCACAGTACGTCCAACTTTGAGGCAGATGGGCTACAGCAGCAGAAGACCACACCGGGTGCCACTCCTTACAGCTAAGAACAGGAAACTGAGGCTACAATTTGCACAAGCTCATCGAAATTGGACAATAGAAGATTGGAAAACGTTGCCTGGTCTGATGAGTCGCGATTTCTGCTGCGACATTCGGATGGTAGGGTCAGAATTTGGCGTCTACAACATGAAAGCATGGATCCATCCTGCCTTGTATAAACGGTTCAGGCTGGTGGTGGTGGTGTCAATGGTGTGGGGAATATTTTCTTGGCACTCTTTGGGCCCCTTGTTACCAATTGAGCATCGTTGCAACGCCACAGTCTACCTGAGTATTGTTGCTGACCATGTCCATCCCTTTATCACCACAATGTACCCAACTTCTGATGGCTACTTTCAGCAGGATAATGCGCCATGTCATAAAGCTGGATTCATCTCAGACTGGTTTCTTGAACATGACAATGAGTTCACTGTACTCAAATGGCCTCCACAGTCACCAGATCTCAATCCAATAGAGCATCTTTGGGATGTGGTGGAACGGGAGATTCGCATCATGGATGTGCAGCCGACAAATCTGCGGCAACTGTGTGATGCCATCATGTCAATATGGACCAAACTCCCTGAGGAATGCTTCCAGCACCTTGTTGAATCTATGCCACGAAGAATTGAGGCAGTTCTGAAGGCAAAAGGGGGTCCAACACGTTACTAGCATGGGGTACCTAATAAAGTGGCCGGTGAGTGTAAATATATGATGAAACCTCCAGTGAAGGAGCTGTGTTGATCCAGCCAGCAGAAACAGTCCACTGTTAAGGCCTGTCTCCTCTCCTTTAGAGCAGAAACCCCGTCAGCTGCTGGACACTCACCCTGTCGGCTGTGGCGTTGGCTAAAACGGCCTCGGTCACAGTGTCGCAGTACTCCTTCCCACACAGCTTCTCGGGAGCAGACTTGACAGCGATGGCCAGAGTCAAACTGCGGCCGTGACGCACCATCCAGTCCACACCAGACACGTCGGCTGAGGAAGAGAAACGTGTCATTTGACTTTTCAGCTGATGCACACACAGAGACTCTTTTTAAAGCGGCGGGGGGGCTTTTGCTCATCATGACAGGCCTCACTATAAAAGCCTTTGCAGAGAGGGTATGAAAATCATGGCATTGCGCTTCTTATTTAGAGAGAAGAAGGGCTGCTTGTTTGGACTAAGCCTTAATACAAACCTAAGACGTGCTGAAGCAACACGCTCTTCAGCTCCTCCTCAGACAGGAAGGCACACAACTCCCCAACACAGCCAGCTGAGGCCAAGCGGGTTGCATCCTGCACACACACACACACAGATATGTGTCATTTATTTTCAAGTGCTGAAAACCACCTTTTCAGAAAGCCACATCCTCTGTCTGACTTCCGTTTTTCTGCTGTGATCGCAGACTAAATGACACCTCAGGCTCCACCTCTGCGGGGCTGAAATCCAGCGCTTGCTTCAATCTGTTCCAGGGCTCGGTAGCTCCTGCCGACCCCTGAGCCAAACACAGGATGTGCTGCCACAGGTTTGGTCTCCACATACCTCGTCGTGTCCCAGCATGCCTAGCAATGTGGTGGTGATGTTCTTGCGAATGGCTGGGTCCACCTTGGACCCGGCCCCCTGGATGACAAAGCGCAGGGCTTGGAGCATGGTCTCCCTGTGGAAATAAACCCCAAGACATCGGCTTTTACTCAACAATAATCCCAAAAACAATCGTGAATCAGAGCACTGAAGTGTTCATGTGTGAAGAGTGAAAGGTGGTTGGAGGCCTGTATTCCCCTCTAAGTTCTGCAAACACACACTGGCTTCAACAATGGCCTAACAATGGCTTTGAGACAGAAATTGCCTCCCAAAGCCCACAGAGACAAGTTAGCTTTAATACAAAACCATCATATTTGATACACACGGTTTCTGAAATAAAATGCATCTGACACATTTTGCATCATTAAACGGTGAAAACTTTGCCCCAAACCCTGTTGTGGACAGTCAGATAACAACAGGCCGGAGACCACACAACAATTATTTTAGACTTATCACACAGATATAAATTATAAAAATACAAAAATGATTTCTGTTGATTCTTTTTCATATTTTTCTTAATTTTCTTTAAATTTTTCTTGGGTCAGGCTTTAAAGGGTTAAGATAAATACAGTTATATTTTACCTTTACAACGCCCCCTGGTGGACAAATGGTGCAACTAAGGTGTGTTGACTGTGTGGGAAAGGTTTGATGCTGAAATGAATACTGGGGGGCGGTTTCTAACCTGACTCCTGAGTCCTCAGCGTTGCGGATGGCGGAGAGCTGCTCTGTGAAGAGCGGGTCCACCTTAGCGTGGATGGAAACCAGCTGACCCAGAGCCTCGGCGGCCCTCAGCCTCACCGCCCGGCTGGAGTCCTGCAGGGCCTTCAGGAAGGTGGTTTGCAGCTGCGGCAGGAAGGGCTTCAGGGCGATTCCCACCTGCGGGGGGACAAGGGGGAGGGCTCAACTTAGGCTTCTGACTTCAGCCTGCAGGGTTTCCCTGCTGCCTCCTCAGACAGATGTGGCGCAGTACCTTAGCCAGCAGCAGTGTGAGAGTCTCCAGCAGGGCGGTCTTCACAGTCCAAGCAAAGCGGTCTCCCAGGATTCGAATCAGGGGTCCAGTGATGTTGACAACTGAGGGGCGCAGAGCCTCGGGAGAGGTTAGCTTGATGACTCCTCCTAAGGCTTTGGCCGCCTCTTCTTTCTGCTCGGGGCTTCCGGTCAGGACGCCCTCTCTGAGGACGGGCAGGATGCAGGTCACCCCCTGTGCAAAGGCAGAACATGAAGATAAATCGATAAAAACGTTTACGTGCATCACTCTCAGTTTGGGATATCTGGCCCAGTAAATGGAGGACAGGCAGGACTTTGATGGAGCTCCTCATCAAAGCAGAGAATCTGAGCACATTATTTAGCTTCTAAACGGAAAAACAGGAAAAAGACCACAAGAAAAGTCTGGTGAAAAAATGTCAAAAAGCCGTTAAACTAAATATATCAGAGTTATTTATTAGTTAGAAACCGATGTGACGCAGCTAACAGCTCCTTTTCCGCTTAAAGTTCATCTCTCTGCTCTTGATAACAGCTTCCGTTCTTCCTCTGGTTGTTTTTCTCTCGTTTCTGACAGTTTCTCTTGTTATTAAGTCTGACAGAGTTTCCAGCTGTTCCCACAGACTTGCTCTGGATTAAACTTTTGTGTGATCATTCTTTGAATCTCCTGAATCCCACATGGACTTTTTCTTGGCTCCTCCATCAGCTCCAGTCTTCCAGGTGTTGGTGGATGGCTGCAGGCCTCAGTAACGGCTTCTGAGCAACTCTTCCCTTTAAGTCTTCCTCCATCAGTCGTTCTGCAGACTTTCTCAAACTATGATCCAGAAGAATTCATCTTTGCCAAAAGATCAGCCGGTCTTCCTTCTGCCTCTGTTCCTTCACATCTGCTGCAGCCAACTTTTGTTTCCTGCCTCATTTTGGAAATATGGCTCTCTGCAACAGGCTTTTTTTATTTTTGTGGATTTTTTCTGGTAGTTTTATGTGTGGTGAGTTTATCTTGTGTTACTTTGTGGCATTTATGGTTATTTTATATGCATTTGAGGTGGTTTAGTCTTTTTAATCATTAGTCATTTAATTTAACTCAGGGTTTTGTATTGTGTATTTTCTGGTAGTTTTGTGAATAATACATTCAACTTTTGTGGTAATTTTCTGTTTTGTTTTTTTTTCTCTCTGTGGTGGTTTTGGGAGCTTTGGTAATGGTAATGTCCTTGTGTCTATTTGTCAAGCTTTTGTGCGTTATTGGTAAAGGTTTTTCTTGTTTTTTTCCAGCAGTTTGCATCTCTCTGGTGTTTTTTTGTGCATTTTTGGAATAGCCTCTCTTGATGGCTGCTTTATGTATTTGTGGTGGTTCTATGTATTTGGGGAGATTTATTTTGTCCTTTGTTAGTTTCGTGTCAGTATTTTACCATTTTCAGCTAAATCAGGATTACAAACCCAGTTCCTCCCGTTTTGTACCCTCATATTTCAGCTTCAGCCTTTGGGCTTCTCTGAGAGGTCAGAAAAGCATCAAGCAGAATATTCAACAACTGAAACTCTCTTTTTTGTTGAACAATGACAGGAATTTTATAGAATTTGAATTTTTAACCAGAAATAATGAGATTCTTCCCTATTTTTTTCATGATGAGCAGACACTAGTCAAATTTTTTAGAATCCATTTCTGTTCCGTCGTAAGCAGGATAAAAAAAGCCACCAATGCCAAATTGAAAGGAATGAAAATCAGCAGTGTTTTTACCTTCTTGGGCAGACAGAAGCCCGGCAGGTGCTGACCCCTCACATCTGCAGCCACTGACCGAATGTCTCGATGCAGGTCGTCGATCAGAGCCAGCTGGCTGCTGGCGTCCAGTTTCTACAGCAGAGACAAGCAGCTGTGAGTTTGCAACCGCTTCAGATAATTAAACGATCATATTTCATGCCGCTGCTGCTTGGTTCCGTGCTGATGGGCAGGGGAAACATGGGGTGGGCGCACCTTGGTGATGGAGTTGATGGTGTCCCAGCTCTGCGACAACACATCTGGGTTGGAGTCATTCAGGAGCCGGATGAGGCCTGAAAGCAGCGTGCGTGTGTGCGTGCTGTAGTCCAGCCGGGTGCGAGCGAAGTAGGCGTTGAGGATAGTGGCGGCGGCCTGTCGGACGCCCGGGTCGCTTCCTCGCGTTGCCTCCAGCAGGTCTTCGATGATGATGCGCTGGCCCACCTCATCCTCCACAGAGAGGATCACCGTCTGGCAGCTGCACAACTCCTGAACCACACACCCAAGAGACCCGACACGTACAATTGTCTGCTGGTCTGTGCTGGGGCGACAGGCTGGACACCCACTGCCTGTCCTCTGGTGCACATCTGGAACCAGTGGATCAGCCACTCTGAGGGGTTGCTGAGCTGTCAGCCTGGGCTCTGTTTAAGCTTTGAACACCGTCTCAGTTTGCACATTTCTAGTTACTTTGAGTAATCATAACCAACAAAATCAAACTTTTCCTGCTTCCAGGAAAGTTTCTGAGCTTTTAGATGAATCTGAAAGACCCTGAAAGGAAGAGTCTGATATGGGAAACAACACTGGTCTGCAGATGTGCTGGTTTCCAAAGTTCAAATACTTCCTCTAATGATGGCTAAAAGCCTCCCTGTAGGGACAGTAAAGCTTTAAACCTCATAACAAGTCCTTTACAGGTTCATAATGAGTAGTTACAGCTGAACATCTCAGCTTTGGAAATGCTGCATAACAACAGCAGCTTCAAACACAAACACAGACAACAGTTTCTGTGTGTGGAAAACCAAAGAATTACCATGACTTAACACGCAGGGTGGGAATTGTGTGAAAAGACACACACAAATCCAAAGTCTATCAAACACATAATTATCAGCTGAGGCTTGGTTAGCATGGGAAACAGTGGCGGGAGTCACCTAAAAGGGTCTGTGTTTGTGTGTTTGTCTGATACAAACTTTTTTACTACTATTCAATTTTAATCACAGTTTGCCTGAATTAATTGGTTTGTAACCACACACCAACGGCTGCTATGCGATGATGGGTTTCTCTGGAAAGCTGACGTCTTGGATTTCAGATTTCGGTGTTAAAAAGGGGAATTAAAATAGAAACCAGGTTTCAAATGGAAGTAAAGCTGGATTGTTTTAGTTAAAATCATAGCTGGATTAGCATGATTATTCTCCCAGGAAGCAAAGAGGAAGAACACAATCCAGTTGGATGCACATCCTTAAGCACAAGCAGTTCGATCGCAGCACAGAAAGAAAGTGTTTTTTCTACCTGGGCTTCTTCCTCTGTTCCCAGTTTTCCTTTCAGCGAGGATAGCAGGGCGGGCAGGATGACCCCGAGGTGGCGGGTCAGGGCGTCCCCAGCCACAGCTGACAGGAAGGCCAACACGCGGGTGTTCACTGGAGGTGAGGTGAGCTGGAGCAACCACAGAGGACGGTCAGTTTAACCACAGCCATGGGCCAAAATCTGGAAAAAGCCGGCTGCTGTTCCTGTTCTTGTACCTTCGGCACCAAGTACGGCAGCACGGAGCGGCTCTTCACCGCCATGACCTGCTTCAGGCCGTCCAGAGCGAACTCGGCCGTCTCCTGGTCATCCTAAAAAACACATTCAGGTTACATGGAGCTTTTTCAGGGCTGATTTCTGAGTCGGATGCAGTGTTCGGAAACTCACCAGCTGCTTGAGCAGGGTGGGCAGGATGTCGTCCAGTGCCTGGTGACCGATGGTGGCGTGCAGCTGCTCAAAGGTTTTGGCTGCCGCCTCTCTGACCTCCTCCAGAGGATCACAGAGAGCTTTCCTCACAGTGGGGACCAGGGACTCGGAGAAGACGAGCACCTTAAGACGAAAAAACAGGTTTAAAGCACTTTAGACTTAAAGACTTAGACTTTGTTTATCCCTTGGGATGACCCCTTCGGGGATATTCAAGTTCCAGCAGCTTAATAGGACAGAAGTAGCAAAAAGAGGGCAAAAAGGAGAAAAGGCTAAATTCCTAATTTCAATTCAAAATGACAAAATCCGTACAAACTATAATATACACTATGTAAAACTAAAATAAGTAGAACTGGGGGTGAGCATATCAGATCATCAATGGCAACACAGCACACTAGATTTGGAGACTATACTGTTGGAGGATCTTGACTTTTGATCACACTCAGACTCAGAAGCCATTTGGAGATAATGTGGTGTTATGAATGTAAATCATTCACATGTATTTTTGTTTTGTCCAAAAAATTCAAACACTTTTGGGTGGCTGTGCATCAGATAATCATTAAGATTCTGGGTTTTAATATACCTAGGACATGTGTACTACTGCACCTGGGAAATATGTCAAGCAATCTAGTATTAAAAAGGACATATCTACTGAAAGAAGGGAATCAGAAGAAAATGGTAAAAAGCCGAGCTTCCAACACAGTATGACTGGCAAAAATTTGTAAATGAGGTATATGAAATGGAATTGTTGACACATAACCTAAAACCTCAAGAAGAGCTACAGTATGTTGAGACAAATGGAAGAAATGGATTGTTTATACAACAGCATGAGGACAAATATAGGGCAATAACATGGGAGCAAACATGGCAAAACTCTGTTCTTTTTTTCTAAATGCTTATGTTTGCTTGTTTCCTCTTTTTTTCTTCCTCCCATTTAACTATTTACTTCTTTAAAAAAGAAACAATAAAAAGAAAGTGTTAAATATATAGAATTTACAGTCTAAACCTAACCATAAAACTGTAAAACTTTGGAATTTATTTACTCAGATGAAGCTCAGACCGGCCAGGAGCCGCGTCGCTGTGACTCACCGCATCTTTGCTGGTGGACTTCATGATCTCGCTCAGGCCGATGCAGACGCCCTGCCTCTCGTCGCTCTTGTCTGACCGCAGCCCCTCCTCCAGGATGGGAATGATCTCGGGGAGGATCTTCTCTCCGAGCTTCCTCACCAGGTCCCCCAGTGTCCGAGCAGCGATCTAAAGCCAGTCAAGCCAGTGAGAGGCGGCGCCCAGGGAGGCAAAAGCAGAGCTGCACTGAAGGAAAGGGGGAGCTACCGTTCTCTTGTCGGGGCAGGTGGAGGCCAGGAAGCCAAGCAGCAGAGAGAAGAGCGTCGGGAGGATCTCCCTCAGAGTTCTGGGGGTGTTGGACACCACGATCTTCCACACGTGGAGGGAGGCCTGTCGAACCACCAGCTGGGTGTCTGAGCGGCCCATGTAGAGGCCTGAGAGCACGCGGTTACGCCGCTCGGCGCCCAGAGCAGAAATGATGGCCTAAGGGGGCAAGAGGTCAGAGGTCACACATGACAAACCAGAGGATTCAGCTCCCCTGGACCCCCAGATTAAACTGAAACTAGTCGTACTTTATTGGATGCGGCCGTTCCAAAGTTGTCGTCCTCGGAGGCGGTTTCTGTGGTCATTTTGCCCGTTACCCCGGAGATGTGGAACAGCAGGTCTCCCAGCAGCTGCACCGAGCTGAACCTGCAAAGCAACGAGGGCAGAGGTCAGCAGCCCATCTGCGGCGGAGGCCATCCCGACCACTAAAGCTCCACGGAGTCTGACCTGATCCTCCACAGGTCGTCGAACAGGCCCTGCTCCAGCTCGGGGAGCAGCAGGGCGATGGCCGTCTCTGCATACATGCTGATGATCCGCTGGCCGGCTCGCAGCGCCGTGTCTCTGACATACTCGTTCTCGTCGGCCAAAGCCTTGAGGATGATCAGCAGCTCAGCATTAGGGTCAAAAGGTCAGCAAGAGGTAGAAAACCTGAGATTGAATCCTCTTTACGCCACCTTGAGGATGCACGGGATGATGGGCCCGACGTAGGGGGTGAACTTGTCTCCAAAGGTGAGCGGCAGGTAGATGAACATCATGATGTAGCCGTCTCTGACGTGCGACGCAATGTCCACCTTGCTGGCAGTCTGCACCACGTCAGGCATCAGCTTGTCCAGCTTCTCCACTCCCAGCCCGGCCATGACCTCAGCCAGCCCTGAGAGCAGCAGCGCAGAGGTCACTCAGCGGCTGATGGAGCCAAACAGGTGCAGGACGGGCCGGAGACTCACCCTGTGCGGCGCCGGAGCGGTCCACGGAGCTCTGCTCGGACGCCAGCGTCTCCATGAGCCAAGGCAGCAGGTCATCGAAGCAGGACTCGCCCATCCCCTTCACCATGGCGCCTAGAGCCTTGGCGGAGACTGTTCGGACCTGGATGAGAGAGGAGGCGATTGGATTCAGGTTCATGTTTCCACTGCAGAGCTAATGACACCATCAGGCCTTGTTTAGGGGGCTTCAGTCGCCCTAAAATGACCAGGAACCGCCTGAAAATCCTACATTTATACAAGTTATTGGCTTTGAAGGTGCCGGCTATGTTGGACAAATCCATAGTGGATCGTCCCACAACTCGCTCAAGGTTCAGTCTCCTCTGGTCCAACAGCACCCTGTTCTGTGGTTCTGAACCGACCAAACAGTGGCTGAAGGACAGAGCTACGTGCTCATATGTGACACAGATTGGGGTAAGTTAGAATATGAGATAGCTCCATGTGATTTTGAGGAGTTTAAAGGGACGGAATAATGCTTTTATAGCAAAAAAAGGCTGTTTTAACCGGGTATTTGATGTTATGTGAATGAGTTATGTAATATACAAGGGGAACAGCCAACCCCCTCACCCTTAATTATAACCTATAGTCAGTACTAAACCCACCTCAGGAACAGGGTCCAGCAGGGAGGTCTTCAGTCCAGGAATGACACTTGGCAAGTACGGTGATAAATCCTGAAATAAATCAGAAAACAGTTCTGAAGCCATTTGAACACGTCAGTTTGAAGAGGTGGTCCTCAAACCGATTCAACCCCTAAATGTCTTTCATTCGTTTGATTTAATCCTTTTATGTGACTCCGACCACGTTAGCAGGGAAGCACTTGAAGCTCCCAGTCCAGAACAGATAATCAGGTTAGAAATCAGAGGGTGATTCTGGACTCAGACCTAAGCTTTAAAAGCCACATTAAGCAAGAACGTCATGAGATTTTACCATCTAAAAACATTCAGGACCAGACTCAGAAACACAGATCCAGGCTTTCTCACCGAGCTTTGAACCAGCTGCAGAACAGTCAGAGACTTTAAAACAACTCTAATTTCCATCTCTAACATGCTGGAGCCGAAGTAACCGGCTGGACTTAGAGCTCCAAGTCTCCTGCTGGGGCCCAGAGTCAGAACCGATCCAGGAGAGGCTGCTTTTAGTGTTATGATCCTTTTCCTGAATAAGTGAGACAGGCCTCAGCTCTGAATGGTTAGGCTGAAACCATCTTACAGCTGACAGTAATAAATCTTCTCTATTCCCTTTCAGTTAAATCAATAATTATTTTTGGTTTTTATTTCTCTCGTGTGATTTTCTGATGTAATGCACTTTGAATTTTCTTTTGCGCTTCAGATAAACTCACTGCTTCTGCTCATATTTTCTCATCTTGAGCTTTAGGTGATCATGTTTGTTCTGGTTTGACATGTTGCCTTTTCTGCTCAATTCTACTGACAGTAGACCCTCTTTTAACCCCTAATGAGTCCTCGGCTCCACAGATAGAGAGCCCCTGGTTTAAAAGATTAAGTCGGGCTCTGTGCGCTTACCTTCTGGTCCGTCAGAGAGTACATGTTCCCGATGATCTGAGCGGCCATCTTGCGGGTGTCGGTGGAGCGATCTTGGAAGGCTCTCTGGACGATGGGCATGATGAGGGCCAGGGAGGGGGCATCGATGAAGTGCACAAACTTGGTGTCCAGCAGTGTCTGCAGACAAGTCTGAGTCTTCTTGGATGGATCCGTCAGGGCGTCCAACAGGATAGGAGTGATGGCTGGGAGAGGAACACAGGCAGAATACACTTCTAATGGACACATTTTCCAGAGACCAAGAGTATACCAAGAGTAGACTAAAACCAGTCTGAACAAACTATTTAAATCACAGCAGAACACCTAGAAATATTCAATCGGCTTGTTACTTTTCATTTGTCTTTTAGATGTTTCTTTGCCTCAACACTTCCACTTTAGGCTGACTAAATCTACTAAAGAGATGTTTAAGTTCTGCACAAAAAGCCAAAAGCCTTTTAAAGCAGGAGCAGTAATTCCGGCGAAATACCCAGGATTTCGGGGTTGCGGATGACGGAGCCGATCTGTCGGAGGGCCTGCTGGCCGGCCTTCTGCACCTTCACATGGGAGTCGGTCAGCACCTCCGTCAGCTTGGGAACGATGCTGGGAAGGCAGGAGGACAGCTGCTTGGGAGCGCAGAAAGCCATGGCGCCCAACAGCTCCACTGAGCCTGGAAGGCAGAGAGAGTGAGTCACAGAGTCTGTAAGCAGCTGTCACAGATTTCCCACAGAAATGAAGAAAAAGGACCACACAAGTGGTAGCAATGTGCTGAATTATGTGTGTGTTAGGACTTGTGAATGGGTCAGAAATGCAGGAAACAGAATAAACTGGTCAGAAATATCCTCCACACCTGCTTTCGTCCTCCATGACTCTTCCTCCAGTGCCACCAGCAGGGAGGGGAGGACCAGTTTCACCCCGTGGGCGCTCAGGTTCCTCATCACAGCTTTGGCACAGTCATCTGCAGCCTGACAGAGGAGCACACAGGACGATAAACAAAACATCCTAAATTTTTATCCACTTATTTTTCAGCCTTTAACCTCCAAAAAAATACTTTTTTTCGTCTCCTCTGGGAAGCAAACAACACAATGTTGTCCAGTTTATGCGAGCAGGTGGGATTAAGGTCAGAATCAGACATATTTAAGTGCTAAGAGAAGTCGGGAAATCTGGGTTTGAACAGATTTGAGTGTCATATCGACATGTTATGTTTGCGAAGTTGTTATGTGCCACAAATAAACCTTGATTAAAAGCATTTAAGGAGCCTTTGTAAAGAGGAGGTGATCACATCTGTGATGCTGAAGGTAGAATTCTGTGTAAAATACAGACTCTCATTATATTCCATTGGCACCACCTGTGCAGAGATGCTGGCAGCTACACCTGCCCAGCGATGGCTCACCTCTCGGACGTACTGGTTTCCATCTCCGAAGCACAGCAGGAGGTGCGGCAGCACGTGCACCACGTACGGCTCGAACAGCTTCCCCAGCATGTTGCACAGCATCTCAAAGGCAAACAGGGCTCCTGCAAAGACAGGACGCTGCTCAGAAAAGTGCCCGCCTTGTCGAGCATCAAGCCGTTTCACACCGCACAGACCTTCTCTCCTTCTGAAGTTCTTCTTGTCTTGGATGGCATCGGTCAGCGTAGTCATGATTTCCTGCTGCTTGAGGGCAAGTATGCCCAGGCCTTTGACCAGTCCAGCCAGCCCGTACGCCGCCCCCTTCCTCTCTGCATATTTGTCGCTCTCCAGCAACAGCTGCAGGAGGTTTCGCACAATTCCTGCCGCGTCCTCTTTGATGGCTGGGACCAAAGGAGGCAGGCAGCCGGCAACAGACTCCTGGACCTGAGGTGGGATTCAAATTCACATAGTAACGTCGCAAACTCCTCACTTCTGTGCAAATTACATTAATACATTAATATTTTTTAAATTAGTCCAAACGTTTATTGAACTATTTTAAATTGGTTCATTCAGAAATATCATCCTTTGCCCTCGTTGAAATAATCAAGTCTACAATCTGTTTCTTCAAAAGTTACACAAAGAAATCGGAGAATGTTTCAAGCTGTAAATGACAAAAAGTTGATCAGCCCACAGAAAGACTAATTTATTCCCTTGAGCCAATATGGTGACTTTCAAGAGGGCCGCCATGTTCCAGACAAAGCCTGAAAATAGCCCCCACACACTTTTCTGCTGGGGTGTTCAGATATGTCCTTTGTCCTTTTAGTTTCTGGAATAAAACTCTGTCCTGTTACTTTTGACTGCGCCTGCATTAGTTGTAGTTAGTTTTTTTTTTTTTGTGGGCTGATCTTCCTTTGCCTCATATTGGAAGCTCAGTTAGTTTGAAATGGACCTCCTGTTTTGTTATTTTATGTAAAGTGTGCTCACTTTAAACTGTTTGGTTCCCGTTTTGTTGTTGTCTTTTTGTTTACTTTGACTTGACGTAAGTTTTTTGGGTTAAATCAAAAACAAAAAACTGTGTAGTGTGCTGGGAGTTTTGGGTTTGCTCGCCTGCTGTGAGGGTGTAGACAGGGCAGTAATGAGCTTGGCCACAATGGGTTTGACTTTGGGGTCGTTTTTGTCCAGATGCTTGGCCAGGGATCCCATGAGAATGACAACGCTCTGACGGACTGCGTCGTAGCTGGCGTCCTGCGGGGCGTTCTTCAGAAACTCCTCGAACACAGGCAGCAGGGAGCTCACATTGTCCTGACGCAGACAGAAGAACAGGAGGCGTGAGGCGCCACAGAAACGAGGTGAAATGGCTGAAAGACCAGAGCCAGCAGGCGCTACCTTTCCATGCGTGTTGAGCGCTGAGAGGGCGGCGTCCAGCATGCAGCGCCGCACTTCGGCGTGGCGGTCATTCAGGGCGTCGGGGACGAAGAACAGGAAGAGAGGCGTGACCTGGGACTCACTCAGGTACTGCGAGAGCTGGTTCAGAGCCAGAGCGATGCCACACCTGAGCCAGTGAGTCAGAGAAGAAAATGGAGGAGAAGAAGCAGCATTTGTTACAGACTGGAAACAAAAAGACGGCTCTCAGAGTGCTGCTCTCTCACCTGGCCTCCCACTGATCGGGGGGAGCTTCAGAGATTACTCTGCCGAGGGCATCCAGCACTGGGGGCGGCCTCTGCAGGGAGGGTCGGGGGCAGAAAACCTTGGTCAAAAAGCTGTTTCAATGCATTTTTATGCCAACGACTATGATTTTTATTTTCCCTTTACCCAGTGGGTCCATAAAACCCACTCTTGCTCCTCTCTGACTGAAAATGATTTATTTAAATTCTAAGAGGTAATATTCAGCAGTGAACCACATAGTTAACACTTTATAATCCTGTGACTGTCAAAAGAGGTTCAATCTGAAGAATTTAAATGCTGACATAGAGCCTATATGTCAGCAACATCTGAAGATTCTGCCAGACATGCTAATGCTCGTAAAGAATGCTTCTCCTGAACAGAGGCTTGTTGTTCATATATATCCAGAAGAGCATTTTCAGACTCAGAGGCTGAAGGTTAGTCAGCTAAGTGAACTGGCTAAGTTTGATCATATTCCTTTAAAACAGTTATCGCTGCATTTTCTGACAATCTGCAGGGACTTTGGTGCCTGGAGTCATTCTTGTCTGGCCACCAACTGTAACCCATCATGAGGATGACATCACTCCTGTTTGAGCCTCACTGGACTGGCTGTCTGCTCAATTTAGGGTTAATTTGATTTGTTCCTTCCTTCCTGATTTTTAAATATTTAAATGGCCTGTCCCTGCCAGGAGAACGAGAGGGAGCTCATTTAATTTGTTTTACATCTTCTATTACATAACTGTCTCTTTTAAAGGTGCTCCATAACTAAAGGTGGATCCAGTGGTGTGAATCAGGCCAAAGCTTACATAAAGCTTCTGATGATAGAGCTCGGTCAGCTGGGCAAGCACTGACGCCGACTGATCTGTGTACTGGGACACGGCGCTCGACATAGCCTCTGCAGCCGCTGACCGGATGGCCTCTTCGTGGTGAGTGATGTCTCCAATCAGCAGAGGGCAGAGCTCGGGGACAAGCTCCAGACCCAGGGACTCCCAGAGTCTGGGGAGGGACAAGGAAAGCACATTTCACTCATAACAGCTTCTCAAGTGCTTTCCAATTGCATTACATAAATACATCAATTTAATAATAAACATTTTAATGTGTGATTGGGCATAAAAGGGATTCAAAACAAAGAACAAGTCAAAACAGAGCAGTAAATTCCATTAAAGAAAGTTTTGACCACATTGGACTGTCATTCTGCAGCATTTTCATCAATTTGGTCCAAACTGGAGGTTCTGCCGAAAAATGTCAGAGCCCTGCTTTGTTTCTAATCTAAAAAGATCAGCAATGTATTCAGGCTCTTTGTTATTCAGCGATCTGTAAATCCTGTAACTGGCAGCCAGTGAGAAGAGCTCAGAACAGGAGTGATGAGCTCAGTTTTTCTGCTTCTTTTAGGACCCTGACGGCAGGTTCTCGAGAAGCTGACTTTTTTGGAAGAGGGTTTCTCCCTCTGGAGGTTAGTTTGGGCTGTTAAAAAGCTCTTTTAGCTTTCATGTGGCTGTTAACACACATTACATTCATGACCAGAGCAGAACGACTAAAAAGGAGGATTATTTAAACAACGTGTCCTCGGCTCCCCTTTTACTTACTTTTCAGCCAAGGCTCGTCCTTCTGCCTCCACATCAAACCTGGCAACCCAAAGCCTCCGAAGCAGGCTCATTCCGCTAGCCTCTGTGCTGTCTGTGGGCAGCGCAAACTCCATTTCCAACAAACCCTGAGCAAAAATAAGCCCCAGCAATTAAGGTGAGCACAGAGCAGCGGTTTCAAACACTCCAGAGTAAAAAAAACATGAGAAATCTCACCCTGAGGGCGGCGTCCCTGACGGAGAAGCAGGGTGACAGCAGGGCATTGAGCAGGACGTCGATCTCCTGCTGCTCTGCGACGGTGCAGCCGTCTCCTCCGCCGGCGCTGGCACACAGCGCTGTGAGGCACTGAGAGGCCAACACCTGAAACACAGCACCACAGCACAGAGTCAACCTTCTACCATCTCAAGCATGGCTAGAATCAGAGGAATAGAGTCTAAACCAGACCCATAGAGACTGATTCATGCGTTTGTCATGGTTAGACTGCCGTAACAGCTGCTCACTGGGCTCTAACCCAGCTGTGATCCAGCAGCAGATCATCCAGAATGCTGCTGCTAGAGTTATGACCAGAACCAGGAAACAGGACCACATCAGACCAGAGCTCAGGTCTCTGCTCTGGCTTCCTGTCACTCAGAAAACAGACTTTTAAACAGCTCTGCTTGTGTTCAAGTCTCCTCATGGTCTAAAGTCCATCTCTGACATGTTAGAGCTGAATTGACCAGCTGGGACTCTAAGAACCTCAGGTTCTGGTCTCCTGGTGGGGCCCAGAGACAGTCCCAAACAAGAAGAGGCTTCATTTCAGTTTTATGCTTCTAAAATCTGCATCAGTCTTCCTGAAGAGGTGAGACAGGCCTCAGCTCTGAATGTTTACCTTTGTAAGTCGATTTGGATAAAAGTGTCTGCTAAATGCATAAACATGTTAAAATCCAGGTTGAAAACACCAATTCAACAGAATGTATTGGACCTGCACTTTTCACTTTTAATCTATTTAATCAATGACTGTTTTATTTTGTTGAACTTATTTTTCTTTATTTTCTGCTTTTAATGTCTTTGCAAAGCACGTTGAATTGACTTATACACCAAATGTGCTTTAAAATAAAGTTGCCTTGCCAATGGGACAAAAGAAAAATGGCCGACCTAAGAAGCTAAATGCTCCCATATGAGGAGCATCTGGCTGGAGCGTACCTGCAGTCTAGGGGTGGATGTGGAGATGATCCTGGTTAGCAGCAGCAGCATGTTGACACGAGGGAGCAGCTCTGGGCCATTCTAAGACGAAAAACAAGCATCAAGCATGAAGTTCTGCACCATTCAGTTCTGCAAGTCTTTATTTATGTCTTTATTTCTGTTCGGAAAATGTCAACAACTACAACTGAGCTGGAGCCACATTTAGCTTTGATAGTGTTCATTTTGGAGAAATCTGCCCTTGTGTTTGGGTCCCTGTGTTTGGAGCCAGACGTGGTCATTTGGGGCTTATTTTCTGTGATCTCACCTCAGATCCAAGTGGGTTGTCTGCCCAAAACCTTCATGTTTTATCTCATAGTGAGGCGGTTTCTGAACATTTCTCTACCTCTACAGTATCATCTTAAAATGTGTAACTGGACTCCATCTCATCCACAGTTTTTAAAACAAAAAAGATTTACACCAGTTAAACATGATCAAATGAAGAAACCAACGTTGACATGATATTCTTTTAAAAAAAAAAAGATCAAAGGTTGATTTAGTAATGAAATGCATGAGTGAAACAACACAATGCAGCATCCTCATATCGATTAGATAAAAAAAGCTAGAATTAAAGATGCACTTTTTCAATTTAAGGCGCTGAATTAAGATAAAAATCCAAAAAGCTGAACTGAACAAAGGGGTCACGAAGGTTGCTGTCCTGCAGGTTTTCGACTTTTCCCTGCTGCTTCCCAGCTGATTCAGTTAAATGAAGGAAGGCTGATGTCGCACTGATGTGAATCAGGTGTGTTGGAGCAGGGAAACATCTTCAACCTGCAGGACGGCGACCCAAATAGGATACCAGAGGAGCAACAGGCAGGTTTGGCCCAACCTCGTCTATCGTGAGGTCGTCGCTGTCAGTGCTGGCCCGCAGCTGGCAGTGCTCGTTGACGACCTGCAGCGTGCGGATCATCTGGTTCTCCGCCTCCTCTGTGCTCCCTGAGGAGTCCCTGAGCGTGGCGTTCAGCAGAGGGAAGCAGAAGGAGAAGGCTGGGGCCGACAGTGGAGCCACATCTGAGGAAATTATAATTACAATTATTATTTGTTGCCAGGTTCAAATAAATCTGAAAGGAGGCCTTCACAATCACTTCTGTAGCATAAAATATGCATCAATGAAACTGTTACTTCAACCAATCAGATTTCGAATTGGCGGCACCAGGGCCCTCTAGCAGGTGACATCAGCGTATTCTCATCTTCTGATAAAACAATAGAGACCGGACTAGCTACAGCTATAAAACTGCATCTGTAGCTGTCAAAAGCTTTTTAGTAAACCCAAAATTACCAATTTGGTGGCAGATTTATGGTGAAAGCATTTTTTAAGATGGAATTTTCGAGAAAAGTTGGACATCGCTGAGAAAGGTCAGGCAGATCTGAAGCTGGCCAAGCTGTCACATGCGGGAAAAGGGTTTGTTTGCCACTTTCAGCCGACCGTCTATGAGCTCAGGCTCTGAGAAAAATCACCATGTTCACTGCTTCTGTCAAGATAACATTTTCAGCCCTAAAGCAAATTAAAAGTAATGCCAGAAATACGACTAGCTAGCTCCATTTTCAGCATTTATGGCAATAGAAAATTTATTCTTGATGGATTTGAAACACAAACATAATCTGCAGCACAGAGTTATTGTACTCCTCTAGAGAAAAAAAAAGCAGGATGGATACAAATAGGATTTTTGGTGAGTAAATTGTTAATTTCCTAAATGATGTTAAACTTTTCTGCATAACCAGATGTTTTTTATAGCCCTAAAATGGTTACTGAGGGGTGAAGTTATCAGACGGGGCACCACTGAAGGCCTAGGTGTGAGATGCACGGCCCGGTTCGGGCGACAACTCTACCTCCGGTCTTGCCCTCTCTCTGAGGGACGGTGTAGTTGTACAGCAGCAGTACTGTGCGGTGGGCTGCCGTGTCCAGGTCCTCCTGCTCCCAGGCCTGGTCCAGCTCACACTCAGGCTTCAGCAACCGCAAAGTCACATGACCCACCAGAACAGCTGACACCAAAAAAAAAAGGGAGAAATAAAATTGAAAAAAGAGTGAGCTGAAAAGACAGGACTGTAAGCAAACCTGGAGCTGAACGCGTACCCAGATGGTGTAGGTGGCTGGGCATGAGGCTGACCCCGACGTCCAGGAAGACCTGCTGGACCCGCGGGGCGGCCAGAGGGGAGCGCAGCAGGGGCAGCAGCACCTGGAGGACGGCTGGGAGCTCTCTGGTGACCTGAGCCGGCCTCTCTTTCAGGATGGCTTTCAGCAGGCCGAGCATGCTCTGCAGCTCCACGTCCATCTGCACACAGAAAGGTCAGCATTGACAAAACTCCCCAAAACGACCAAAAATAAGTCAATTTAGCAGTTTCATACCCCTTGAAGTCTCTTGCGAGTGGCAGACTCCTTTTCCAGCTGGATTTGCATCATTTCCTTCTGCTTGCTGGTTAGCTGCACCTCATCTTTGATGCCTTTTTTCTTCTTTAACTCCTGTGAGATTTAAAGGAAACGGACAGTTTGTCAAACAGATCATCTTTGGCTTTTTTTTCACACATTTGTGACTGGCTGCTGGTAACAAAGAGCCAAAAGATAGAATTCAAAGTCAGTTTTTCTAATCTTGCTGATATTTGTGGACACAACAATGGTTTCACATTTTTGATTTGGACTTTTTAACCTTCAGTGATAATCAGATTAAATTTAAATGAACAAAGAAACTAATCCTGAAAGAATTTATTGAAGTCCGGCTGATTGGAAGCTAAGTATAAAATTGAGGGGAACATCAGGCCTTGAACGCTACGGTAGAAAAACATAAATACCGTAAAAAGCCTGGTTCTGAGTGAAAATAAGCACCATTAGACCAAAACTCCATGCTGGTAGCGAGTTTTTAATATATTTACAGTCACATCTGCTGGTTTATTTCTAAATATATGATTGTTAAAAAAAAAAGTAAAAATCAATTTTTTTGGGCATATTTTTTCTTAATTGAAGGATTTACCTCCTGTAACTCCAGCTCAATGATCTGCTCCTTGTAGGAATAGGCCTTATTCTCCCTCTTCATGTTGACCTTCTTGGTGTTTTCCTTCTGAGCACTACACAAAAAAAAAAAAAAAGAAATATGCATCAGACCTCCTGGAGATGCCCGGTTCAGATGATCTCGGCTGCGTTTGGCTGCGCTTACCTCTGGATAATGCTGTTGTCATACAGCTCCCCCTCTGGCGTCTGCATGATGTCATATTCCTCCCTGGTGACCTGGAGCAGGGCGGGCTGGGAGAGCCCCTCGATGACGTGGCTGACCACCCGCGGCAGCAGCTTGTTGGGGGAGAGCCCACAGAGGGCACCGACTGCATTTTTCACCGCCTGTTCACAGAGCAGCCGCACATTAAAGCGCTTTTACCATCATTTATCGTCACCCAGTAAAATCCCAGACGGGAGTTTAAATCTTTCTTTCACCTGTGACCTCCACCAACCCTCTTTTAAGGAAGTTTTAGAAAAATAGAGGCCGAGTCAAAAGTAAGAGGACCCCGTTTTCTGTCAGAACCAAAAGGGACAGTTTTTCCAAAGGCAATGTAGTCATGTAGCATATCAAAGAATGAAAAAGAAAGAAGCAGAATTGTCTAAGAAATCGATTGCAGTGATCCGATTTGATACAAATCTTGTGGGAAAACTGTAAACACTGAACAGGAACAGCACATTGAGCATGTCAAATAGCTTTAAATCACAAATCTGATTTGAACAATCGATTTTTCAGACAATTCTGCTCTTCGCTGATATCCTACATGACCTCCTTCCCTTTGGGAAAAACTTACCATTTATCCAATATGGCAGCTTTCAAGATGGCAGCCATTTTTCAGATACAGCCTAAAAGAAACGCCACCTCACCTGTTAATTCTGGGGTCTTCAGATGTCATTTTCCCTTTAGATTCTGACAGAAAATAGTGCCCTCTTACTTTCGACTAATCCTGTAGAGTTTCTTCTAAACAGATAAGAATGGACAGACAAACCACGGCCATGCCCTTTCAATTATAAATTTAACCCTTCCAAATCCTAACAGTCTTATCTTGGTTTATTACAAATCTGGAAAAATGTGTGCTTCCTTTGAAAAGGGAAGTTTGACAAATAATTTAAAAAACACCAGTAGATGTAATGATAAGTAGCTTATCAATGCCTTTTGAATCTTATCTCTCATTTGGTGGATGTAGATTAAAACTAGTGAGAGAAAAGGTGATGACGGTGTTTCTGAATGGGAAAACTGGAGTTATTCTCAGACCTGGCTGTCAGAATTGACCTCCAGCAGATGCGGCAAAATGGCCTCCAGATTCTTTTCGATGAATTCTTCTGCCTTTATGTTCATGGAGGAGAGCAGGAGAGGCCAGAGCCCCCGGCGAGCTATAACTGGAGAGAAACGAATGAGAAAACAGCTTCAGTGCAGCAGCTGGACGAGAGGAAACTGTCAGAGTCTGGAGGTTCTCAGTCTGTACCGATGGAGGGGTGATGGGTGACTATGAGGATGTCCATGGCCAGGCTCTCTGCCTCCGTCGGGTCTCCCCACTGGCTGGCTGCGGAGCAGATGGCGCACAGTGCGTCCAGCAGGACTCGAGGGGTAACGTAGCCCCGACCCAGCTCAGTCAGCTCTCCGGACTCTGAAACCAGGGTGTCCTGGGGCAGAACCTGGCAATTTGGCAATTCACAGTTAGAAAAAACATCAAAAAGCAGCTCTGAAGCAGCCAAGAAAGCCATTACTAGGAAATGGCTCCTTCCCCAAACAGCAACGTTAAATGAGTGGTTGACATAAGTGATTTATATATATATAAGACATATATGACATCTTCAAGCTGGAGAGAATAACATTTAATATCAGACTGCAACAAGGCGAGTTTGAGGAAAAATGGAACAGTTGGATTGAGTTTATTACAACTGAGAGGGAAGATTTTACTTAAATCTGAAGTAAATGGTGATTGTTTTGTATTTTCATTTATGTATTTATACTGATGTACATCAAAGGCTCACCCCTTGAGATATATGTTACATTTAAGTGTGAAAATAAAGGGGAAGAAATGTGAGGCATCAATGAGAAAGCGGCTTGTACTTTGTGTTTGTTGAGGACCACCCGCAGTTCTCCCAGGAGGCCGTGGGCCAGGCTGGATCCACCCAGGGAGGAGAGCAGCTTGCGGACAGTCTGCTGCGCCCGCTTCCTCACACGCCAGCTTCGAGACAGCAAAATGGCCACCGTGGCGTGATGGTACATCCTGCACAAAAGTCATACACAGTGTTATTCTATTCTGGGAAAAAAACCCATTTGTCCTTGTGACAGACTCCTGGTTAAAAAAAGCCTAGAGATCCTGTTTAAAGTCTCTTTTCTCGTCAGTTTCTTGTTATTTGTTGACACAACACTGCTTTATCCCGTCTTATCGGGACTCTTTAAATTTGTTTTAAAAGTTGGTTAACAAACAATCTCCTCTTATGTCAATAAAAGATAATCATGGAGGCTTTTTTAAACATAAAACAATCACTGAAGGGGATTTTGTGGTGCCATAAAGCAAATGGCTGCAAATGGATAACAGAGACTGACTCACTGTGACTTGCTGGCGGTCAGTCTGTGGGAATGGTCCAGAAACAGCCTTTCACAGAGCAGCAACACTGTGAGCAGAGCTTCAAACAGCCAGAGGAAACAGCCAATCATCATCACGTCTCATTAGTGTTTCATTGAGTTAATCCGCTCCATCTAAAAGGGTCTTACTCTCTTCGCTGGCCTGGGAGAGGAACTTCTCTGTGGTGAATAGCGGCTTCTTTTCATCCAAAATCAGGTTCCAGAAGCTGGTGAATTTAGTCTCTGCAGAGACAAAAGGACAAAGCCATCATCTCCCATTCCCGTTTGCTCATAGTCACTTTTGAGGCTCCAGAAGCCTCACCGGTTTGCGTCTCCAGCAGAGCCAGTCGACTGAGAAGAACCGAGGCCACTGCACCCTCCGCCAGCAAAGCATGCTGGGAGTTCTGGGCCACTGCTTTCTCAACCACCTGGATGAGCAGGGCCATGAGGTCTGAGGCTTGGGCTAGAGTGTCACCTGCAGCGAGAGGGCGGAAGGGGTTAGCTTAGGAGGCCTGGCCTCAGAGCATGGCCCAAACAGGAGCCCCCTTACAGGGACCCACCTTTGAAGGCCCCCAGCATGGCCTGCAGGTAGGCGTGCCGGACCAGAGAGGTGGAGGTCTTCAGAGTAAAAGCCTTTTTCAGCCAGTCCAGCAGAGCAGCGGGAACTTCCACAGTGAGGCGGCTGCTCCACTGAGAGAGCACGGACACGGCATGCACCAGGGTTCCCTCGTGGACTAACAGGAGAGAAGAGGGTTTAAGGGTTAAATCAGATCCAGGCACAGGCAGGATGTTATTGGGGGACATTATTGGGGGAGGGGGCGGGTTAGACCAGAGCAGGTACCTTCTTGTTGTAAGTATGGAACAAACATCACAGTGACGGCGGAGCTCAGGGTCTGGCTGGAGGTCCCTGACACAGCGTGATGGCTGCAGCTGGAAATCCCTTTAAAAATAAAAGCATGTCACTCTTCAGAAAGAGTTTAATTCACTTCTAAGTCGCATTTAAACTGGGATTTAAACACAAAGTACAAGACCTGGAGGGAGTTTTCCTGAAAAAAGACATGTTACTTTATTCTAACATTGGGCCAGAGCACCGGATCCAGACCACCCATTTTTTAAGGAAATGTGACGAAAAACCAATGTGACCCCATCAAAAGGCAAATGCATGGTTAAGAGTTATTACTGAGAGGTGGTTAAAAAAGATTTGACAGAATCTTGAGGAAATGTAAATGATGCAAAGGATGGCAACAACAGGAAGAAAAAGTTATAAAACTGACCCAGAAATGAGTCAATGCCTGGAAAAAATAATGAGTGTATGTAATCTTTAGGTTCTTGTTTTGTCTTTTGCATTAATCTGTTTTTGAACGTTTTTTTTGGCTTTATCAAAAACAAAAAAGCTTTCATAAAAACTAATGAAATGAGAAAAGTGCTCATTTTCACGGCTGGTGATTGTCAGTGAACGCGTCTCACCTGACAACACGCTCATTTTTTGGGCCACGACTGTGAGCTTCCCCTCAGATCCTGCAACCAGAAGCAAAACAGCAACTCGTTAATCAGTTCTTTGTGCCAGCAAAACAAAAAGAAGAAGATGGGTGATCAATTCACCTCCGAGAATCTTAAAGAGGTGCGTGACGACGTCCTGCACAGCACTGGGGTCGCTGCACTGCTGGGCCAGGTTCTGCATGGCCTGGACGGCTTCCTCCATCAGCTGGGTGTTATTGGCCTTCAGCTGGCCTGAAACAGGAGCCAAGCCATGATTAAAGACTCCAAATCTGCGGCTAGCTGGTGGATTAGCACTTGGTTAGCGCCTTACTTGCGATGGCTTTTCCTACATCCAGGGCATACTGACTCAGATCCAGAGTAACGGCCGCCAGCAGGCAGGAAATTGCTAAAAGAGAGGCAAAACAAGCGGTTTAGCGACGGCCGGCTGGCCCGAAATGGGCAGAACCACAGGGTGCTGAGAGCCCTCACTCTGCATGGCATTCTCCGGGCTGCGGAGCATGGTCTTCTGCAGGGCGGGCAGCAGGAGCTCCTTGAACTCGGCGTGGGTCACATGACGCAGCAACGAGCTGCTCTTGTCCAAAACGTGCTGCTGCGGCTTCGTCTTGCTTATGAGAACTGATTTGATGTAAAGCTCCAGCATGGCACTCTGAAAAACAGCATAGAGGGAGTTCTTTTTCCCCAGTCGCTTCAAACCTGTGGCGGATTCACCGACAGATGAGACGTTTAATAACTTTGTGGCATATCTGTTGTGACTCGACTGCACACCTAAAATATTGAACATTTTCTTATCAGAGCTTTTATTTTTTGGTCCGGTTGCCGCCTTTAGTTCTAAGCACAGCACATGTGCTCTGCTCCATCATTCTATAAGCTTCTGTAGTCACTCAGAGTGAAAATGCTGTCCTGAACCATCCATAATTTTTCTTCCTCCGATCTGAGGTCAGGTCACAGATGCAAGTTGTTCAGAATGGAAAAACCCAGACATCCCCCAGCACTCACCTTGTGCTTCTCTATTGTTGCTCTGTCTTTCTGGGCGGTGCAGAAATCCAGACACACCCCTAGCATGGCCAGAGTGGTGGGGCTCTGCTCCAGGGTCAGCAGTGTGCTGATGTAATGATCCACCAGGCCGGGCTTCTGGGACAGATCACATCAAACAACACAGCTGCTTTAACAGAGCGAGATGCCTCCCCGTCCTCTGAAACCCACCAACAGCTGGCCTTTGAGAGCAACCAGAGGCGGGAACCTTATAGTCCTGCCTCAGATGACCCTGAAGAACCTGTGAGGTATTTGCTGACCAGAGCCAAAATATCTGGGTGCTGGTGCCAGTTTTTGCTCTGAGTGCTTCACTCTGGGCTTCGAGACCACAGCTTTGGTCTTTTAAAAAGATAAAAAATGAAAAAATAATATCTACTGAGTGAAGCTGCTCTGAAACTGACACATGGCTCTCTTTTAGAAACTGTTTGAAAAGCATGTGAGAACAGTTTTTTAAAAAGTGCTTGACTTTGTATAAATGAACTGGGAAGGGACAATGGTGTGGGTGTTGTTTCTGGAGACCAAGTCCTTTTAAACCTGTGATTTCAGCTCAAGTTTTTTGGTGAAGAAAGTGGTTAATGTCTATTTGACTTGGTCTATGTATTTGTTGGAATTTCCATGTATTTTTTATAAATAAAAGACTTTTGTTTTTTAAAAACTAAAAGTTTACACTCTGTGAGGCTGTTTTTCCCCAGAAATCCTGTTCAGAAACAGTGTTAAAACACAGCTGATGAGACAAAGCTCCCTGGCATCTCCTCATGGGTTCGGTGTGAGCACTGAGGCTGTAATGCTGGATTTATCCAGCATATGTTTATATGACCTTTGCACCTCATATTTTTCAGCCCTTTAGCCTCTCCACCAGGTTGCAGCTGCCCCGTTTAACTGGATATCTGCAGTACTCACCTCTTCCCAAAGGTGGCTGAGGTTCTTGAGGATGGATTTTGTAGCTGTGGCCTTGGCTCCACCCACCACCTCGGATACCAGAAGGCTCTGAACCTCCACCTGAGAGACAACAGATCACAGTGCTGGTACTGTGAGATAACTCCAGAGGACACTTTAAAGACCCATTAGTCTGTCACTTTAATCAGAAAAACTGACCATCTTCTTCCACACAGGTCCCTCTCTCTTCTCTGGCACAGAAAACACTCTGGGCACCAAAAGGCAGGTCCAGGACAAGCCGATGAAGGCGGCAGAACCTGTGCTTTTACTGCAATCAAGGGAGGAAAGAAAATCAGCTCTCCTCTGCTGGAATAAGTCTAGTTCCCCCACAGCAAAGGGCCCAGAGGAGTACCTGGGCTCGCCATGTTTGCTGATGACTCCGCTGTTCTGGAGGCAGTGCAGGAGGCTGGTTACCAGGACGTCCGGCTGACTCTCAGCCAGCTGGCCAATGACGTCGAGCAGCTCGCGGCGTGAGACAGCATCCCTGAGAAGCACCAAGAGCGGGAACATTTCATTTCCAAGAGCAGCAACATCATTAATACTAATGATTTTTTCCATCTAAATTACATCTAACTTATTCCATAGGAATAGGATATTAATATTTTGAGGTAATATAGCCATATTGGTTTATAGATTATCAATAAGGGCTGACATTAATAAATAATATCAGCAAAAATATGAGTCATAAAAAAAACATTACTACCACAGTATACAAAACACATCATTCATAGGAAATCAATTCAAAACCTCATTAACTAACCAATTATCCTTAATAACAAGAATAAGAACATTTTGTCCAATTTTCCTTCCAAATGAATTATATAAGACTCTTTAAAGTCAACGGCCACAGTGGTTTATAAATAAGACACTAAATAGTACATTGACTAATTTAATCCTTTTAACCAATCAAATCTAGTTGTTACAAACAAAAGCAAGAATAATATTCATATTCATAACAATAGTTACCATTTCAATGAAGTGTAATTATAACTGTAGTCTTATTCAGTATGTAGTCTTATTAGGTTGGCTTTGTAGTAATTATTCAACTTAAACTAAATAAAAGGAAAATGGTTCCAGGCATCACAGAAAGCAGGTGTGTGATTTTTACTGTGGGTGTTTTTTTTCCCTAGTTTGAAGCGCTGACATGTAATGACAGTTTTGTAACAAAAACTCTAAACTGTATTTTTCTTGGCCTCAGTTGGAGAACTAAGGAGCAGATTTCTGTTATTCTATGAGATTACAGAGTAACAAGAGCGAGATCTATTTTCAATTGATTTTTATTTTAATTATCCATTAACCATTAATGTAGGAATTTGTTATGGATTACTGGTGAATTTATCTTTGTTTTTTTTTTTTAATGAGATTTTAATGGTTGGAAGTGAAGAAATCGCTCGTTAAAGTTGGTCAGCCGTCCTGTGACTCACCGGTATCTGTGCGGGGTGAGGCAGAACAGCTTGCACAGTCCTTTCACAGCGGGCTCGGGCAACTCTGCAAGCAAACGTCCGCAAAGTTAGAGTTGACCGAGCAGCGTTTCAAACCAGCACTGCAAAACACAGTGAACAGAGGGCCCTCACCTTTACTCTTCAGACACTGTTTCAGGTCTCCAAAGATCTCTTTCCGCTCTTTGACGCTGGCTGTCGTCACTTTCACAGCAAACTTCTTCAGTGTGTCTGAAACCTGAAAGAGTCACAACCAGGATGAATGTGGTCTGACATAAAAATGCATTCAGCTTTTAGTAGGTGTCATACAAAAGGAAGGTCTGCCTTCAAAGCTTCACTTTCTTATCATCTTTAAGAGTTCTCCGTGTTTTCTAAAGGTTTTCTTTGGGCTCCCCAATACCAAACACTGAATCATTCAAGCCTAGAAAAAGGACTAACTCAAGGGATTGTTGTGTGAGCAGAGATTTTAGCAAAGAACAGTTTAACTATTGAGAACTCAATCTGTGAAAAAGATGTAATTTATTTTCTTTATTTATTTTCCGGCTGATTTTTGGTCGCATTTACTTTTTGATAGAGCTCTCACCACTAAAGGCAACATGAAGCAGCATCTGCAACCCACAGAAGCTGCTCAGGTGCTATACCTCAGCCAGGATGGAGCACATTACAGGAGACAGGGTATATGAGGAAAATAGCCTAGCAGCTGGACAGGAAGAGCATTGCAAAACCCCTCCGAAATGACTTCCGACAGGCCGCTAATGTGTATTGTTTCTGCTCCAACTGTCAAAAACAGACTCCATAAGGGTGGAATAAGGTCCAGAGGTGAAACCAGTGCTCACAGCACAAAACTGTGCTGCCCAAAGAACACCAGAATTGGTGGTTGCGCTTTTGTGTCCTTTACATTTCACAGATGAGAGCAGGTTCACACTGAGCCCAGTTAACAGTCTGGAGAGGACATAGAGAATGTTCTCCTGCCTGCATCATCCTTCAACATGCCCGCTTCGGCAGTGGGTCAGTGATGGTTTGGAAAGGCAAATCCTTAGAGGGCCACACGGGCCTCCATGTGCTACTCAGGATGTGATCCTAAGATCAAATTTGCAAACTTCTCCTTACACAACCAGTAATAAGCTATTTAATGAGCAGGCTTGTGTTCCTTGTGTCAACGTCTATTAAAATGCACACGTAAACAAGAAAAACGCAGTCAAAACTTATTTTGATGTGCTGCAGAATGTAATGCAATAGTTTCACCGGTAAAGATATTAAGAATTGACAATCAAATCTATCGTGGAGTAAACCAAAAAACTTGGCCCTAAACTGAGCAGCTCTTTGCTTTATGAGGGCGTGACATCACTAAAAATGCTTTGCTGTACAACACTGGTAAAAGGCCAGAGGAGACTATTAATAAGGTGACAAAATGGGAGTTTTACACAGCTCTCGTGAGAGTTCTGGTAAAAGTCGTTTGTCCAGGGAAGTCATTAGCACCTCGGGCTCATCAAGTCACACTGTGGAGGCTACGTAGCACTCCGCTAGCCTGCTAGCTAGCCGATGCTAATTTCAGCCCAATTTTCTCGACGGAGGAAAAAAAAATATCCTCACGTATAAAAAGAGACTAAAAAGAGATTTCCGGTTTGCCCCAAACTCCACACAGTTGCCATTCTCACAGCAGCTGGCATGTTATAAAATATTCAGCCACACAAACCTGCGTGTCCGCTGCCATTATGCCGGTCTTGTTGCAGGAAGGACTTCTTCCGACCACTTCCGGGTCTAAAGGGCTACGTAATTCCGTCACCATGAACCCGATTCCAATTATTTTCATTTATATTTACACTTTTTAAAAATATTTTTCTTATAAATATAAGAACCTTTATATAACCGTTTTCCAATTTATATTACAGGATAAAAGGTTGTTTTTAAAGTCACTAAACTTTTAAAAGTTACCGCTATCTAATTCGGAAACAGTTTTATTCACACTTAAATGTCAATTATAATATGATACAATATATAACCGCTATTCTATCTTCTATTAGAAGGCAAATAAAAACAAAAGTGTTGCCATTTTTTGTGTAAAAAGCTTATCAAACATTTAGCATGTTTTTTTTTTTTTTAATGTAGGCCTACTCATTTAGCTAAACTGAAATTTATGGTATCATATTTTTTCCTTAAGCTGAATCAATAGTTTTTTCACTGATGCTGTCCATCTGAGGGTTAGGGTTAGTAGTTAGTTGTAAAATCCCATCAACTGGAAGCATGAAAAGAGGAAGAAGATTCATCTTTCACCTAAAAGACAATAATTATACAGTAGTTTTACTTTTTTTTTTTAATTGTCCATTGATATTTATTAATATTTTGTTGTGTCATTAAATCAGGTTAAACAGAACAGTTCAATTCCATGTCAGGCTATTCCCACTCTGCCACAAGCGAGAATGTGTCAATTAAAGTATTACCTCTTAAGAATATGGAATACCAGAGAGTTCTCCAGATAGGACAAAGACAGACACCGCTAGAGAAAGAATTGAATTTATTCAAAGATATGATTTTCAAATCCCCCCCCCCTCCCCCTTTCCCCAGCACCACAAATTTAACTCCTTTATACAATCTAAGTGCCATTTTACTGACATAGCAGCATAAATCCCAAGAAAATGCATAGAAATTCTGCTCACAACAGCCCATTTACAGAAACATAAAAAGATCCAAGTCGTTTTTGTAATCTGGATCAACCATTTCTGTACTTTAGCTTTGTTTGGCCCACCACATACAGGTTTTGCACCCAACTCCAACACAAAAAAAGAAAACTCTTGTTTATTGCAGAGACACGGCGGAAAAGAAATTTCACAATTTCCAAAAGCATAAAAAGGCACAATGTAAAATATGTAAACAAGTGCAATCCCTTTGACAATCGCCCTATCTAGACATCTAAGTCTAAGTCTCGTAAGTCTATCATTGTTGTCTGGCTCCACAGCAGAGCCCCTGACTAGTTTCGGGATTTCCCGACAGAACATGAAGGGAGCAGAGGTTGTCTGGGATCTTTCTGAGAGATATCAAGATTTATTTTATGGTAGCAGACCTTGGTTGTTACGTAATCAGGCTACGCTGGCAACCTGAAATAAAACATCTGCCAGCAGGAGTCGCTGTCTTTCCAGAGACTTCTTTCAAAACCACAGATTAATTGTTTGTTACTTAAAAATGATAATTCCATATTCAAACGCTTGATAGAAACATTTCTTTATCTATTCACAGTATTTTTTGTTAAAATCCTATATCAATAGTAACATTAGACTACTTTATATGATTTTTTTCTTGCTGTTTTGGCAAATAATCTTTAACAAACCTAAGAAAGTTTCTCCCAATTTGATGGCTTTTAGATTTATAAAACAACAAACCTTTTTTCTGAGGATAGCTTACATGGTTATAGTCACACTTTATAGCTTTTTGTAAATTGAGTTGTTAATTATACCAAGAAGAAAAAAGTCTCATGATGTGAAGGTAAAATAAAATCTCCCAACATTAAAATAAAATCAAATAAACCAAAAGGAAGAGGCAGAACATTTAGCTACAAGTCCTTGGTTTATTAATTTAGATTCTGAGCCCTTTAGAAATGCGGGGTTATTTGAAAATTCTGGCATCTGTTTTCTCTTCTGTCATCCACTGAATCATCTGTGAAATGAATTCCACAACAGGAGGAGTCAAATGATGTTTGCACAGAAATATTTCTTATATCTTCCTTTAAGAGGTGGGTGGTGCCCAAGGACTTTTTATGCTGCTGTAAATTTAGAAAATCTTTCTTGTGGAGAGATTTAACATGGTCCATTCCATTTTTAAGACTTTTTCCACATTTCGGAACCTCTGTTATCTTTCGAGTGTGTGCTGGGCAGATGTCTTTAAAATAAAGAACAACAGCTTAAGAAACACAGCAGGCAAGTGCTTATTGGTACCATATCAAATAAAAACTTATACTACAGAAGAGTGAGGTGACACTCCCATAAATAACACACGATCACAAGTCCCATATCTTCAGCTCTTCTTTTCCTGGCCTTTTATCCAGGAGCTTAGAAGCTTTCCTGGAGAGTCATGGAGCCACTTTGTTTGTGCTAAACACAGGCAAAGATTATAAGTCCCAAGATGACCAGTCCTGCCACCACTCCAATGCCTATGAACACCATTTTCATCTTCTTGTTATTTCCCTCTTGCTTTTGCTTAACCTTGATGCTCTTCTTTTCAAATAGTTTGCCCTGGAAAAAAAACACAAAAGCCAGAATATTACATTATGTTCTCATGATATTAAAGGTCAAAATCAAAGGTGGGCAAAAAAGGGGACGTAAGGCATTAAAATGACTGCCCACAGCTTCAGTTTATCAGAGTTTCAGTAAAGTTTCATGAAGAAGTCTTCACACCAGCTAAAGATTCACATGATTACCAAGAGTATGTCAACAAGTGGGACACAAGGTTCCCTCATGACCCTGCTGCACACACAACGGCGCAGTTTGCAGAGCAACAAATAACAAAAAAGTGAAGGATAGAGATTCATATCAGGACTTTTTACATCGCACTGATTTTTAACAAACAGAGGGAAAAAATCATATATTATTTTGATGTTCAACATCCAAAGGAAATCTCTATGCATAGACACCAACATCACAAAAAAAACTCACTGACCAACACTTTTCTCCCATTTTCAGACATTTAGCCCAAACAAACATTAGCATGGTGGTGTATTTATGGTCAGCTGGTCTGTGTTAGTACTCTTTTGGAGCCAACGTGAGACAGAAAAATTCTTTGATAAAAAAAAAATAAAATCAAAGAACCCTGGAAAGTCGACAAAATCAAAAACCAAAACAGAAACTCATCAAAGCCCTATAAACATATTGGAAACATGTTTATTTTTTCCGTGTGGAATACTAACAAGGATGTATTACTATGTTAAAAAAAGATAATAAAAAATAAAAAGCTTATTCAGTGTCAAATCGCTTTAAAATGAACCATTTATGTCTGTTAGCATTCGTTGCGCTAACAGAGATGCTAACATTCGCTTACACGTGAAAGCTAATAATTGTTAGCATGAGAGAGCTGCTATGTTACTGCCATAAAAATCACACAGAAGTCCATTTATGGTTAAAGGGCGTTAAAAAAGAAAGTGAAAGCACAATTAGTTATGTATGCTTCTGGTGGGACATTTCAGTGTAGGACAACATATTGGTCAACAAAAGTGAAAACATGAGCAACAAACACAAAAAAGAGCATGGTTTTCCCTTTCAGACATTTCTAATGAAGAACACAGGTTGGTGGGGGATGTCCAAGAGGCTTGTTTTCTCCTCCAGATGTTGGTAACTGTTCCACACTGCTGCTCCAACCACCTTATATGCTCTTTTTCACCTTAGTTTTATAATATAATATAATATCATATAATATAATAAATTGACTAAGTCTCCACCTGGACAGCATTGCTTTGGGAACCGCTTTGATCAACATTTCTTCAGATTAAAGCTACCTGAAGGGTATTCAACGTATTTTGAGGTTTGAAGCTGCCATAACACCCCTAATTAAATCCATAACAACCAATGCTATTAAAAATCGGCTCTGTGAAGATGCCAGATGTTTGTTGGAGAAAATGAGTGGACAAAAAGACCAAACAACACTCTGGAGAGGTTTAAGTTAGTGTTTCTAAAAAAGGTACTGCTTATCAGAATTGTTCTTGGAGGGTTTTCTGTTGCTCTTTTGATGGACAGAGATGCACTTTCCTTCCCTTCCACAGTTAAACTAACCACCTGCCAGGTTTGCTTCGAAAGTGCTTCCCAACACATAATGTCTTCACAGTGTCTCTGCTGAGCAAACCCTCCGTCCTGTTTGGTCGCCCAAAATAAGTAATGGTGTCCAGTTTCTGGGGCCTTATTCCTAACAACACCTAAGCACTGACATTTAGCTGGAGCTCCACTTGTTTGGTATTCCTAATCCAAGCTACTTGAAGCTAGGTAAATGTGTTTCTTAAGCTTAAGTTGCACTCCCCATCCCTGTTTTTGCTTTTTTAGCTCTTTGGGAGCTAAAACTGACAGTGTCATGTAACACAGGCCGGAGGGGTGGGGGTGGGTCAATGTGGGAAAGCGCTGACCTGCTTGCCGACCCCCGGATGGACATTGGCCTCGTGGCATGTCCCTTACCCAGAGAGACCAATTTGCTTCATTCATCTTAGGAAACAATAGGAAATACCTTTCTAAATATAGCACCATAAAACACAATCAGGATGTAAATTGTACATTTGTTTTCCTCTCCAGCTCCACCTAACGAGTATTTATAGACATAAATTTGACATCTTATGATTGTAATCCCCAGGTGCCAAAGCGCTGTGTGCTCCTTTAATTCACATCGCAAACAGCTCAGAGACCACCATGCAAAATACTGGGCTGTAAGAACAGCATTTTCCAGTCTTTTCTGAGCATTTTCTCACCTTTTCCTTCAGCTCTTCAGCCCGAACGTCCAGGTCACTCAGTTTTTCTCCTCTTTCATCCACTTTGTTCAGGTTGTCCAGCATGATGACCTTCACCTCTTCCGCCTCGCTCTGCATCTTCTCCAAGCCCATCTCCTGCAGCCAAGCAGAAAAACACAAAAATAATGGGATCTTTGTGCACACTTCCCTGCAATTTGAGGCTCTTTCTGCAGGAATTTGCAATCAAACAATTCCTTTATTTTCACAGTAGTTCATCGGACTATAATGCTAAATAGTTGTTGTTATGCTCTTTATGATTAGAGATAAAGAGATAACCTTTACACTGTGGACAGTCTGCTCTTTATATATAAAACATTCATAGATGTCAACATATAATGAATGTTTTGGTTTAATTACAGTTATTGGGTTTCAATTCTTTTGGCTTAAATTGTGATATTTCACTTTATATTGTTTTCTTGGTAAATTTTAATAGAGGATTAGAGGGGAGTGTAAAAATTACTGACTTAATCATGGTTACTTGGGTGTAATTGTAGTGGAAAATTCAAGGACCAATTCTGATAGCTTAAGAACTGTGCTATGAACAGAGATGTGAAATCAGGGATAAAAAGGAGCTTTCTGCATCTTTCACCGAAGATTTTAAGCCGAGCCTAAAAGCAAAACGTGGAGGCCAAACTTCTGCGACGGCGTCTTTATTTCTGTTTGAATTATTGTCTCAAAGGCAACTAGTTCTAAATAAGAAAAATAAAGCCAGCTGACATCTGCCTGGAGATCAGAGCATCTTGTTTCATAAACAGCGACTCGGTCACGCTGTGGATTTCAGCAGGTCGGATCAGATCCTGCTGTGGGAGGAGTTCACTTGTTATTTTTACAACTAAAACCACTTTTCCCCCTTTTTTCTTAACACACAATTGGGAGGCGGCTTTCGCAACACGGAAACAGCGACAGGTCCTGACAGAGAACTGGATCAGGGCAGAACAGGTCTGCCCTGATGGGCCCGAGCTGCAACAACCCGGGGAGGTTTCTGCAGCGCCTTAACCTCGAGAGTCATCTGTATCCTGGCAGCGTTCTCTTTCACATTTGCCCTCTGAGTCTCAGCGTCTGCGAGGGGAGGGGCGGTAACCAGCACCTCAGAAGGTGACAGGAACAGGAAAGCACCTCGCAGCAGTCAACCTTTTGTCAGTAAACATCTCGGCCGGCTTGTGGATGTGGCTGCTTTGTCTTGTGTAAATTGATTTACATGCCCTGAATGCCAGCTTATCTCATCCTGGGCACGCCAAACGGCAGCCAAACAATAGCCTGTGTTTTACATCCAACACAGGAAGAGCTGCCCATTCCAGCGTCCCTCTATGCTTCCTTCCTTTCCTCTCTCACTCCTTCCCCACATGTACCTGGTATTGCCTGGGGGGGGGGGGGGGGGGGGGGGGGGGGGGGGGTACACACCACCTCCCACATCATGTAAAAGTAGGCTTTACACAGTAATAACATTATTATGCTGGCACCACGAAATTAAAGTGGTGCCAACGATGTCATTTAACAGGTTAAATATTTATGTCTTTAACAGGCAGATAACGCCACAGAGTTTGTAATCAGGGTCAAAGTTTCGCCTTTAATGCAAAAACACACGTGTTGCAGCAATTCACACATCATTATAAAGTAATTGGTTAAATTCAAATTGGTTCTTTGAGAGCTGTTACACCATGTGAATCATAACCCCGCAAATTTACGGGACTGTGCCCGCAGATCGTAGAAGGTGAGAGTAGTTTTTTTTCTCCCTCCGTTCTTATCTACGTTGACTCTTGGCTGTTGTACCTGAGCGGCAGCAGTAATTCTGCACCCAGGATCCGGGTTTTTACTCACCATGCCTGCGGCTGCGCGTGTCTCTCTTGAGTTTACGGCCGAAGTGTCAGTGGGTTCCCCGCGGCGAAAGGTCAGCTGAAGGCAGCTTTATGCGCACAGGAAACTGAGCGCGTCGGCTGAGCTGTGACACAAAACCTAACAGTAACGCCCCGAAGTTTCCTTTTCTACTTCCTCTCTGGTCTTTGAATTCTTTCTTTTCTCTTCTTCTATTGCCGATTCGTCCTTCACACTTTCGCTTCTGCTTGCAAACTCTTCTGCGCTCTGCCCTAGAGGCGTTCAGGGTATTCCCGGAAAGCTGGGATTTACGGAAACGAGTCACATGAGCAAACCAACTAATGACAAGCCGGCAATTGTTAGAACTTCTGGATATAGAGGGTGCATTCACTATCTCACCCCTACAATAATTAAATCCCTGAACTGAATATGCCCCAACGTGACAAAGACTGTATGTCAAGACTTGTGATGGAACGCACAAAAAAACTACCTTTGAAACGCAGCGCGTTTTTAATGAACCCCTAGTCTGTTATTTCAAACGTGATATATCGCTGATATCGTCAAAATTATTGATAAAAGGTCCTCTTCATTCATTTCAAATTATTTTTATGCTGCTAATAAGTCACAATTAACTTTGATTTGGTCAAATAACGAACTGTCATGTCTAACTTCACATTTGATAATTGATTAACCATACTGGCATCATCAATATAATGTCCCGCTTTTATAGACACAAATTCCATTTTCCAGTTATAATTAGGCCTTTTTGGTCAGTTTGAATTGAGCAAATTTCAATGTACAGTATCTGTCTCAGGGTGCAGGTTTTATAGTTAACATTGGAGTCCATATTACACACCACCTGGAAAACTGATATATTCATTTGGAGTGGATTAAAAAATGTAAAGCTGTGAACCTACAAAACCATCATTTGGATAAATATTTTGACAAAGAGAATGTATTAATTTGAATGCAATTCTGTTTTATTCCAAATCACGCAGTATCATCCCTGGGCACACAGTTCAGTTCAAGGCAATTAGAGTCCACTTCTTTGTACTATAATTATAATCCAATCCATTACTGTCCATTAAATTCAAATTATGTTAAATTCATTAACAGATGTTTTTAAATAAAAGTTTTCTAAGGACAGCTATCTGTATAGAAACTTCTCTTTGATCTGATCCCCTCTTCAGCATGCACCCGGTGACAGTGGGAAGAAAAACTCTCTCTTAACAACAACAAACCTCAACCAGAACCAGAACTATCTCTCTGGACCAGCTGAGGGCTGAGAGGACAGGAACGAAGGACCAATCAGCACCATGACACCAGAACCGGAGATACCTGCTGAGAAAGGAAACAGAAGGTAAAGATGAAAATGATGTCCCATGTACAAGTAGAGGGAGGAGAGGTGCACCATGGGAACCCCCATAAGATTTAGGTTCTGTTCTGAATTTAACAGGGATGTTAAATTTCAGCTAATGAAGGTTGGTTTAAACTGGAGAAACAAGATCAGAACTTGGCTGCATCAGCTGGAGGTTTCAGCATCACTTAGCTGCCATGTCTTTAAAAGGAAGAACAAGCCAACGGATGGAATTCCGACTTTTTAGTTTTAAAATAAAACATGTGTTTCAGCTTATTTTTTCAAGTCGGGATATTAGATTACATGTACAAGGCCAACAAGTCCCCCTGCTCACTGCCATTAACAAACCAGCTGTGCCTAATTGCTGTATGGCACTGAGCATTTCCTTATGTTGGCTTCGGTTTTTTCTCCTGACTTGATGTTGCAATCACCGGGACCCTGCTCTGCGTTATCTCCTTCATGCAGCCGGGAAACTCACACATGATACACCAATGGCCTCTCCGCCTCTGGAGAGCCCAGTTTGACTCTGGCAGCGTCTCAGTGCTCTCGTTTTCATGATGTTTGCTCACTTGAGGGTGTTCCCCACTTATACTTAAGGGCCATTTGAGTTGTTAAAAATGGTGGCTGCTGGTCCACCCTTTGAGAAATATGTGAAATATTCATATAATATCCCCACAGGGGCCACTGCTGAGTCAGGCCTGCACTCATTGCTGCTGACATCGCAGCTCTTTGTGTTTCCTTTTCATTTCAATCATGATCACGATGGGTAACTTTTCTTTCTGAGAGAGCACAATGTCCGTGTTGTCCTCTTGAAAACGCCTGTTGTGGGACATAACTGTGACATAACTGCTGGGAAGGCTGAGCCATGAAGCATGCCTCATGGCAGGGTCCCATGGCCCCTGTTTCTGATGCATTATGCGGGCGTTTAACGATGCGCACTTCCGTGTGCGTCTGTGGTCTGAGTGATGCTTTTGATGAAGAGCCGACGAGCAGACAACAAATCTCTACTGTGTCTCAGCCGCGTCACTCACGTGGGCAATTAAAATCCCCCTGAACCCTCCTCAGCTCAGCTTGTGTTGGCAATAGCGTGACAAACTAGCAAATCTAACCCCGAACGGGCCCAAAACTGAAACCTTTTCCTTCTCTAAGCGATCTGAACGCCATCAGATGCTTTCTAATCGGAACACTGTTGCATCACCTGCTTTGTATGAAACTAGAAGAGGATGTGGATAATCATTGTATCTGAAGAGGAAGTAGGGCAATTTGTGCTTTCCTTCTTACAGCATTAGTAGGGTGAACGCACGTCCCTCCTTGAGGGAATTTTTGCAAAATGTCAAAATCCGCCAAGCTTTCCTTTGTTAGGTCAATAAAACTTCCCTTACTGAAGTATTATGTACCAAGTCTGTATGGTAAACAAGCCACAAACTGGTACTTTTGCCATAAATTAAAGGTTAAACACCATCCATAGAAAACATTCACACTGACCAACAAATCCTTCAGAAACAGAGACCAGAAATGGGAATGAAACCAGAGCTCTAAAGGGGATCTGAGTACCTATGGTCAGAGGTAAAGAGATTGTCACATGATGTGGGGTTTCCCGCCATTCACATGGAAAACAGACAGAAAGAAGTTTAAAGTTTAGATTTAAACTAGTTGCCTGAACCTAATAAAATGCTAAACAGGGAGGAGGACTTGAACAGGACCATTCCAGATGAGACATGGGCCTCTATGTTTAAACCTTTGAAAAGACAGGCGTTGTCGTTTTGTTGTCTGTTAGCGAGGTGCTTCATTCTAATCAGGAGGGAGGGAGCTGCTCCTCCAGCTCACAGAAAGGGGTTTTAAGGCTTATGTCACCCTTTATAGTGGAAAAAAAAGCTCTTATCTTTAGCACTCCTCTGGGAAGTTTAAAAAGACATGGGGCCCCTTGCTGTGCGCATTTCCAAACATACAATAATATTTTGGGTGAATTAATCAGCTTTAAAATGTGTTCTCTCTTCCTGTCAGTGATAAGCCTTGAGGGCAGTGACCTGGATGGAAGTGAAAAATATTTTTTTTGCTGCATTTTTTGTTTTTGTTCATGTTTGTGTGTATAAAGGAAATAACTTTCAGAAAAAGACAATGATTAAGATAGCTATTTCTCACTTGTTTGAGTTATGACACACTAAAAGGCAGCTGTTTGTGTTGGCTGGGCTTCTCAGAATAAACAATAATGAACATGATTCTGTAAACAGGAGATGAAAGTCGTGATAAAGCCAGCATTTATTATCAAATATATTACCTGAAAGAGCTTTTTGTGCTTTTATGCTAAATAGGAAGTAAATGACACTTTATTAATCCACACTCTCTGATTTTATCATATCATTCCCCTCTTCCCCCAGCTGGTCCACAAAGATGGTTCTGCTTCTGAAGAAGGATTCTGGTTGTTCAAAGGGGGACTTTTTGCCATTGTCTACTGTTAATAGTTCCCTTCATCCCTTTATCATCAGCACCACCCAGAGACTGCACATAGAGGGCTTCTGGTCAAAGACGACAGCATCCAGAAGACTCGACTATTGTTCTGAATCATCACATTTTGAAGGAAAAAGTCAACCTGAGACTCAGGGGTGCCTCAGCTGTATCCTGTGTGGAAACATTCACTATCAAATGCAATAGATAAATTGACTGATAAATCAGAGGAAATTGACTAAGAGTAGATGGAATTGTAATATACTTTGGATTCAATCAAATTGAATTGATTACAAATATCAAAATGTAAAAATGGTAAACTTAGTTTTAAAAAAAGGGTCAATTTGGTTTCAAACCTAAAAAAACCCTTTTCTGCCCTCATGTCAGAGGAAAACAACAGTAGAGTTGCTTCTAAAGTGAATTATTCACAGTTCAGTTTCATTGAGCTCTGTGTGGCTTTACTGACCTCTATGGATAATTACAAGGAACTGAAATGAGTGTCACTTCTTTGCTCTCCTTCAATTGTCTCATTCATACTTTAGTTTTTTAATCAATTTTAAATCAGATCGCAGTTTTTTTTAACCATTTTCAACTAATCAGGATTTTAAACCCATTTTTTCTCCCCAAATTTCAGCCAACTCACTGGTCTTCTCTGAGAGGTCAGAAGTGTATCTAGTAGAACGTTCAACCACTAACATTCTCTTTTCTGTTCAGGAATTACAGGACATAATTAACATCTTAATCAGAAAAAGTAATGTTACTTACTATTTTCTTCATTCTTTTGGTAAAACAGAATATTTGAAAATGCATTGATACCAATAACAATTCGATTTCAGTGTTAAAATTAGAATTTGGGCTGCAGAGATTTTAATTAATAGAGTAAAACCCACGATGATGCATCAAAAACTGGCTCAAAATATAACTTAGAAATGGGGTCGAGAAGGCGCCCACATATTCATCACAGCAGATCCAAATTCAGGTCAGACATCCCCAAATCTCTGCTCACTTTCCCTTATTTTCAAACATAAAAATGCTCCTGAAAGCTAGCAGTTCTTGAAATATATCAAACCTACAGTTTTGAACTGTAGTCACATTTGAGTTTTTTGTAAGACTTTATTGTTATTATTATTATTATTATTATTATTATTATTATTATTATTATTATT
>JABUIW010000168.1:778270-790960 GCA_013363375.1 Menidia beryllina | reverse complement strand
TTATTATTATTATTATTATTATTATTATTATTATTATTATTATTATTTTGGTTCAACTTGAGTTTCTAGATCCTGCAGCAGCATTTCACACCCAATTTGGATATTTGATATTATAATTGATATTATTTATCAATACATCTTATTTTAAATAATATTATGTTTTCATATTTTTCCATTTGTTTTCATGTTTTAAGGATTTTGCATAAAATCAAGAATCATCATCTACCATCACAATCTAATAACTCCTTAACTAAATTAGTTTCACCGACATTTAATTCCCCTCTGGAATAAATAAAATATTATTTAATTGAGTTTAATTGAATTGCCTAATTATGCCTTGCTGTTGATTGGGAGAAAGACGTTTCTCAGTCCCTGCACTAGGGGGCACTGCAGCCCCACAGAGGCAAAAGCCTGCTCTTGGGTTGTCTTTAAGCACTCATTGATTAACTTAGGTAGGACATATGGGATATAACATGGGCTTTGGGTAACCTTTTTATTCTGATATGTTTTTAAGGATATCAGAATTCCTTAGATGGACCTGGCTCGTCCACATTAGTTTACGTTATGTTAAATAGATGAAAAGTTTGTTGTTCGGTGTTAGGCTACCTCAAATAGCCTTTAAGTTACAGTAAGCTAACTGTAGCATGCTAACAACAAAGTTTCCCATGCTACAGATGTAAATGCGGAGTATAAAACGTAGCGGTGCTTTATCTGAAAAATTTATAAATATAAATAATTGTAGAAAATTCGGGATTAGTGTAATCTCAAATCGCAGTTTTGATATATTAAGCCCCAAACGGAAACCATTCATCATTTAGCGTTAGCCGTCCTTTAGTGTCCTCTTCACTATTTAGTTTGATATTTGTCCATTTTTTTTAAACTCTCAGACACTCGTAATTTGTTAGCCGAATGAAAAGGGGCACCGTTTTGTTAAATTCTGTCGATATTTGTCATGATTTTTTAAGAAACTGCTGAACTTTATCACAATGCGTGGACTTTTAACGAAAGTCATAAACAGAGTTTTGCTGAGTGAGCTATTTACACCAGCGATGGGCATCGAAGCAGAGATTCATACACAAGGCCGTCGAAAGCTGGTAAGTTTTGAACACCAGATAATCTACAATGTTTCAACCAACACACGGTTTGTTACTTCGATGCTAATTGTTTAAGTGTCTTCCTTAGACATGTCACTGTTAATGACGATCATTCACAAAGAACCAAACACTGCTTATAAATCTGTGAACTCGGATATTTTGAAAGTTGGCTCTTGTTATCCATCCCAAAATTAATTTCTAAACAAGCGTTTTAAGTAAGTTTTAGACTTTTTTAAATTCGGCATGACTGTCATTCAGCTGAATACTATTTTGGGAAAGCTACAACACATATATTCAAGATGAAATGTTCAGTGAAATTTTGTATTACTGTGAGACTTTTTTTTCACAGATCTTTTTAAGGGCATACTATTTTCTTTTGATAATATTTTTGCTATGTAGAGTTGTAAAAAATGCCCTGTGTGTGTATTAATGTGCTGCACAGATAAAGTCTTCTCTGCCAGTTAACCCTCCATTTGTAGTGTGTCTTTTTCATGTCCAGCAAAATGACAGCTGAGCGTGTGAAGTCATCACAATGTCAGCAGTGTGTCACCAGAGAGAGTCTGAAACAATGTAGTGACAATATATCTATGTTTAAGACGTCAAAGTTTGATTTGTTTCTTTGATTAGAAGGAAAAATAAGCTTTTTTTCATACACAAATTGGTGGATTTTAAACCCCTCGTTGTGTGTGACTCATCTCTCCCACATAAAAATACTCTGTCAGAAAGATGTCGATACACAGGCGTCATCTGTTCAAACTTTCTATTAAGCTAAGCTTTCGACAAGAAATGATCAGTTGGATTCATGGATCAAATCAGTGGGTTAGAGCTGTTGTAGAGCTGTAACCCCTGTGTGTGTGTTTGTGTGTGTGTTTGTCCTTCCAGGTGGTGGGGCTGGGTAACCCGGGGATGGAGGGCACCAGACACAGCGTGGGCATGGCAGTGCTCGGCGCGCTCGCCGCACGGCTCGGCGTGGCCGATCGCTGGCGTGCCGACAAGCATGTGTCCGGTGAGGTCACTCTGTCAGAGGTCCAAAGCACTCATGTGGTGCTGCTCCGTCCCAGTCTGCTGATGAACGTCAACGGCGTGTCGGTGGCCAGGGCAGGTGAGGTCATCTCTGAGGGCCTGTGGGTGGACTTGATGTAGTTTTTCTGTCAAGGAAAACTGAGCTCCAAATGCGTGTTTAAGCCCCTTTTTCACATCTGTGGTTTCGGAGGTAAAAATCAGTTTTAAAAGACTGATGATCTCTGCCTTAACTAACCCACACACAGAAAAGAGCAGGAGGGGGCAGCAGGTGACACCAGTCAGGATGCGGAGTCGGACATTTCCTCAGAAAACGCATTCAAAGCATAGAAAGTTCTCTAAATCTGCATGAGGATGTTGAAACGGTGAGCTGTTTTTGTTCCATTTTAAGGTGACAGCTGGGGGACTTTTACAGTCGAACTTCTGCCTTGGAGTTTCTCCAAGAGAAGTTTTACAAATACTTCCAACTGCGAGAAAACAGTTTAAAGGTTGGAGTTGATTAACAACAGAATGGGATAATTTATTCATGTAAAAATGATCCATAAATATGGAGAGAGAATGCACCCAGTGTATTTGTAATTAAAACACATTATGTATTAATTTGGGTGTAAAATAAGTGCACAGAAGCTCACAAACATATTATTTTACTCAGGTTTTTACCTCCAGCCTCACAGATGTGTTCACCTCCTGCTAAAAAAGGACTTACTGAATACGTGCACATGCATGGCCTGATGTGCACGGACCAGTTTAAGAGGTCACGTGGGATTTTGAGACACTTTTCAGCATCAGACAAGAAAAGCTGGGACAACTGGGTTTTTATCCAACCTAAATTAAATAACATTTCATTTTACGATTACTTTGAAATGACATTTTATCATGAAATACTGTTTGTAGTTCTAATCAATTTAGCAATAAACAATAATTCATACAAGATTAACCACAAAACGGCAATCTGTGTATCCAAAAATTAGAATGTTTGTGTTTTAATAATTTTTTGTGTGAATCATTTTCTATTTTATTTAGCTGCCTCTCTTTGATATTTAAGATAACTCTGACATTATTAGTTTTGAACATAGTTGTTTTTAACAGGTGGAATAATAGATTTGTTAATATTGCAGGTATGAATGATGAAGTAACAGACCTTGAATTAAATCCTGTGAAAGCTCACCTCTCTTCCCCCAAACAGGTTCAATCTGTCAATTTCTGATCAATCTGCTCCGGATTTCGTATTTATTTTCAACTTCAGCAGTTTTATGTAATTTGTAGTGTTTGGTTAACGTGAGCTCGTCACAGGTCCAGAATGAGTCCAGTTTGTTTGAATTATTCCATTATTTAAAGGGAAATTATTAATAGATTAACTAAAGGAAAGATCTGCTCAGTTAACACTAAATGATGTCATCTCTTTCTTTTCCAGCTGGTAAATACGGCATCAAGCCCGAGGACATCCTGCTGATCCACGATGAATTGGACAAACCTTTGGGGAAGCTCTCCATCAAACATGGAGGAAGTGCCCGGTAGGTGAAAAATGGTGGTGAAAAAAGGTTTCTGGGTTCGGTTTGACCTCATTTCCTGTTTGTGTAGTTTTACTGTTTTATCTGTCGTGTTCATTATTTAACACAAAAAGAGGAAAATCAGGATTATCGAAGCAGATGTGAGAGAGAAAATAAGCTTTGGGCAGAAAATATTGAGGAAATTTCTGAAAAATTAGCTTCATAAATCTTCCAAATCACTGATTGAGATCGAAACGTGACCGACGTGTGCAGCTGACAAACTGAGTGTTGTCACAAAAAATGACACAGATTAACCTCATGAGGCCCAAGATCTGATTTTATTTGGTGTACATTTTTACTTTCTCCGACATGTCTGGGATCAGTAGCACCTCATAGGTCCTATAACTCAACTCTGTCACGGAAACAGGTCCCTTTTCCTCATATTAGAACAGTGGGTTTGTCTTTGTTTTTAAAATGTTTTTAATTAAATTTTTTTTTGTTACAATCTGGCTCTGAAGGTCCAACTTACTTAACTACAACATTTAATGTGCACATTTATGTATACATTTTATGTTTAAAAATTTATAAAAACTAATTGTTTAGATTTAAAATATTTGACAGTGTTTTTTATGAGGCCAAAAGGTCAAAGTTGAAAAAAAAAGAAGTGTCATAGTGCAGAGAATCAAAAATGCAATGTCATCGTATGAAGATGCAACAATGTTACCAAAGAGCAAATAAAGGATCCAGGTTCATTTGTGCAGACGTCTAAACATGTAAAGCTTTTCCTGTGTTGAGGGAAAAGTTTCACTCTAAACTCTTCCTCTTGTCTTGCAGAGGCCATAATGGAGTTCGGTCGTGTGTGGACTGTCTGCAGACTGATGTAAGAGGCTGTTCCGTGCTTCTCTGCTCAGAAACACACTGTTGAAGCTTGTCTGTGTTCAAGTTATTTTTTCTTCTCGTCCCACTGAAGGGAAATTACCATAAAAGGGAAAACTATAGGTTCCATTGACACGGAGACAAAATGGTTTCCTCTCTAAAGGAACCAGCAGATTGTTCGGAAAGTTCTCTCAGGTGTGTAAACAGCAGGGTGGTCCTGTCCTCTGGTCTCTGCTGCAGGTGATGCTCAGGATCCGGGTCGGAATCGGCCGGCCGGTGGGGAAAACGTCTGTGGAGCGCCACGTCCTAAGCCGCTTTTCCTCAGAGGAGCAGAAGGTTGTTGACTCGGTTCTGGTCCAAAGCGTGGACCTCCTCCTGTCTCAGCTCTCCCAGCAGGACTGGCCAGCAGGGGGCACACCGGCAGAGAAGAGGAGGGGGCGGAGGGGGCGCTCGGCCTCCCCTTTACAGGACTCCGCAGCAGCTCCGAGCTGTGAAACACAAACTACTGCCTAAATGCCCCATGTTAATAAAAACCTTTGAGCTGTACAGTCGTCTATCTGCTCCCAGCAGGTCATTTTTCTTTTTAAATTCTGCCCCCTCCTCATTACAAAGTGCTGTAAAACCAGTCTGAGGGCACCGGTGAGCCCAGTCATTTTTTTAGAGACTAAAACTCACTGATTCAAGCCAGTTACGTTTTATTTAGAGAACAAGTCACAAAAAGTGTCGCCTCAATGCACTCCAAAGGTAATGAATCAGATTAAATGGAAGACAGTCACAATCCAATCAGGTCCAGCTCATTTCATTCCAGATTTCTTCCCATTCACTGTTTCCTCTCTAAGGAAACCAACAGATCAGTGTCAACATAATCTCCATGACGACACCGGTAAAGGCGCACCAGGTGACTGTGGGAGGAAAAGGATCCCTTTAAACAAGAATAAACCCTCATCAGAACCAGAACCATCGTTCTGGACCAGGTGGGGGCTGAGGGGTCAGGAAAGAGGGGGGCCGACCAGCCCACCGTGACACCAGGCCAGATATACCCCCCCAGCACTCTGGGCCTATAGCAGCAGAGGAAGGAGAGGTGCATCATGGGAGCCCCCCAGCAGAACTATGGGATGTTTCGGGGTCGCTTAGCATCTCTATCAGCTTTATCAAAAAGGAAAGCCGGCAAAGTGATCTTAAAGGTAGAGGGGGGGGTCTGGTTCCCCGGTTCAAATCCCAATTCAGCTGCATGTCCTCTCTTTCTAACATTCAAAGAGCTTTCCAATTTAAGGCAACTTGTGCCTAAAAAGCCTTTTTTTAAAAACACACTGAAAGCTGTTAAAAAACTTTTAATTCATGATTTAGAAATCCAACAGAACCCATTCTCTTTTTGCATTTAAACCCTTACGTTATTCAGTTTCTGGTGTTATACTTATTGTTTTTGTGGGATCGTGCTTTCTTTTGTCAACAAAGTCGTTCGTCTGAGGAGCAACTTATCAGCGGTTTTGATGGAACTTAATCAGAATAAAAACTTGTTTATTTAAAGCTCGGTTTCCTTTTGTTGGTGAGTGTGAGGGCACACTGCTCCTCTCCATCTTCTCTCCTCTGAGCTGCCTCCTTTGACTTAAAACATATTGATTTCCCCTTCCAATTGTCACACTAATTACACTCTTAATCAATTAGGTGTCTTTAATGAGAAGCGTCCCGTCTGCGTTCTCACACAGCAGAGAATGCCAGCAGAGGGATGAAGCTTCCAGCGGGGGGAGGTGGTGGTTAAAAAAAAAAAAAAAGCCAGAAAAGAGCATAGAAAGCAGCGGAAAGAGGCTGACGAGCTGCTGAATGAGAGGGATCGATACAAAGGAGGCCAGTAGATTGCGGTGGAGGGCCGAAGAAGAAAGGCAGGCCAGAAACAAAAGGGGGCAAACATTGTTTAGACCCGATTTGTGAGGCCTTCTGTCCTGCTGTAGCTCAGAGTCACAATAGCTGCGGGGACACACTTGTGGACATGAGGAAGAAGGGTGGGGGGGCTCAAAGGGAACCTCTGTGACACCCCCACCCCTCGCCCTCCTAAAACCTCCCGTCTTTCTCTGCTGCGACCCCACTGAGCCACCCTTCGCCTCCATCAGGCCACTTTCCCAGCCCCTTCTTTGCTGGTCAGCTTTGGGAGGTTTCACCAGCGGCTTTAATAACCTTTCTGCAGGGGTCAGAGGTCAGCAGAAGGCTGGACACCCCGGCCTTTAGAGAGGAACCCAAATGTATGCAGGAATGGGAGCCTTTGCCCAGCAGACTTCCCCCAGTGCTCTCTGGCCAGCAGTAGTCGCCCAGTGGGGGGTCTTCCCACTGACTGGGACATTTCTTTAGGCTCTAATCAATATTTCTGATCACAGTGGCGTTTCAGCTTTTCATTCTGAAACATCTCTTAATTTATCTGATGGAGTATGATGAAAGCAGGGGACCAGTTTGGGAGATTTTACACTGAAATAGTGCAATAGTGCAAACTCTTAACAAAAGTCAATTTCTCCTTACACAAACTCTAGGAACTACAAGTAGACCCACAGTCTGAAAGCAAGGAGCTCTGCTGGGAAAATAGCAAACAATGAACTATTTAAGATAGATAGAGGTGCTTAATCAGAGCTTCAAATTCTGTTTTGAATTCTGTTCTAAAACTGGACCAACATGATCTTTACTGAAAGAAAGGAGACGTCTTTACCTTCATTAAAAAAGTCAAACCTGCTGCTGAAATACTCCAACTGGGAGAGTCTTTTTAGAGATTTTCTGTCTCACTTGAACCAAAAAATAGCAAGTTTCCCATGTTCTGAAGTCCTAAATGGAGCATTTTTACTTGTTGTGCCACCATAATGTGACAGCTATCATTCCCCTAAATGTGTATAGCAATACAATGACTAAATTAAACTAAATACTGGGGGTATTTGATGCATAGCATCCAGATTCAGCTCTGGACAAACCTGTTTTTAAATTGTATTGATGGGCTGAGTAAAACCAGACTGATAATCAGTAATTCACAGCTTTTTCCTGAGTGTTTTTGTGACATCCAAAAAAAAAAAGATTAGAAACAGGCTGCCATCAGAAAGATACCTGGAAACGTTTGGTTTTTGAAAAGGAAAAGATTTGGGAGAGAAAGAGAGTAAGAGGTTAGAGATATTAAGTAGGTTCCCTTTGTAGTTTGTGTGTTCGTAGTGAATGTGTTAACTTTGTAGTTAGTGTGTGTACTTTGTTGTAGTTTGTGTACTTTGTAGCTAGTGTGTTTACTTTGTAGTCAATGTGAGATTAGTGTTTTTTTTGCAGCATATGTCATGATCTGTTGTGAAGTTATTGTGTGGCATCTGCGCTTATTCTGTCTACACATTTTCATATTAAAAAAGGAGGGAACCATTCCAGGAGCAGGAAAAGCTGGAAGAACCTAAACTGACAGCAGTTTCTTTTCATTTTTCTCCTTTTTTTGAAAAAGAATCACTCTCCGATAGCTGAAAGCGACCAGTGAGGCAACAGGTGAGGGAATAAATCTACCAGGACTCTGAAGGTTAAGCTAACGTTTCCGCTGCTGGGAACATCTTTGTGTGTCGGATGCTCATTTGTCACCTGAAGGGCCCCCGGTTGCCTTTTCACAGCCCTGAAGGAATCATTTAGCACCAGAGGCCCGAGATCACTGTAGATTATGGCAGAGAAAGGGGAAGAGGAGCGATATTATTGCTGGCTCATAAGAGAAAGACGGGTGAGAAGGAATTCTCCCGAGTCACTGTAACACAGGGAAACCTGGGGGACCAGGACGGCTTCGGCCCGTTTGGGTGCAGGAGGTAAAACAGCAGGCTTCAAATCAGGCTTCAGTCACACCAAGCTCCAGCAGAGGTATGGTGTCCTCTGATCAGAAGCCACAAAAGATACACAAAACACAGAGTGAACACAGAGTGAATCAAATTACTGGACTTATTCCACACACTAACTGTTAGTGTTGTATTTCACTCTCTGACATACATTTAGCCAAAATGTTATGGCATGTCTCATCATCTACATACTGCAGGAGACCAATGAAGAGGTGGAGCAAACATTCCAGGAAATGCAGGATATTAGCTGCAAAATACAGTTTGTTGAAATCTGCAGTTTAAAGTTTAATCTCTGCAGTGATCTCCTTTCCCCTCCATCTCTGAGCCCTCTCCAAGCAGCCGTGTGTTCTTCCTTTAAGGAGTCTTCAGGAGCAGCTCTCCAGGACGTCCCAAAGCTCTTCTTTGGATGTGGGCTTCCTTTGGCTCCGTTCTCTGTCAGATTATCCGACACTGCTTCATAATGTGGAGCTCCGGGCTCTGGGGAGGATTCATCCCTCCATCAGAGCTGCTGCCACTGATTTTCAGTCCACTTCTTGAGTCCTTTGGCAGAGCTCAGCCTTTTCCTTCCTGTTCCCCTTCCTCAAGAATGGCTTTTTCACAGCCCCCCTTCCATGGAGAGCATTTCTGATGAGGCTTGGTCCAACAGGAGATGATCAGCTGAAGGTCCAGATGCATCTCTCAGCTTCTGGTTCAGGTCTTTGCTGGATCTGTTCCTCATTCTTCACTTTCAGATGCTCTTGATCTGCTGGAGATTGTTTTTTTAGGGCCAGTTCTTCTTCTTTTGTTCTCCACTTGTCCAGTTTCTTCAAATGTTTTAAGGAGACACTGCACACCATGTTGAGATATGCCAAGGTTTCAGCTAGCAGCTCTTTGGAAAGTTAGTCGTTTGGTGCTTTGTTCTGCTTGAATTATTCATATTTTAAACTGAACTTGATTAGGTTGAGTAGGCAAGGCAAGGCAAGTTTATTTGTATAGCACATTTTGTGTACAAGACAATTCGAAGTGCTTCACAGAGAATTTAAAAGCAGAAAAACAAGAAAAGAAAAATAATCAAAATTAGACAGATGAAAAGTGAAGGGTGCAGACAAAATACATTCAATTGTCATATGCACAATTAAACAGAAGCATTTTCAACCTGGATTTAAACACTGTCACATTTGAAGCCTGTCTCACATCTTCAGGAAGACTGTTCCAGATTTTAGGAGCATGGAACTGAACTGAAACTTCACCTTGTTTAGTTCTGACTCTGGGCACCTGCAGGAGACCAGAACCTGAGGTTTTCAGAGTCTCAGCTGGTTCATATGGCTCTAACGTGTCGTAAAGGTATTTTGGTGCTTGCCCATGAAGAGACTTGAACACAAGCAGAGCTGTTTTAAAGTCTATTCTCTGAGGGACAGGAAGCCAATGGAGAGACCTGAGTTCTGGACTGATGTGGTCGTATTTCCTGGTTCTGGTCAGAACTCTAGCAGCATTCTGGATATTCTGCAGCTGTCTTACAGCTCGTTTAGAGAGTCCAGTGAGCAGGCCGTTACAGTAGTCCAATCTGCTAGAGACAAACGCATGGATTAGTCTTTTTAGGTCTGGTTATTCTATTCCTCTGATTCTGGCTATGTTTTTGAGATGGTAAAAGACTGCTGATGTTATTGATTTAATGTGGCTGTTAAAGTTCAGGTCTGAGTCCAGTATTACCCCAAGATTCTTGACCTGATTTTTAGGTTCCAGAGAGAGTCTCTGAAGGCGACTACTGACACTTTCTCTTAGTTTCTGTTGGCCGCAGAAACTAACTTTTCTGGGTTTAGCTGGAGAAAGTTGTTCTGCATCCACAAACTGATCTGTTCAACACAACAACACAATAGATCTGCAGGCCTGTATTCTCCTGCTGTCAGTGACACATAGATCTGAGTGTCATCTGCATAGTTGTGATAGGACAGATTATGGCTGTGTATCAGCTGTCCCAATTGAAGCATGTACAGATTGAACAAAAGGGGTCCCAGGATTGAACCTTGGGGAACCCCGCAGGTCAGACCCATTCGGTCTGAGACACAATTCCCAATTTCCACAAAGTAGCACCTGTCCTTGAGGTAGGACTTAAACCACTTTAAAGTCACATCAGAGATTCCCACCCAGTCCTCTAACCTCTGTAATTAAATCACATGGTCCACTGTGTCAAAGGAAGCGCTCAGGTCCAGCAGAACTAGGACCGAGACTTTGCCTGCATCTGAGTTCAGGCGGATGTTATTGGTAACCCTGATCAGAGCTGTCTCAGTGCTGTGGTGGGGCCTGAAACCTGACTGGAAGGCATCAAACACATTGAGTAACTGCACAGAAACTGAGAGAAGAAGCAAAAGATCTCCAAAGAAAAAGATGTGCAGAACTATATCTCAAAACCACTTTAAAAGAGCACAAGACACCCTGTTCTGGCCGTTTGGAAACAAAATATAAATAAACATGCATGGTTGCTTCAGATTTTTGCACAGTTGCAATATTTTACATTAGAAATAAAATCCCATTTACTTTCACATATCTAAAAAGATCATTTTCAGTTAACAGCTCTTGGGGAAACTCTGATATCGTTGACATTTTTCACATCAACTAAAGAAATGGGAAGTTGGTCTTTTTTATTTCTAAATTTGAGCTGGCTCTTTGCTAAGTTGTCTGCTCTGCGTGAACACAACACTGATCAATCCCTTGAGTTTGGGGCTTTTTAAGCCTAAACGGTTCATTTGTCAGATATCAGCTTAACAAAGAAGAAACACATGAATCTGAAAATGTTCTGCAGCAGAGACTGAAAAGTAAATGAAAAACAACAAAATGTCCAAAGAAGAAGCCTAAAAAAGCCTTCGAAAGAGCTGTTGCTCGGGACCAGGTTTTAAAGAAACCAAGTGAGTCCATGAAGGCTTAATAAAAACAACAGAATCAGGACTTCAGCCCTGTACTGTTTAAAAAGTTTTTTATTCTTTTATTTCACTGAGCAGCTGACCAAAGAAAAGTAGAAGTTCTGGGTCTTCAGCCCATTCTTACTGTTACAATGAGGTTCTTAGAATTAATTTTAGATTAACTCATCTTTTAAAAAACTTTTTAAATCAACTTGTTTGTTTATTTGTCGACTTCCCAATTTGGCTTTGTGCAGAATAAGTTTAAGGAATGTTTTTCCTTCGTAGATTGCATGTGATTTAAGTCTGCTAACAGAAATGGATTCATTAGATTTTTAAAATCTTGGCTTTATTTTGCCTTTAAATCGGTTTATTTCTGACCAAATGCTCATTTCAGCTCCTTTAAAACTGGTTTCATGTCACAACTGCGGCTGTCTCTGATGCGTTTTAGCCTTTTCTCGCACAGAGTCAGAAACCCTGTTGTTTATTATTGTTGTTTTCCCAGCATCACATCATCAGCGAGGGAAGTCTCCCTGAGCTCCAACTGTCATCCAGGACCGTGCGTGCGCGCACGCGCGCGCGCGTTACAGTGGACTTTTTGTGCAGGGGGGTTAACAGTGTTTTGGTTGTGATCAGAAATGGGGAAAAAAAGCAGAACAGGACAGAGAGAAAAAGGACAAAACGAGCGCGTTGTTTCTTTAAGAGCTCCGGCCCTTCATTGGCAGCTGCTCTCTCTCTCTCAGTGCAGATTCATTACTTCTTCTTCTCCTCCTCCTTCTCCTCCCGGGCACAATGGGCATTTATCATCACCCCCGCGGTGCGTGTGTATGTGTTTATTCAAATCTCAGTACCAAGAGCGGCGCGGCCCCACTCCCCGAGCTCTCTCTCGGTGACACGGACGCACCGGCGCTTATTGTTGGAGGAGCCCCAGAAAAAGCCCGGCAGCTCGGCCGGTGGAGGAGAAGCAGGAGGAGGAGGAGGAGGAAGAGGAGGAGGCGGGCAGGAGGAGGGACGGAGCCGGCGACGGCAGCCTTCCGCTCTCACCCCGTCCTCCCCGCGACCCGACGCGGGAGCATGGAGCCTCCCGGCCGGCCTCCTGCCCGCCGGCCCCCCGGCTCCCACGGGCAGCCTCTTTTTTTTTTTGCCGGAGTAGCCCCCGCTTCCACTTTTTCTGCCCCTGGATCTACGCGCTGAGGCGCAGGTGCATCTCCCAGAGGACGTTTGTGCAGTTTTCTGCAGGTTTGTGTTGGGAAAAATGCGCAGCAGGAAAGAGCGGTAGATGTTAGTCACATCTTTTTTTTTTTTTTTTTTTTTTTTTAATCGAAGGGAGGGAGGTGGGCTTCAAGGGGAAGGAGGGATGGAGGGATGAAGGAGAGAGATGCGTCGTAACAGGTGCAGATAAGGAGTTTTTGAATCCTCCACCTACAGGTGACTCGTTGATTGTGTGTGATCTGCACGAATAGCTGGTGATGTCGCCCCCCCCCCCCCCCCCCCCCCCCCCCCCCCCCCCCCC
>JABUIW010000168.1:755145-772725 GCA_013363375.1 Menidia beryllina | reverse complement strand
TCCATCCATCCATCCATCCATCCATCCATCCATCCATCCATCCATCCATCCATCCATCCATCCATCCATCGCCCTTCAGTCTATCCATTTATCTTTCCTTTCATCCATCCATTATCCCTCTATTTTACCATTAATCCATCCCTCTATTTTCCTTCCATTGATATTTTAAAGTCTGTAAATAGGGAGTTAAATGGAAGCCTAACTAAGTAACTGACAGACTGGTTCTTTTTCCATTTAAAATAGGTTTCTGGGTTCTTGAAGCTTTTTAAAAGTTGGTCCTGCTTGGAAAAAAGAAAAAGGAAAAACACACTGGTGTGTCGTTTGTGGAGCAGCTGCAGGGCTGCAGCTCCTCGCCTCTTTTGGCGTTATTACCATAATTTGTGGTGGGAAAGGAATCACTCATCAATCAGAAGTGTTGGGAAAATGATCATGTCAAAGAGCCGCGGCCTCTCTGGGGTCAGCTGAGTGTGTGTGTGTGTGTGTGTTTTGTCATTAATCACTCCTGGTTTATCCCTCCCCCGCCTTCACCGCCGGTGGCCTTCGCACCCCATCTGACCATCGCACTGAGGCCAAGGTCAATATGACCCCCCCTCCCAAACCGACCATAATCTCATCTCCCATTAGCCCCCCATCTCCTTTGTTCACCTGTTGTCCTGGAGACCCGATCACCTCTGAGACCACCTCTCTACTGTGTGTGGGGTCAGGATAGGAGCTGAAATCACAGATTATCCCACAAAGCCGGGCCATGACACCATGGAGGCCGCTCAGTGCCGCCATCAGAGGCCGAACTCTACCGCCACAACACATTCTCACCATTTGCTTCCCGAGTCTGGTCTCTCTGATGATCGCTACCTCAGTTTTTCCCTGCTTCCTCCTTGATGTTGTGCTTTTGGGTACCCCGTTTCACAGCACTGATTTCTCTTTGGGTCGTTTGGCTGAGGGCACACCTATATCCCGCTCGGGTCTGAAAGAGAAAACCCAGTGGGAGCTGGTGTTTAAAAGCCCGATGTGATGGAAGTGATGGAAAACTACTGCGTGAGTGTCAGGACGCACACTTTGTTTATTTCTAGATTTCAAAGAAATCCATGCAGTGACTCATTACAAGCAGAGTTTTTACTCTTCCTTAAATATCCTTTCTTGCACATCTCAGGTAAAAATGTGAACATCCACAAGCAGGAACTGTTGATTTTGTCTTTAAACAGATGATTTGGTGGATATCACAATAGAGAAAAGCTGACTCTCAGTGTGGAATTACTAAAACATTTTACTAATTACACTAATTATAATTAGCTATCATTATACTAATGAACGAACATTACATAAAATACAGTTTATAAGGTAAAACTAGTGCGTTATAGTTGTGTAATTGTGCAATTTAAAGTTTTATTTCTGCTCTGAGTTCCTTTCTCCTCCATCTCTGAGCGCTCTCCAAACAGCTGTGTGTCCTTCCTTTAAGGAGTCTTCAGGAGCACCTCTCCAGGCTTCTTGAAGGACGTCCCAAAGCTCTTCTTTGGATGTGGGCTTCCTTTGGCTCCGTTCTCTGTCAGATGATCCCACACTGCTTCATAATGTGGAGCTCCAGGCTCTGGGGAGGATTCATCCCTCCATCAGAGCTGCTGCCACTGGTTTTCAGTCCACTTCTTGAGTCCTTTGGCAGAGCTCAGCCTTTTCCTCCCTGTCCCCCTTCCTTAAGAATGGCTTCTTGACAGCCCCCCTTCCATGGAGAGCATTTCTGATGAGGCTTGGTCCAACAGGAGATGATCAGCTGAAGGTCCAGATGCATCTATCAGCTCCTGGTTCAGGTCTTTGCTGGATTTGTTCCTCTTTCTTAAGGACTTCCCTTTCAGATCCTCTTCATCTGCTGGAGGTAGTTTTTTTAGGCCCAACTCTTGTTATTATGTGTCTTTGTGACCGACTGCTGCTAACAAAGAGCCTAAAGAACCACTTGAAACTGCTGCTTTGCTGAGTTGGACACAATGCTGGCTCATCCCTTGAGTTGGGGGCCTGTTTTCTTCCTGAAACATTCAGAGCTCAGAGTTAAGCAATATTTCTTCAGATTTCTGAAGCTCGGTCATAGTTTTTCCCTCAACATTTGCAACTTTTCTCCAATTTCAAGTATGATATTCAATATATTCAAAGAGCTTTATAGATATAGATATATATGAATATATGTATATATGCATGTGCGTGTGTGTCTGAAAATATTAAATATAACTTTTGTGTGTGCAATTATTGGACAAACAGAACAGGTTGCCTTTGTAATATGATCTAGGTATCAGAACTAATGTGGTTTACAAAAAGAGTATCAGCCCACTGTACACACACCTGAGGCAGTGGAGTCGCGGGGCTATGCTAAAGCCTCTTTAAACATTCAATTTGTGACTGTGATGGGGTTAAGTCCACATGGTGAGCCTGCCCCGTCCCCTCTGTCCCGCTGGAGGACGGCCAGCTGCAGGAATGCAAAGCGAGAGCTGGGTCCGTCCCGAATGACTGCACACACAAAAAAGGATTTAACTCTTTGTCACAGTTGTCCTCTCACACTCTGGCCTGCTAAAAAAAACAGCACAGGACCCCTAAAACAGCTCGCCCCCCTTTCTCAACCCTCAGACGTGACCCAGCCACTCGCCACACCATCCTTTCCCCTTTTCCTCCTCCTCCTCCTCCCAGCCCCTACCTTCCTCCTGACCCCGGCCGCGTGCATAAAAGACCCATCAGAAGTATCGCTGGCCACATTTACAAGTGAAAGAGCCTCAATAATGGAGCGGTTAGGGAGAAGAATGAGGAGACAGAGGGGCACTCACAGATGTGGAGTTAGCTTCGGAGGGGGAAGAAAGGAGCAGCGTCCCATTGTTGCCCCCCCTCCGCCCCCCCTTCGCTCCAACACCTCAGATCGGCATGGAATAAGCAGGGAAGGCTGGAGAGGAAAAGCTGGGAGTCAAAAGCGTGTTTTTACACCAGGATTCTCATCAAGGATATCAAAGGAGAGAAAAATAAACAAGAAGAAGGTGGTAAAATAAAGCCACTGACTTCCGTTATGTCTTCTCACCGCTTCCTAAAAAATAACTGGAAAAAGTGTCCGGGGCACCTGTTCAGCTGAGAGCGTGTGAAAACGAGCCGAGAGGTCATAAGAGGTGTGTGTGGGGCGGTCATCCTGGAATATTTTATGTTTGCGTGCCTCATTGTCCAAAACTCAGAGATGGCGACACAAAGCAACAGCAGCTGGGGTGAGGAGGCCTCTGAGTTGACCTTTGAACTCCCTCCTCTTCCTCACATGGCGGGATGGAGGGGTGGGTGGTGGTTGTAGGGGGGGGGGGGGGGGCTGAGACTTGATGAAGTCATCAAAGGAGGATCGTGTTGAGATGTGGCATATATAGGAGTCTAGGCACTGATTTTTCCGAGGTTGTTTCCAAATTATTGCCCACCGAGCAACACACTGAGGATGGGGTGTTTGCAGCATCCAGCAGAGAAAAGAAACAGGATTTGGACCTTTTTACAGGAAACTAAAGTGCATTTGGGGATTCTTGAAGGGAGACTGAGGAAACAATTTAGCCTTGTTAGAAAGAGACTGTACATCACTTTGGATTGAAACCCTGTTTGAATCATAATACAACTACACAGCCCTGACAAATATTTTGGGATGGGACAGATTATTGTGGACCTAATTTGGATATAAAAGATTTTTAAAAATTAGAAACAGATGATTTTTCACAAATGAAAGGCAAAATAAAGCCAATTACAGGTTCTAAATATATAACACAGTCCATATAAATCTTTGATTTATTTTAGTTATTTTCTGTAGCTTCATTACAAAGAATAATAGAGACATGCTAAGCAATAGTCTGCTGTAATAATTAAAATGTTTGTGTTCAGTTTTACAAATATGTGTTTTTGCTCTCTCTGGGAACAGCGGGGGCCCAAGTCACGCTAAATTAATTCAACAAGTTTTTCAAGAGAGTGCAGTCTATCAAATGAAGAAATCGAAAACAAACTGCAAAACAAATGTAGTTTAGAATTAATATCAAGCGTTATCCCAGACTTATTTAATATAGTTTGGTCTGAAAACGGCTGTTTTTTGCAAAGGGTGCCCATGCCATGCTTATCTGACTATTATCATGTTTCCCTGTTTCAAATTATTGTGTCTTCATCAGCTTTCTGAGGATCTTCAGGCTGTAGATCTGACTGATTTGCTGTAATTTATTTCTTAATTACCAGGGTCAGAAAACACTAGTGGGGGAGGCAGGTGTTATCGTATGTAAATTGAGTTTAAAAGACTTTTCAATATAATATCTAAAAAGTTAAGCAGCAGAAGATTACTTTAAATTCAGCTGAAATTGCCAAAGTATCTTAGCTCCTTGCATTAAATATTTAGCCAGGATATTATAAAATCAAGTAGAAGTAGTCATAATCATAGGTCAAATCTATTTTCTGTTGTTTTACAATAATTGGGGAAATGTATCAAGACTTAGCTGAAGTTTAAGCTAATGTTAGCAGTGGTTATTTTATGCAAGCTAACAAATTCTTTGTAGCTAGCCAACTCGTTTTCGTTTATATCTGAACTAAAGCTACTGTATTCCATTTTACAGGAATTCAGCATTTATGTTGCCAATTCATTATTGTCAATAGACATAAAACACCACACTGACCAAGATTTTAACCTCTGGTTCAAATCAAATTGCCTGAAACCTGGTTAGCTAAGCTAACCCTAACCTTCAACAAAATGATTTTGTTAGCCTATTTGATTTAGTTACCATCTTAGAGAATTAGTCAGATTGAGTACAAATATATTTTACACCACTAAAAAGCCAAATAAGTTATTTTGATTAACAATAACGGATGAATGTCCTCACTAAAACTTGGCTAAAGTTGTAGCTCATACGAGCTGCAGTTATCTAAAAAGCACTTCAGCTGCATAGCTAGCAAGTTGTTTTAAGCTTATATTTGTTTGGAATTTAAGACATTTTTTATTGCACAAACATAAGTATATATAAGACTGACAATTTGACAAATATAGTTAAATGAGCATTAACATATTTTCATCCATTTGATTCATTTCATATAAATCATATTTTACCATTCTGTGTAAATGAAACTGACAAACTAACGTGTTTCATGACAATGGTCATATCCATTGTAAATATACTATTCTTCATTATCTGGAGGGCCATGAAAAGTCTGGTGAACAATCATAGAGATCTTGAACCTGTTAATCACCAGGAGCCAAACTGTTTAACTTCTTGCCAAACCAGATCCGTGAAACTTTCTGTGACAGTTCTGCGCTCTCCATCACGTACAGGTGGAGGTTTATAGAGACAAAATTCTCAAAAACACACTTGAAAGCAATCAAAATAGCCACCCAGTGAACAAAAGACTAAGGAACTTGGTTTTGAGTTAATGTGGTTTAGTCCCCACTACTCTGCTGGACCCTAAATGAACTAACAGTGTAAATAGCTCCAGTACCAGTTCTGACATAAGAGCTCCAACTATCCAACCTGCTGCCATGATAATCTGCTTTTTGTCATCTTATGTTATTAGAATGTAAACGATACCAGCATTCTCCAAATGAAAATAACTTCATTTGAATTGTGCAATAGAATAAAAATCTCAGCACACAAAACTTCTTCAAGCACAAAAACATCAAATCAACATGAGTTTAGTACATGAAGTGTAGTTTTTTTGGAAAATGGACAAAATGACACCTTCTACTGAAAGCATGTTCAACTCTCTGTGCTACAATGACAGCTTAAGTTGCTGACAAAAGCAAAACTAGATGAAGACGAATCAATAGAAAAACGTATGGTTCACTGCAGAGGTTCTTGATCCTAAACATTGCAGAGACAGTACAGACCGCAGCTGAATGTTACTCCTTCTCATACTGTAGTATTTTCCCTTCCAGGGAGAATTGACTTATGTGCTCTGCACTTGTGAACTCTTCAAACTTGGATGTTACCGAATCAAAAAAAAAAAAAATCTCTTTATTGAATTAAATAATCTGTTTTACTGTCAGCAATTGCATGTAAACAATTTAACAAGTGGCAATGTTTCTTAAATGTTTATGTGCACACAGAGGTGCTACTGTCTGTTTTGTACCACGGAAGTGCACTTGGAGTGTTTGAAAAAACAAAAAAACACACTGATGATAAGTTTAGTCCTGAAGTTTCTCTCATGATGGTCAGGGAGTTAAAAACTCAAGTCTCTTCTTCCACCGTTGGCAAATTGAAGTCTCTGCTGCCACCTGCTGGCACAATTCGAGACCATCCATCCATAATGGTAAACGCTTATTCCCTAACGGGGCCGCGGGGGACTGGAGCGAGTGGTCAATGGGCGAGAGGCGCGGTACACCCTGGACGGTCCTGCCAGTCCATCGCAGGGCAGAATTGGAGACGTGCACCACAAATATCCCACAAAGTTGAACGGACAGCAAAAAGCTGAATGTTTTCAAGTTAAATTCGTCCACTGCTTCTCATTTCTCTACATGAATGACTTCGATTGGTGGCTTAAGGCTGATATAAACCACTAATAAAAATATATAAACCAATTATTTATATGACAAGTTATATTCTTTCGAGCAGCTAATTAGATCAGAAATTGGTTCAATAATTATGTTCACGATCCAATCCAATGCTCTTCAGAGAGAGATACATTTTCATCTATGATTTCAAAAGCCGATCAGCAAATGCTGCAATTGCACAAAGGCTCATTTGGCAAATAAATACTTCCTCCGTTTAAAACACTCACATATTAAAAGGAAATAACTGAAACGCAGGTCACTTTTAGCAACATGTGAAACCTCTTGTTGACTGACAAGCAAAGGCATCACATGTCTGGCCGCTCTAAGGGCAATATGCCCTGAAGGCCAATGCCCTCGGTTTGTAGAGCAAAAATAAATAAGACCTGATAAATAACGGGCCGTAAAACAAGCAAACAGCTGTGTGGAGCGGCCGGTGGCCAGACTGATCTGACCGCCTTGAATTAAAATCAAAGCTGCGTCCGATGCAGCGAGCGACACGAGTCCTGATCCATCCACCAAATAAACCCAGAGGGCAGCTGATCCAGAGCAGTTTGGGTTTAGATCTCCTGGACTGCAGACGAAGGCGCCATAACGGACTCCTGTGGGGCCTCTGCTCAGACGGGGGGGCTGCACACCATCTCCCCATCATCTGAGCTTCTTCCACCGTTTGTCACATAAAGACATAAAAAGTCCTCTTAAATCATAAAAGGAGGTTCCCTTTCAGTCCTAAAAAGAAGCCGGGGCTCCGCGGCTGTGGGCTGAGCTCAGAGGAAAAAGGAGATCTTTGCAGAGACGGCTTTGCAGCCGGTGGTGGAGAAGAAGCGGCCCTGGACGGGGCTGTAGGTCATGTCCGCGCCCACCGCCGCCGCCACGTCGGTCCGGCTGCAGCTGCCCCGCTGGCAGAGCTGCGAGCGCGCACAGCGCTCCACGTGCACCCGGCTCAGCGGCAGGAAGGGAACGAAGCGAGTGACCAGCTTCTGCTGGACGATGGCCGACCGGAAGAAGCCGCCTGGAGACAGAAACCACATCAGTTCCCTTTAGCAGACACAGTCAGAGCCAGGGTGAGGGAGGTCAATCATGTCTGATTTCTTTCCTTTGTCAATTCTTTATTTTCAAAGTTTTTCTTAGTTCAAAAGACACTTAAATGTGCCTTTAATGTACATCTGTGTACATTTGCGATAAACTCAAACCACATGCTCCATTTTTCTTCAAATTTGTCTTGTTGCAGTCTGATATTAAATGTTATTCTCTCTATCTTGAAAATGTCATATATGACATCAAACCACTCATTTAGCATTGGGATTTGTGGGCAGAGCCATTTATTGGTAATGGCTTTCCTGGCTGCCGCACTCATAATTTGAACAAATATTTAGTTTTACATGTAACATTACCACCTAGCAGCAGACTTAGATATACTGATTCCAGCTGAAATGGTTTGTCCAATCGGAACTGCTTTTTAAAAATGTTACGGACTCCAAAATGGTCCAATCAGAGGGCCAGCCCATAATATGTGGTGATGGTTTGCTTATTCTTCTCTGCACTGCCTCCGACAGGTTACTGATTCAGTAAAATGTTTTCCTAGGACAGGAGTTTAAGAATAGTCTTTTAAATTCTTTCAGCAGAACTCCCTCTATATCATGGAGTTGGAGGTTTTCCACTGCACCTCCAGATTGATATCCACTCCAGTTCAGAAAACTGTTTAATTCCCCTTCTTTCCCAGTTTTGTTTCGCATGGCCCGATGTTCCTTTTGATTGGCAGAGTCCTCTGTAAAGTCTACAAATTGTTTTATGGCTGTTATTTGCAGCCATCATGTCTTTGACGTCATCCCCTTCTCTATGAAAGCTTCCACTTATAGACTACTGAGGTTGTTACAATATGGAGACTTTCCGTCAGTTCTTGGTTTCTGAAGGTCTCTTTGTGATTGTTTTATGCCGTTTTGTAGATTTACTGTCTTTTGCTGGTAGTTTAGTGTCTACAGAATTTCTTTTGGGTTACTTTTCGTCTTTTTGTGGTCATTTTGTTTGTTTCTGGTATAATTTTGCCCCAAGCAGAACATACAGATGAATTAAATCAATCAGAATCACTTGCATTGAACACGCCAAAGTGAACTCATTGATTTATAGAATTTAGGCAATGTTTTTGTACCAATTATAAACCTTGAAAATGTCAAAACCGAACATATGCACAAAAAAAAACTGTTTCATTTAAAAAAAAAAGGAAATTAATTGGGTTATTTTGTGAGCAACAAAAAGCAGGTGTGCTAATTAGAGTTTTTTTTTTATTATTTTTTTATTATATCTTTATTGATTCTCGAGAAAGTATCATTTACATGACAATGGGCATCACCAAACTAACTTCAACATTTGAAATAAGATTAACAGTCAAATCAAAAATGTAACTACACTTCTCTGAGAAAGATTTTAAGTGATTATAAAGAAAAGAATGTGTGAAAGAAAAAAAAAAACTAAGGAAGAAGAAAGAAAAAAAAAAAAAAAAAAGGAAAAAAAAAAAAAAAAAATTAAAATATAAAATAATTATAAAGCGTGGCTATTCTAGGAGAGTGGATTGCTGAGGAAGTTTAACATGTTTGGTCTTTAAAAATGAAATCAGGTCTTTTAGGTTTTACATAGTCTACCCAAATCTTCCAACACTGATCAAATTGTTCAGTCCTGTGATTGAGAGAGGCTGTTATTTTTTCCATTTCATAGATGTTGAATGTTATGTTAATCCAGTCTAATGTTGGTTTGTCATGTGATAACCATTTTCTTGTAATGTTTTTCTTACTTGCTGTTAATAAAATAGTCATCAGATATTTGTTTCTTTTTATGGCGTCTTGAGGAATTATACCTAAATACATAAGCTTGAACTCCAGAGGAATGTTTTGCTTAAAAATGTCTTGTAGAGCACTTTTTATCTCTTTCCAGTAATGTTTTATAATTGGGCAGTCCCAGAAGACATGATAATGGTTTGCATTTTGATTTCTACATTTTCTCCAACTTGCAGGAGGATTTCCATCATAGTGACATTTCTGAGCAGGTGTGATAAAGAATCTTACCAAATTTTTCCATCCAAATTCTTGCCATTGTAGTGGTTTATTATATGTCCATTGATATCTCCATATTATTGTCCATTCCTCCTCTGTTATTGTCAAATTGCCCTCTCTCTCCCATCTTGTTTTGATATGTAGGGTTTAATTGTTTTTTAGGTCTATAAGGTTTTTATAAATAAGCGAGATAATTTTCCCTTTAATGTTTGATTTGTAGGCATTAATAAAAATTTCCATTAAGTTCATCTTCTTGTCAATGGTTGGTTTAATTTTTTTAATTTTTTTTTTTTAGATTTTTTGGCTCTAGTGGCCTTTAATGACAGTAGCTTGACAGGAAAGGGGGCAGAGATAGAGAGGGGGAGACCTGCGGGAAAGGGCCATGAGCCGGATTCGAACCCAGGTCGCCCGCTTGCGAGCAAAGGCTCTGTATATGGGCCGCCCGCTCTAACCATTAGGCTACGGCTGCGGCGGTTGGTTTCATTTTTAAGTTAAGAAAATTCCTTATTTGCAAATATCGATGAAAGTCCTGTTAGTTCAAAGAATATTTTCTTTTGAGTGTTTCGAAATCATTTAAGATGTTGTTGTTCATCATTGTGCACAAAGCAGTGATTCCCTTGGCTGTCCATTCCTTAAATCTGGCATCCAGTTTGTTTGGTTTGAAGTCTGAATCATATGCGATCCATTTTATGATTGTCAAGTCGTTCTCAAGTGCATTTTCTTTAACAATAGTTTTCCATGCTCTAAGGGTTGTTTTCATCCATTGGTTATCTATATTATTTATGAAACCCTGTAGATTTGCATCGGCTAGAATTGCCTGCACAGGAATGGGTGTCGCCTTTGTTTCAATAGTTTTCCATGTTGGGTCGCAACAGTATATCAATGTTCTTGCTTGTGCTGCTAAATAATAATCTCTAAGGGAAGGCAAACCCCAACCTCCCATTTTCTTTTCCAGTTGCAATACTTTATATCCAATTCTAGGTCTTTTACCTTGCCAAAGATATCTTGAAATTAGTTTGTCCCATTCATGAAAAACTTTTGGATTTATTTCAATTGGCAAAGTTTGGAATAAATATAATAATCTGGGCAGTATGTTCATCTTAATCGAGTTAATTCTTGAGCTAAAACTTAGAAAAGGAGTAAGATTCCATCTTGTGATATCCTCTTTAATTCTTTTTTGTATGGGGACATAATTATATTCAAATAATTTTCCAAGGTCCTTTGGTATAGTAATGCCTAGATATTTAAAGTGGTCAGTGTGCCAGGTTAAAGGGTACTTGTTTTGGATTTCCTGAGTTGGAGTATAATTATAAGACAGTAACTGAGTTTTGTTAATATTAATTTTGTATCCTAATAGTTGACCAAATTGTTCGAATAATTGCAGCAAAGCTGGGAGGGAGTGGGTGGGTTGTTCCATATAAATCAATATATCATCTGCATAACAAGCCAATTTATGTTCAATCCCTTTGATAATTATTCCTTTGATGTCCTTATTTTGTCTTATCGATTGGGCTAATGGCTCTAAATATAATGCAAAAAGTAATGGTGACCACGCACACCCTTGTCTTGACCCTCTTTCTAAGTTAATTCTGTCTGATAAATATCCATTGACTTTAATCCTCGCTGTGGGATTATTGTATAATGCTTGCATTGTTTTTATTATTGTATTATGTAGTCCAAATCTATGTAAAACCCTGAAGAGAAAATTCCAATCCACTGAATCGAATGCTTTTTTTTTTTTTTGTATGTGATCTATAACATGTAGCGTCCTTCTTATATTGTCCTGTGTTTGACGTTGTCGTATGAAACCAGTTTGATCGTTATGTATTACGGAAGGGAGAAATTCTTCTAATCGTCTGTCCATTATACAAGTAAAAAGTCGGTAATCAATATTTAAAACAGATATCGGTCGGTATGAGCCACAATCCAGTTTGTCTTGGCCCTCTTTATGTATTACTGAGATAATTGCCTCCTTCCAGCTCGGAGGTGTTTGAGCTTTTTTCAGAATCCAATTTAGTGAAGGGAGGAGGATTGGAATCAACTCTTTCTGAAATTCCTTATAAAATTCTGCCGTGTATCCATCCGACCCAGGTGATTTACATGGTCTTAATCTACTTATTGTGTTTTTCAATTCTTTTTCTGTAATGTCTGATGTCATTATTTCATTCTGTTCCTCGTTCATAATAGGCAGCTCTAGTGAGTTCAAATATTCATCAATTTCTTTTATAGTTCCTCCAGAGATTTTTGAATATAAGGTCTTGTAAAATATTTCAAATGCTTCCTGAATGTCATTTAATTTGTTCTGTAATAATTTTGATTTGGGGTTTCTGATTCTATGGATTGTATTCTCTGCTGTTTTCTTTTATAGTTTCCATGCTAGGACCCTCATAGATTTTGATCCGCCTTCATAGTGTCTTTGTTTAAGAAACATAAGGTTTTTCATAGTTTCCTGTGTTGCCATATCATTTCTTTCATTTCTAATTCTCTTTAAATCTTCCAGTATATCTGGTGTACAATTTTGTTTATGTTTTTGTTCTAGATCTTCCAATTTTTTATGTAATTCCTCTGATCTTTTATTTCTTAGTTTTTTTTAGGTGCGATGACATTGCTATAATTTTTCCCCTCAGAACCGCTTTAAGAGTGTCCCATAGTATCGGAGGAGATACTTCTCCATTGTCATTGAGATCTAAGAAAGAACCAATTTCCTTCCGTATTTCCTGTTTGAACCACTGGTTATTAAGCAAACCTGAATTTAGTTTCCATATATTATTTCTTTTTTGTAGGCTTAGGTCCACTGTTAGGTATACAGGTGAGTGGTCACTTACGTCTATTGTTCCAATCTCACATCTGTCTATTTTGTCTCTGTCTTTTGTAAATGTCAAAAAATAATCAATTCTAGTGTATACTGAATGAGTGGCTGAATAATGTGTATAGTCCTTTTTACTGGGGTAAAAGTCCCTCCATATGTCTATCAGGCCAACTTCCTTAAATAGTATATTTATTTTTTTGTATTGCTGTTCTTTCTGGTAGGGTTTCTCCCTGGAAGAATCCATCTTTGGTTGCAAACGAATGTTTAAATCTCCTCCACAAATCAGAACACCCTGTGTTTCTTTTACCAGTATATTAGTTAATTTCTTGAAAAAATCAATATCGCTCCCTGGAGGAGCATATATATTGAATAATGTAACCAGGTTTCCCCCCACATTGCCTCTCACAAGCACAAACCTGCCTTCTTTATCCGTCAGTTCATATAATTTTTCAAAATGTATCTTATTTGAGATGAGAGTAGCCACTCCCCTTCTATGTCCAGATCTGTATGAGGAGAAGAACAATTGGTTGAAACCCATTCTTCTTAGTTTTTCATGTTCACTTTTGTTCAGGTGGGTTTCTTGTAAGTACACTATGTGGGCCTGTTCCTTTTTCATTTTTGACAGGATTTTGCTTCTTTTAATTGGGTTAAGTAGACCATTAACATTAAAAGTAATTATATTTATCTTACTGTTAGCCATGTCTGGTTGTCTTGTTGATCATTTTTAGATGTCTGATAACAAAGCTTAACCAATCCACTCTCTGAGCAAATGTAAACAATAACTTAACCGTAAAGAAAAGAAAACAAACTTGAGATTCCAAGGTTGGGGTCCTGAACAAATGACCCTGAACTTGGCTAGGAAAACCATCTAGCCCTGGGGGAAGACCTCCCTTAGAAAAGGGGGGAGGGCCCCCAACTACGCTAAAGCTGTTTCTGTCCATTTTGTGTCCATTCCTCCTCGGTACATTTATTATTTCTCGTCTAGGTTGGGGCTAGGGAATATATTCAATATCACAACGAAAATGTCCGTAATACAGAGCAGTCGAACTATCTGAGATACATTGTCCTCACAGTTTATATCTTATTGATTACTTAGTGATTATTTAGCTTACCGATTATTAATGCATCTCTTCAGAGCTCTTCTTGGAGAGAACTAGTTTCTCTTCTGAACTCACTCAGTCTTTCTCTGATACTCATCTCTCGCTCCTCTCCTGACGCTTGTTTCGAGCCGATCTTCTTCCAAGCGGTGCGGGATAGCTGCTCAGCCAGGCTCTCCTTTGGCTTGATTAGGGGGACAGGCAAACCGCGCTCCTTCATGTCCTTCGTCGCCTCTGCCGCTGTCTGGTAAAGCCGTGTTTCCCCCTCGTAAAAGACTCGTAGTTTAGCGGGGAAAGGGGATTGGAATCGGATCTTTTTCTGCTTCAAGATCCGTTTGGCCTCCGAGTATTCTTTACGTTTCTGCAGCACTGTGGGAGGATAATCATGATCAAAATATATCGGTTTGCCGTGTAGAAGCACGCCTTTCTTCCCCCACGCTTTCCGTAAAATCTCTTCCTTGGTTCTGCTGCGGAGAAACTTAACGACAATGGATCTCGGCCTGTTGTTTCTGTCCCCGGCGGGTGGCGGAGCCAGTGCTCGGTGGGCCCTCTCTATGTCCAGTTCCATAGTTGGTTCAATCTCCAGGGTGTCCTTAAGTAATTTGTCCACAAAATCTCTCATCGATGATCCTTCTGCTCCCTCTGGCATGTTGTATATCCGTATGTTTTCTCTTCGTGATCTCCCTTCTTGGTCGAGCAGTTTTTCTTGTTGTTGGCTAATTAGTTCGGCCATCTTGCTCAATATCTGCTCCATGTTCTCTGCCCGCTCCTCCACCAAATCAACTCGGTCTTCCGTCTCCTTAATTTTCCGGTGTACGTTGAAAAGTTCTGACTTAATGTCATCAAACTGTCGTTTCATATCTTTTCGGAAATCCCGTAACTCCCCCAGAATTTGCGTTAGTCCTGTCGCCTCAGTGGAAAGCGGATTAGCATTAGCTTCGTCAGGGAGCTGATGTATTGATGAGCTACCTGCCGTCTTTCTTTCTTGTGCCAAGTCTTGGTTCGTGGTTTTCCTATTCCCGTCCCTTTTCCCCATTTTAGACCCCCTTACAGACTCCATTTTACTCATTTTTCGTTATATTTGGCAAATAATGGGGGTCAAATTAAGATTTACTGGAGGAGTAGTCCGCTCAAGCCGCCATCTCCGGAAGTCTCCGCACTCAGACCTAATTAGAGTTTTTAATGTTTGAACTCAGCCCCTTTATGTCATTACCAAATCACAAGTCTGAATATGTGAAACTTCTTAGTAGAGAAGGGCCTTTACGTGTTACTAGTCAGCGCTCTCTTACTTGTGCTGTTGTCGTAAACTGCTTGCTCGATGGCTTCCTCCAGGTCGGCCAACTTAATCTCCTCTCTTTCCCGTCCGGCCTGCCGGTTCTCCAGAGCCACCTGGTTTATCACCTCTTCCCCCGTGGTGCTGCGCAGCAGACAGACGAGACAACAGTGAACACCACCCACAATTTTCTTTAAATGGTGCTGAGATAAATGAGGGTTTGGGTTGTTTAGGTAGTGGTGTAAAAGATTAAAATAAAGAGACTGTTCTCCTTATTCCTGCAGATAAAGGAACAAAAATATAAATGTACCATGTTTACGGATTATGGGATGGATGCATCTGTTGTCAGGCTGCGTTTGGACACTAGAAGAAGACGTGTGGGCAGCTTAAACATCAGGAGACACCTCAGGAATGTGGAAATTTCCCTGATGACTGTGATGTGGTGCTTTTGGTGGCCAGGATTCAGCCCCAGCCCCCCCACTATTGTATTTTTTGTGCTTAGTGTGTGGAGACCCTGTTTCTACCACTAAAAATGAATATCCTCGGGCTAATTGCAACTTTATTCAGCCAAAAAAGATCTTGAAAATAAAAGATTTAATAGTACAAAATGCCTCAAGAGTTAAAGTGGCACATATCAGATCAAAACAGGTCTCTGAAATTCAAATACGACCTCAAGATATGGTGCCAACTTCTTAAAATGAAACATTGCATGTCTGTTAAAGGAGATCTTTTATCCTCAAGGCCTAAATTATAGACAAATGTTTCATTATTGTGTCAACATGCTCGAGTCAAGAGGGGGTGTTTCCTACCTGATGAAGATATAGAGGGCCTTGCGGTAGTTGGTACGAAACACAACATGGGAGGGTCCCAGGAATGGCTCAAGCACATCGATGAGGCCTGGAGGCATCTTCTCCATCTCGTCAAAGATGAAGACAGAGCGAGCGCACTCCGTCAGGTTTCCCTGCACCCAGCTCTTCAGCTCATTCTGCAAACCCAATGAAGGACACTCAGTCCTGCTGCTCAGCTAAACTGAGGCTTGATTTCACTCTGGGCTGAAGGAAACCGAGCCCCAGGGAGCCCCTGACTCACCCTGTAGTTCTGGACCTGCTTGGGCAGAGGGAAGTGGAGCGTGGGCACAAACTGGTGGACGTAGGGGCTGCTCATGGCTGAGCCGTAAAGGTGGTTCCCCAGCATGGAGCTGACCAGCGTCTTTCCTGTCCCCGAGGAGCCATGGAAAGACAGCACCAGGGGCCGGTCGGGGCTTTTGTTAAGGAGGAACTTTGCCACCTCCTCGGACACGATGTCCTGAGCCAGATGCTGACCAAAGACGTTCTTATAGAGGTCCCACTCCAAATCTGCTCATTAGGAAATAACGACAGAGATACTGTACTGTAACGGGGAATTTCTCATTAACTGTGCCCTTTTGTTATAAAGGAAAAGTGCTCCATAAGAAGAACAAAAACAAAACACAAACCCACTTCAGTAAGTCCAGTTTACCTGACAAAAATTATATTAAACAAGTCTAATGTACTTTTTTTCGTATTTTTGCAATATTTTAATTAGTACCATGTTCTATATTTTGGTCTTATTTGAAGAAATGTATCCTCTGATCTTCATGTTCATGTAAAATCCCTACCGCACTCTAACTTCTTTGTAAATATCACTTAAAATGTGTTCTGGCTCTTTATATCCGTTCCTTATTAGATTCTACACCGTATTTGTAATTATAACCAATACCGAGCAATCGGCTCAATCACTAACACAAAAAGTCTGTGAATTTTTTAAAATGTGTACCCCTTTTTATCTTAACCTTGCCCACCTCTGAAACATTGGGACCTTTCTTTTTTCGAGAAGCATTTTAATTAGCTGTTGTCAATAAATCAGCAGTTTGTCAGTACCTTTCACAATCAAGACGATTACTTTTTAATTTCTCTTGTGTAATATTATCCAAAGCAACAATACTCTTGCGTGAGTCCACCACTTCTGGCTAGATCTAAAAACTCTAATAAAGTCTCTAGTTGCTTTGTTTATCTCTTATTTTTCAATTAACATGTTTTTGGAGGATAGATTTACAGCACACAGTTAAGATGGATATTATCACACATCGCATGTTGTTTTTAGCAGAAATTACAAACATATGCAGAACATTTCCTCACTTAAAATATTAATTTAAACATCTGTTGCCACCAATTATTCTTTTTTTACATCAAACTGATGTAGCTTCCTGATTCCCAGATAGCATAACAACTCCAAAAGCAGCCTGTATCTGCTGTATCATCATTCTTTTACTACTCAGGTGTAGCAAATTACTTATCTTTCATAGCCAGTACAGGAAAGTATTTTTACATTTCTAATTTTTAAACCACTGTAAAGGTAACTGCCTACACGTTAACTTGCTGCTAAGCTAGCCGGTTTAGCCGGCTAACTGTTAGACGTTGAACTAGCTTAAAACAAGCTTACCTCTGATATTTGGCTTAAAGTCGCATTCACAGCTGTCTGATATCGTGCAGTAAAGTTTCTGAAAAACGCAGAAGACAGGACTAAAAGAGATTACAAACAGCACAGACAGGGTGGCCAACATTTTGGCTGCCTGCTGGCAGATGGAAAAAGACACCTATCGTGCCTTCTTTTAGTCCGACCGGACAGTTTAGTTGTAGTTTTTCCGCTTCCTGAGTCACTAGCTTAACTAACGAAGAAACAGCCGGTAGTACCTACATATCCCAGGAGGCATTGCAGCAGGACACGCTGGAGGATCACAGTCCAGAAAAAGTGTAGCAATAAAAACGTTCCCACTGATTCTGAATCTATCTATCTATCTATCTATCTATCTATCTATCTATCTATCTATC
>JABUIW010000168.1:734474-745643 GCA_013363375.1 Menidia beryllina | reverse complement strand
CCATCCATCCATCCATCCATCCATCCATCCATCCATCCATCCATCCATCTTCGTAAACGCTTATTTCCTAATGGGGTAGCGGGGGGGGACTGGAGCCTAACCCAGTAGTCAATAGGCGAGAGGAAATAAACACCCCACGACCCAAATGGCTATTTTCAAGCATAGTTTTAAAGGGTCACTAGGTTTGGCTTTGGTGGTGGTGTCTGAGCAAGCAGCACAGGCTTTTTTGGGCTGGAGTCTGTCCAGCTCTAGCTTCATGCTTCATCAGGGGTCCTTTTTGACCTTTTAAAGGAAGGGTTTCAAATTCTGGTCCTTGTGGCTGCTTTCCTTCAGGTTTTAGATGTTTTCCTGCTTCAAAACACTCGATTTTCCCACTAAACCAATATGCTGCCTGTGATCTGTTAGCTTAACCCCTCCCTGCTAGGAAACTGTTCAAACTGCGAGGTTACATAAAAGCACATAAAGTAAAAATGCATCTAACTGTGTGGCTCCTTTTTCTACCATAATTCTGTAACAATTCCTAAAATATAACCTGAATCAGCCGTCTTTAGTGTCGTTTTTTTTATGCCTACCTCTCCAGCAGGTCCAGCCTCAGCCGCTGTCCGTGAGGCAGCGTGAGCAGCTCCAGCCCAGAGCTCACTCCCATCATCCTTTGCACCTCCGGCGTCACCTCCAGAATCTTCGCCACCTGAAAAAATACCTTTTTGTTGGAGTGATCGGACATCTGGCACGTTAAAAGAACTATTTTCCTCCATTTAGCATTACTTTCATCTGCACAAAACAGAAACTATCGGAAAAATAAGCAAAAAGTTGCAGCTGAGCATTGTTAACTGGAAGACATCAAACCAAACTTTTTTTTCCTTTAACGTCTTTTAACTTCTGATGCTTCAAGGAACTCTCAGCTTCTAACGACCTGCAAAGGGGGCACAAATTCAACTATTTCTTTGGATGTTTGATGTGTCAGTCATGGCAGAGGAAAACTTTATTTGATCCCAGAAGTAGCCTGTAGACAGGCTCCTGTGGTTTTGAATGAAAAGTCGATTCTTTGTAATATTTCCATGTAAACCAGATGTGTCTTACAGAATATGAGCTAATTAGGCACATCTGCCAACTCATTGGTACAGTAAATATCTTTGGGAACTTGTGGACACAACTGTTCTTTTGGGCTAAAGGCAGGATAATACTGATCAGAAATCCCAAGTTAAAGCTGTTTTTGGTTTTCTGTTGAAATGGTATGGTAGGTTTGGAACTGTGGCATCTAATGAAGATGTGGGAATAAACCAAAGTAATAATTTTTGGCTCAGCTTTTGAGTACCATGCAGTCGGCTCTGGTGATGTGTTTGGCCGCTGTCCTGGGGTCGACCTCCGCCAGCAGCTCCTTCACCCTCCGCAGGATGCCCACCTCCAGAGGTTTATTCTCTTTGGGCATCAGCGCCGACTGGTGCCTGCTTGGTTTGAAGCAAGAGACTGTCTCCATCACTGGGGAGAAGTTAACAGCCCCATCCTCTACTTTTGGTGATCCCTCCTCCACCCGCAGCCTCTCCACATAGCTCTGAGGGCTTGGGCACAGCTCTGTGTAGCAGCTCCCATCTGCATCAGAGGATGGGGACTCCTGCTCCAGGGGAGACGGTGGGCCTTCAAGATGCTGTGTGTGCAGGGCGCAGCTGGGAGAGGGAAGCATTTGGGTGGAGTCGGACCGCATGGAGAGGGTCGGGGATGGAGTCACACTGGCTGCTCGGCTACTGCAAGGGCTTACGGATGATGGGGCTGGATATGAAAGACAAAACAGGGTATTATTGGGTTTAAAAAACACTCTTTAACCCCTTTAAAGCCTGATCCAAGAAAAAAAATGCAGAGGAAATTATTATTTTTTTTAATATTCTGAAGTCTTCTTTTGTCCCTTTGATAAAATATCGAAAATATAATCTATTACAGTGTGATAAGTCAAACTGGTTGTTGTGTAGTCTTCTGTATATCAGACTACATTCCACAATGTTTTGACCATAAAGTGATGCAAAAGGTCTCAGACTCAAAGGATTTCAGAGAATGTATATATCAAATATGATACATGTGGAATTACAGGGTTAAAGGACACATATCAGCCCATTTAAAACATCAGTTTGTTCTGAATAAAGTTTCTTAGAACATGGTCTACAAGCTCATTGCTTGTAGACTTTCTGCAAAAACACGATAATCCTCAGATTAGCAGGTTATTTCATTTGTATTTGGAGCAGCAGGAATTTTATGTCTTGATTTTGAATCCTTTACATGTCCTACACATGGTCTTGAACAATGGATTGAGCAAAGGTTTGGATTTGTGGCTACTCATTGACTAGGCAAAGTTAAATGGCTGGGTACTAAAAACAGGATTTATCTGCTTTAGGTAACTTTTATGCTGGCACGTGTACTGTGAGGAAATTTAGTTTCTTACATGAATTATTAACTTTTACAGCACATAGCTGACACTAAAGATACCTGTACTATTACTACAAATGGATGTTGACTTTCCTGGAGTCTCTTTTATATTAAGGCATTTCAGGAGTTTTTGGTACTCAGGCAAATCTGTTGGCCTTTTTTTCTAGCAATGTTATCTGAATATGTTACATATAAAGCAGATTTCCATTTCTAATCTAAATGTGTATTCCCTTCCCAATCATCCAAGTTTATTTTAATTATTTGTTTTAATGCTGAAATCTTTAAACTCAACTTGGACTTAATATTTGCGAGCAGGGTTATGGATTTCTGTGGAACAACCAGTTTGTTTGGTTAAACACTGCTGAACGCTGACCTTCAACATTCGAACCACAGTGACTTTTACAATATGCATTTAAACGCAGGTTGAAGCACAATCAGACATTTGAATGCAAGAATTAATTTATGTTAGACAATAGTTAGACTAAACATCATTTTTCAGTTGTTTATTGGGTAGGATTTCTAGGGGCAGGACTAAATCAACATTCTCCACGATGCAGTGAGATTAACAAGATAAAGGTTTTTAAAATGAATCCCAGTCCAATCACTGAAATATTGTAAAGGGACCTGTTAGCATCAAGCTAGCAATATGCTAGGTTAGCTTTAACTTCTCTTCCTTAATCCTTAATATAAATGACACAGAGTTCTAAAGTTGCAGATGAATAATAAGAAAATAAGAAAAGGCTGGTTTGCTTTATGGAAATGTTTAGCCGTTATGAAACAGTGAGGGCCTTTAGCAAAAAGGCCGTGAGGACTCACAAGTTTAGGAAAAAGTGTCCCGTTTTCCAGAATTGGACAGAGATTACTCAAACATTCGACTCTGAGACCTCTCCAGATTTGATCTGTTCCTCTAAATCGGACCTGCCTGTTTCCCTGTTGTTGTTTTTTTTAAGGCAACCATCTCACGCTTTACCACAGACACAGGCAGAAGGGTGAAAATTCTAATTTTTCATCATTAAGTTTCACAGACACATATGGGACAGCTGGACTGGATCTTTCCATGTAGCTGTCTTTCCTGTACGGGCTGATTCCACACCTGGAAGATGATTAAATGATTATTATGATAATGGTGATAATTAAAGTTATCATTATTTTTGTTTTTTATTTAATCCTCAGTCATTTTTCGTCGCAAAACATTTCAAGTTTGAGGACCAACGACAGGTCACAAATCTGATAAAACCTAAACAGAGCAAAATAAAAGCCATCTCTACAGGTATCAGTGGTTCATTTGCCTCTGTCCTACATTAAACTGCAACTACAGTTTAATCTTATCATCCAAAGTTCAGCGCAGAGTTCACCATGTGAGCAAATCCATGCTGAGCTCCTTTATTTTACGCTGTACACACCCACAGGCTGGACTTCAGCCCCCTTTACCTCCATGCCGACGCCCATTGAGCTGATTGTCAGAGCAGGAAAGCAGGCAGTCACTTCAGCGTGCGCTGTGTCGGAGGCAAGTTCAGGTTGAAGCGCAAGAGGTCTGCAGTCGGCAACGCTCCCGGTGAGTGATTACATAAAAAGCCGAGCTCAGCAAACAAACTTTGGTGGATAACATGGCTGAAGGCGCAGTCTTGTGTTCGAATGAGTGCTGATGTTTCTGTGCAGCTGGTTTAGGCGTTAAAATGCCAGAGCGGAGTGTTAAACCTGATTGATTGCAGATGGATGTCATGCAGTCGCTGAGCCAGAAAACAACTGGCAGATGTTTTCATCCGACGCCAAACAGCACTACTCTTGAATGTTTTGAGCAACTCCAAGATTTAGAGCTTTAGAGCTCTGTGTGTATCCCGTGCCATGTTTATTTTTACAATTAGCCATCATTCTTGACATTATAATTATTTTGAGAGGAAAACATTAAAAGGGTGGTTATACATTAATAACGGCATCATAGCTGTACTTTTTCCTTTAAAACAATAACTTTGACGAAAACAAAAGCAGTTTCTAAGCCGTAGTTGTAATTAACTAAATATGCTTGGGGATGGAGGGATTCTTTTCAACTTGCAAACAACAAAAGGCAGCTTTTAAATCTTCTCTATGGCATGAGGGATCCGGTATCATTACTGAGCAGCACATGGAGACAAAAACAAAGCAGTGAAACCCGAGAGGAACACCTACTAACGGCAAACAACACGTACAAACTTCTTGGGATTTAAGGGCAGGAATTCCCACAGTGGGTTGTGTAATCAGGAATCTGTGCTGGAGCTTTTAACAATCTGGGGGTTATGTAAGTCTCTAAGCAGGCTGCCTCAGCCTTCCGATATGGAGAGGCTGTTTGAAATTGTTTGTATAGGATATAATTACTGAGTCTTTGTAGACATCCTCTGCTTTGAAATGTGAGCTGCCATGTGGATACATATTTACTCTGGTGTTACCTTTTATTGTCCAACACGGACCATTCTTGCAGGAAACAATGAGAAATAAAGACAGAAATAATATAAAAGAGGCTGTAAAAGATGGTAATGCTTTCTCAGCCAGGATGAATTAGAGTCACATCATGACTTTTTTTTTACTCCAGAACATCCATTACCAACAAGAACCTTGTGTTTAAAAACTGTAATTTGGGATCTTTGTGAAGCTCAAGGATGTGCAGAATGAGGTTTTAAAATGACCGTGGAGCTCCTCGGAAAAGCTCAAACACATATGAAGCCATCATACTCTTTTCTTTATTGAAGCAGACGTCAGATGTTCCCAAAAGCAGCTGAAACGTAGACTCATCTGATCCAATAACACACGTCCACTATCTTTCCATCCATCCTAGATGAGCTTAGGGCTGAAACATGGCCTCCTCTTGGTTTAACTGGTTCTAAAAACTCTTTCCGGGATGTCGATTTGAAGGATCCAATATATATAAATAAATTGAGTCAGACTTTAAATAGACTAAGAACAATTTAAATCTACATTGGACTATAATTGCATGATTGTGGTTCTAACATGCAAGCTGGAGAATTACAATTTGTTCCATCATCCATCTTTAGTCCCTTTTTAAGTCATCAGGGGACGGCTTTTACACCAAACACTTGAGGAGAGAGCAACCCTCACAAAGCCCGAGATGAGCTCATTGATGCAGTTATTGAAAAAACATGCTGGTTATCTTCAGTGTAAATGTAAAGTGCTGTAAGAATGTCTCCTCCAATGCAAAACAGAAAGTAAAGTGGTTTTTAAAACAGATAAATATTTACCATGTAAATCTCCTCTCAGAATTTCTTTCAGAGATGTACCGGTCAGCTCTGGTCACACTCTCAGTGTTGCTCAGCTCATCAGCTTTAGTGAATGGAGGGAAAGTCTTGGTGTTCCCTGTGGATGGAAGCCACTGGGTCAACATGAAAGTCATCATCGAGGAGCTTCACAATCGAGGCCATGAAGTCACAGTACTGCGCCCATCAATGTCCTGGTACATCAAGCCAGACTCCCCTCACTACAGGACCATCACTGTCAATTTCTCTGCTGGTTTGGACAAGGAAAAGTTCACGTCAGCTATAATGAGAGTTCTACACATGTGGCGTCAGGCTCCCTCAGACTGGACTCGCATATCTTTGGAGTTTGAGGTGATGGAGCTGTTCTATCATGTACATAACCAGGTGCTTCAGATGGTGGAGGAGATGTTTGAGGACACCAAACTGATGCAGGGCCTTCGCGATGCCAAGTATGATTTGGTTCTTACAGACCCTGCTATTGGTGGGGGGGTTCTTCTAGGTCACCGATTGGGTCTTCCACTTGTCTTCAATGTCAGATGGACTATCCAGGGTGAAGGCCATCAAGCCATTGCACCTTCTCCACTCTCTTATGTCCCCATACCAGGGTCAAAGCTGACAGATAAGATGACATTCAGCCAACGGATCATGAACTTTATGGTCTATGCCTTCACATTTGTGTATCGTTGGTACGTCATAGAACCAAACTACAAGCCTTTCGTCCATCGTCACTTTGGCAGTGATGTGCATTACATGGAGCTGTTTCAGGCGGCTGACATCTGGTTGATGAGGAACGATTTCACCTTTGAGTTTCCACGACCCACAATGCCAAATGTTGTCTATATGTCAGGATTTCAATGCAAGCCTGCCAAGCCTCTCCCTGAGGAACTGGAGGCTTTTGTGCAGAGCTCTGGAGAACATGGCGTCATTGTGATGACATTGGGATCTGTGGTGGAAAACCTTCCTGAAGAAATTTCAGAGGAGATTGCTGCTGCATTTGCCCAACTTCCTCAGAAGGTGATTTGGAAACACAAAGGCAAGAGGCCTTCCACTCTTGGAGACAACACTTTAATCCTGGACTGGTTGCCCCAAAACGATCTCCTGGGTCACCCCAAGACCAGGCTGTTTGTGGCCCATGGAGGCACCAATGGAGTTCAGGAGGCCATCTATCATGGGGTCCCCCTGGTTGGATTGCCCCTTTTGTTCGACCAGTTTGACAACTTCTTCAGGATGGAAGCAAGAGGAGTGGCCAAAGTCCTAGACTTTGGAACGCTGAACAGGGACATATTCCTGGAGGCTCTGAAGGAGGTTCTCCATGAGCCATCCTACCAGGAGAAGATGAAGGAGCTTTCCAGCCTCCACAGGGATCAGCCCATGAAACCTCTGGATCGGGCTATGTTCTGGATTGAGTTTGTCATGAGGCACAAAGGAGCGGCGCATCTGAGGACAGAGTCTTACAAGATGTCCACGATCCAGTACTACTCCATTGATGTGGTGGCGTTTCTGCTGGCAGTTGTTTTCACCATACTAACTGTTCTTATTTACACTGTGAAATGTCTTTGTCGGAGGGTGTTTTATGGAGGCAAAGCTAAAAAAGAGTGAAGATTTGTTGTCTAGTCCCTTCCTTTTAAAACACTCTGTCCTAAAAGAAAAATATCTTTCTGTTACATTCATTTTGTGTGTTTTTTAAATTTTTTAAACATGATCATTAGTCTGTGCATCCTAAATAAAATAAAATGAATTTAATAAACTTGATATTTGTGTCTTTTTCTTGTAAAACCGACGTATGAAAACAGTAATGCATATGTTATCTTCTTTCTTGCTACTTCTTTTTTCAGAATGGTAAAAAAAACTTGAGTAATTTATATAATAATTTGAACATTTGTACAATTTAGTAATTTCTTAAATGGTGGTAAACTGTAGCAGTAACTCTGGATAAATTGCTAACTCATCTGTATTGCTATAGCTTTTTATGTGACAACAAATAATTTTAGAAGATTCTTGGAGCTGGTTTAGTTTTAATTGAACAGTTTTTAAGAGCCTGAGCTTTCCAAAGTCATGTCCTGAATACAACTAAAAAAAAAAAAGAGTTAAAGCCAAGACACTTTGATGCATGGTGATACCAGAAAGGAGAATAAGTCGGAAGAATTTTAGACCATTTCATCCCTTAATGATCACCGGGAATGTGAGATTGTTGGTAGATACAGAAAGTAATCTTGGAGGACTTTAGTTTTTCACTGTGACATGTGTGCAGGGGTTACATTTCTGACTCTACAGCTTTATCCACATTTTTTATGTGAGGACAAAGTCTGTACACAGAGCAGCAAGTGAAAAGGAGGGTAGATTGCAAAGCTTGTTTGTAGAGGTTGTTGTGGTTTTTCACATGATAGAGCTGATAAATGTACCCTTATCCTCAACACTACAGCGTTTTCTGTGGGTTCCTAACTCTGTGGTCTTCTACAAAAGTTAACCAGTGCAACAACCAAATGTAAAGCTTTTATGCAGTTTCCTAAATACACCAAACAGCAAGGCTTCTTGCCTTTAAGTCCCATGTTTACAAATGCTATTTGCATTGACGGAATAATTTACCCATGATTAATTGGATTTGAGGCTGTCAATAACTGTAAAATATACTTTGAGCCACCATTTTAAGCCCCAGTGAAACTTTTGTATCCATGCTGTATGAGTGTATCCTCTAAGGTCCATGACTATGTCGCTCAATTAGCTGCATAAAATGGGGGAGCCAATGGATAGTTTTAAACATAAGCCCCCTGTTTGGAGAAACTGAGCTAACATCTTTACGTCTTCTCTCAGAATTTCTTTCAGAGATGTACCAACCGGCCCTGGTTACACTCGCTGTTATCCTGAGCTCATCAGCTTTAGTGAATGGAGGGAAAGTTTTGGTGTTCCCACTGGATGGAAGCCACTGGATCAACATGAACGTCATCATCGAGGAGCTTCACAACCGAGGCCATGAAGTCACAGTACTGCGCCCATCAGACTCCTGGTATATCAAGCCAGACTCCCCTCACTACAAGGCCATCACCATTAATTCTTCAGCTGGCTTTGATCGAGAAAACTTTGGGTCTTACGTCATGAAAACACTCAACATTCGGCGCCAAGGTTCGTCATTTTGGACTCGCATGGCTCTGGAATATGATCTGGTAAAAAACTTTTATGAGATGAATAAAATGGTGCTTCAGATGGTGGAGGATATTTTCCAGGATACCAAACTGATGCAGACACTTCGCAATGCCAAGTATGATTTGATTCTTACAGACCCTGCTACTGGTGGGGGGGTTCTTCTAGGTCACCGATTGGGTCTTCCGCTTGTCTTCAATGTCAGATGGACTATCCAGGGTGAAGGCCATCAAGCCATTGCACCTTCTCCACTCTCTTATATCCCCATACCAGGGTCCGAGCTGACTGATAAGATGACATTCAGCCAACGGATCCATAACGTCTTGTACTATATCTTTACATGTGTACAAATTTGGTACGTTACAGATCCAAACTACAAGCCGTTCGTCCATCGTCACTTTGGCAGTGATGTGCATTACATGGAGCTGTTTCAGGCGGCTGACATCTGGTTGATGAGGAACGATTTCACCTTTGAGTTTCCACGACCCACAATGCCAAACGTTGTCTATATGTCAGGATTTCAATGCAAGCCTGCCAAGCCTCTCCCTGAGGAACTGGAGGCTTTTGTGCAGAGCTCTGGAGAACATGGCATCATCGTGATGACGTTAGGAACCTTGGTGGAAAACCTGCCTGAAGAAATTTCAGAGGAGATTGCTGCTGCGTTTGCCCAACTTCCTCAGAAGGTGATCTGGAAACACAAAGGCAAGAGGCCTTCCACTCTTGGAGACAACACTTTAATCCTGGACTGGTTGCCCCAAAACGATCTCCTGGGCCACCCCAAGACCAGGTTGTTTGTGGCCCATGGAGGCACCAATGGAGTTCAGGAAGCCATGTATCATGGCGTCCCCCTGGTTGGATTACCCCTCATGTTCGACCAGTTTGACAACTTCTTCAGGATGGAAGCAAGAGGAGTCGCCAAGGTCCTTGACTTTGGAACGGTGAATAGAGACATATTCCTGGAGGCTCTGAAGGAGGTTCTCCATGTACCATCCTACCAGGAGAAGATGAAGAAGCTTTCCAGCCTCCACAGGGATCAGCCCATGAAACCTCTGGATCGGGCTATGTTCTGGATCGAGTTTGTCATGAGGCACAAAGGGGCGGCGCATCTGAGGACAGAGTCGTACAAGATGTCCACGATCCAGTACTACTCCATTGATGTGGTGGCGTTTCTGCTGGCAGTTGTTTTCACCATACTAACTGTTCTTATTTACACTGTGAAATGTCTTTGTCGGAGGGTGTTTTATGGAGGCAAAGCTAAAAAAGAGTGAAGGTATGCCGAAAGTGGCTAATCCACTCTACACCCTTCATCTCGCACAATAGAACATGGAATAAGTGGGTATAGAAGGAAAGACACACCAACAGACCTCTAATAACTAAAAAAACACACTTTCAATTATCTATCCTTATTTCATAGGAAGAAAATATTTTTTTCAGAACTTTACAAATGTGACATTGAAGTTATAGCTAAAGTTAAAGTGCTTTGTAAATCACAGGTGAATACCTCTTAAATGAAGTTGATATATTTAATAAGAACTGCAGAAGTGAAGGTCCATACATTTCTACAAGCTATCATTTTTATTAGTGTTTTTATCTTTCAGGGAATTTATGAGGACTCTTTTTTCAACTTTTTTAAAAGTTCTGCATCATCTTATCGCATGGTCAACTCATCCTGCAAAGCTTATGCAGAGCACTAACACAATTACTCTCAACAATGAGCACATTTTTTCCTAAATCAAATATGAAGGAAATGCGATTCTGTGTTAAAGCTTCTTGACTGAAAATTGACTTTTTTAGTGTTGACTTTAGTAAATCTATATTCATGAAGGACATCATCATTTCAATAATGTGCTTGTGTGTGTTTTTAAATGGAAGTTAGTGAAATATGTGACAGCAAATTGGTTCTAAACTAAAGTAAATGTCCTTAATTCACAGCTACTTTCATTAAATCACCACCTCAGGAAATTTGAGTTTTGAGTCTGTGTGATGAGATAGCTACAGCGGGACAATGCTATTGTGCTCAGAGTTTTTGATAATTTGAACACTCTTTCAGTTGTAGATATGACTCGAGGAAATGCTCCTTTGTGTCATTCTGTGTCCCAAAACGAGCTGAAATACCAGCAGAAAGCAGCAGGCTGTTGTAGACATTTGTGTTGGTCAAGCCTATACATGTAAATTATGTCCATTTGAAAGTTTTCAAATAAACTTAATCAGTATAATTTTCATGTGTTAAAATAAATCTTTCAGTGATTATGTAATTAAATTACCGTAATACAGGCTCATTTAGTCACAAAGTTGACATATTACACTGTATCATTATCATTATCATTATTATTATTATTATTATTATTATTATTATTATTATTATTATTAT
>JABUIW010000168.1:718748-734464 GCA_013363375.1 Menidia beryllina | reverse complement strand
ATTATTATTATTATTATTATTATTATTATTATTATTATTATTATTATTATTATTATTATTATTATTATTATTATTAAATGAACAAAAAATAAAGTTAAATTCCATTCACATACAAACTGAACAGCATTAAATGTTCAAGAAAAAAAAGTTACAAATCTGAAAGCTGAGCATTTGAACAGCAGGACATCTGGGTTTTAATAAATCCCCATGCTGTTTGCATGGTTATAGAATATTAAGCCATTTTCCTGGAAATTTACAAAAAAGTGGCCTAGGTCCAGTTCAAGTGCCTCTTGAAGAAGAAGCATTTATTATTGATCAATACACACACTTTGTCCAAGTTATGGTAAATTTTTTGGGGATTTTTTAACATTCAGAAGCCATGAGCTTGTTTATTTCCACCCAGAAATATCTTTAGTGACTCAGCATTTGTGCACAGAGAAATTATACTGTTGAAAACTAGATGTGCCACATTTTCTGCCAGCACTTCAATGCATCACACAGCTGAAACTCTGCATACTTTTAAAATCTGAGTCAGTTTGAAATGTCAATTTTGTGTGCACGTTTATTTAAATATTTTCTATATTGAGCCAATTTCTTTTCCATACTATTACGCATTATATTTTCACTTCTTCCATTATATGTTTTTGTAAAATTGAAAGTAGGCAGGATTAATGTTTTATTATCAATCAGGTGAGCCAAATATTTAAATATAAATATGCTGCTCTGTAAGGTAAAAGCCGATAAAAATATAGGATATGGAAACTTGTTAAAAGACAGAACTGCTAGTTTGCGTCTTTTTAAACAAACTAATTACTGAGATATTGATTAAAATTCTTTAAGAGCAAGAAAGTAATTGTACTGTTTTATTTGCATCATTCTGTTTTTCAAAGGACATACTGTATTTTTTTGTATTTTTGGAAACATAATCTGAATGTTTTCAGGCAGAGTAACATCTCCTGCAGATAACTACAGAAACCAGTTCAGACAGGAAGCCCAAAGGTTACAGTTAATGAATAGGAGCCGCTGGCACAGTGCAGACACAAACACGCCAGAGTCCGAACTGAAGATCTGATTTTATCCTCAGTTACATACTGGGACGGGTGGAGAACCAGAGGAGGATGTGATTGTTTGTTTTGAAAAGCAAAGCTATACATTTTCAATTTTCTGAACTTCAAATTAGATTTAAAAAGCAAAAAAGGTGGACAAAAGATGTATTAAAACCCATATTTAAAGCCTCTGTAATAATCTATCAAAATAATCTTTGACATTTAACCCACCACGTGGCAGCTGATGGTTAGAAATGATCAACTTCTTAGGAAAGTCTTTATGTATTACCTTACTGTTATTTATGGATTGATCAAAGCCGTGGAGATTTCTCGAAGTATCGATTTTTAAGCCTAAAAATGAACATATTTGGACAAAAATGGGTAAAAAAAATTCCACTGTTTGTGACTGCCGAGCCCACACAAGTCACAGAGAAGCCGAATTTAGTTAATTACTCCCCATTATACCATACCCCCCCAGAAAACTGGACCTGATGAGTCAAGGGAGCTCAGATAGGAAGAGAAAATCTGGTTTAAAAGCTACATTATCTGGACTTCCTTCAAAATATATATTTTTTTGTTTTAGTTAATCTAAAGGGAATATTTTTTTGCACTGAGAGTCAGGATGAGAAGTTGAACTCACTGTGGCTGCAGGCAGTGAAGTGGGAGGTTTCCCCAGCTAACGTAGATGCAGGGCTCCTCTGCTCCCCAATAACTTCTGCCCCCTTGTGGTGGAGACGGGAAGGACTGTATGGAGACACAAATAACCTCCTGTTGAGCTTTTAGACGGCCTCTTTTCTGTCCTTTAAACATCATTTTGCATCATGCTGCTGCTAAATTAGCTCTAGGGTTATTAAGTCTTACTCAGGTTTTTTTTTTTCATTCTATCTTCGTTCTATCTAAACAGCAGTATAAAATCAGCTGTGATGACAGGGTGGATGTTCATTTCTGGTCCATTTATTAGGATTGAAAGCTTTCCGTTTCTGAGACTTAAACTAATACTAGTAAGTTATTTTTATTGAGCAAACCTTTTCAGACTGAGGCGCTCCTCTCCTCCTGTGCTGAAGGCCGCCTCTAACTGGCTGAGTGGCAGCATCCGGGTCACTGGCTGGTGGATCTGTGCGCCGCTCCACTGGGTCAGAGCCGCCCGGCTGCCCAGGTAGAAGTCAACAAGAGCCGGTAAGGAGTCGAACTGATTTCCCTCCAGGCTGTACCCGGGGGCCCGGGGGCTCAGCTCAGGGGACTGCAGCACCACCCTCCTGATGGCGAAGTGAAGCGTTTTCTGCTCCCAGCGGCTTGTCAGGACAAAGTCGCCCCGACTGGACTGAGAGTCCCTGATGAGGAAATCACCCTGGTTCACCACCAGGCTCTCCGACACCTGCAGAGACGCACCCCCCCCCCCCATCGGTTATAGGAATAACGCCTAAAGACAGATGTGTCACAGCTGGTTTGTGGTCTTTTAGTTCTTAAACTTGCTCTTTTACATCTAAAATTTCCCATTTAACACAAAAGATTCAAGTAATATTAAACATCTGAAATCAAGCAAATTTGTGGTTTATTTCAACCAACTTGTTTCAATTCAATAAAATAGATTCAACTCAAAATAAGTCAAACTTTATCTTGGAACGAGGCGAACAAACTGATGTTTTTTTAAAACAAATCAAATGTTCTTGGTTCTTCAGCAGATCAGCAGAATTCAGCAGGATTTGACATATTTCGCCTAATTAATATCTGTCGGCTTAAAACTCTGCAGAGAAGACATTGCAATGCGACAGAAAATAGGTAGAAACAGGAGTTTTTACAGGCTCAGAGGAGTTCAATTCAGGAGCATTTCCTGCTTCAGATTTCAAGTGAACTTTGCATTAAGTTTTCGGTTAGACACCAGTTTCCTGCTTTCTCACGATGCCCACTGCCTCAGAAAACCACAGGTGGTTAACAGGTGGTTTAAGGTGTGAAGATGTGTTGCCACAAGGCAGCAAAAGACCTTTAAGGAACTCTATTTTTGTGTCTGTAACTGTGCAAAGCTAAAAGAAAGACCGCCACGCTGTGTGTCTGGAGGCTGACCTCCCAGGGGATGAGCCCGTGGTACCAGGCCTGGCTCTTCGGGTCGGTGCCGCTCAGCTTCAGCTCCTCCTCCAGTTGCTTCTTCACCTTCTCCGACGGAGGCTCCAACCAGAACTTCTCCTTGGAGAACTTCGAAAACATCCCACATAAACAGGGTTTAAGAAGCAGGCTTCGTTCCTGTTCCCGCCACAGCCCGAGCCGGACTGGCCTCGCTCCCCCCGAAAACCCGAGCGTGCTCTGCTTTTCTGTGGGAAGGGCAGGGCGGCGGGCAGCCGGCGGCGCCAGGGCCCCGATACCCAGACCCATGCTGGAATCTCAGCTTCGTTGCCCTGGCAACGTCATTGTGGGAGGGGGGTCATCACTCAGCAGCCTTTGTTTGCTGGGTCTTCCCACAAACAAAACACAAAAAAAGAAGCTACTGTATGTCATGGGGGCTCACTGGGGATGCCTTTGTGCAGCGACGCACACAGACACACAATCACTGCTGCTTGGGCTCTTGTCCTGTGACCCACAAAACCCACCAATGAGAAGCTAAGATTCCAGTAGTTATCACTCAGAGATGTGCGCTTTTAGAAATTAGAAGTGAATGTTTGTTTGTTTTTTTAACAAACATAGCTGCTGGGTATATGGTTTTGTTATCTCTCTTTTTTCTTTCTCTCCCTCTCTGTCTAAAGGTTCTTTCTCCTTTTCGGATTGGTTTGTTTCTCTTTGCTCTTCTTTCTTGCCTGCACCCCTGTCAGGTTTGGCATTATTTGATACATGTAAAGTTTAATATATATATATATACAAATAAATTAATAAAAAATAAGAATTATAAAATCAAATATTTAAGGTGATGTTATAATAAGGAGGAGCTTTTCATCCATTAAGCCTCCCTATGGAAAGAAGCAAATGTGTATTCAGGTAACACACACAAAGACCCACTCAGATTTCAGTTCTGCTGCCATAACGCTGAACAAGGTCAAATAAAAAATAAATAAATCAAACACAGAAACTCTCCAGAAGCCACATTCTGATTATTTTTCTGGGACTTTACAGAGAGAGGGGGGAGCAGAAAGCGTTGAGTTAAACGAGCAGAAGTGAGCACAGGAAATAATGAGGAGAGAGACCAGGCCACAGATAACCGGCTAAGAAATGTGAAATAAAAAAAAAGAGGATTCTTACCTTCACATACTCTCCACCACCGTATGTCCCGGCCGAACACCTGAAGGAAGATAGAAACTGTGAGAGTAGAGCCGATTCCACCCACACATGCCCTAACATGACACCTTTATTTATTCTAAAATAAAATATAAAAATAATCATACCGGTATACATTATATAAATAACTTGATATAAAGTACAATACATAAATATAATATAACAGCTGAAATGATGAATCAGATATTTTGTCATTTTTGGCCCAAAGAAAACCACAAAAATAAATAATAAATACATTTAAAAAATGCTGTCATATCGAGAGCTTATGATTATGATCGAGGAGCAAAGATGGTTACAAGACGTCCAGTCTGTCATTTATTGCTTACAGAAAAAGATTAAGGATGACTTTAAGTTTGAGAAGGAAGAATTTTCCCCCCATTCCAGTGTGTAAAGGACTCAGGAAAGTAACTCAGGAAAGTAACCTAATCGGGCTTCGATTTGAGCTGATTGGAGCTGAAAACGACGTCTGCAGGCTGCCGGCCTCTAATTGGCCAGAGAGGGACATCAGTGGATGAGTCGCAGGAAGCGGCCAGGTTTAAAAACCCGGCTGCAGGGATCTTAACATCTGTGCTGGAGCTCAAATGTACCCGATAGCTGATGGAAAACCCTGAAAATCCGGTTGGAAAAGAGCCGCTTCCTCACTTCTCCTTTTGGGGCTTCTTTGCAGCAGTTTTTAAAGCAAGCAGAAGTCAGAGGTGATTTTTTTCCTTCTTTTCTTCTTCCTGCTGCCACTGAAATAGCTTGCACAACTCTCTGAGAGAAGAAGGGAGTTACCTCGACACCACCTAGCAACAACTTGCAACACAACAACCTCTCCAAGTGGGGTCGGGGTGGAAGTAAAAGCTCATATCTGTCTGTTCTGCATTCAAACCAAAGCTCTGCAGGCTCAGCACCCAGAGGATCAGACTCTGATGAGGAAAAGGAAAAGCACCCGAATGGCAGCGCTGTATCGGGGAAACGAGGCCCTCTCTCCTCCATCATCCCCCCCCTTCCTCCACTGGCTGCATATTTTCAAGAGTCAGGGGAGGTGACCTTTTGTTCCCAAACACAAACTCTGAGAACAGACGGCACGCACAGATGTGAGCGCACAGCGAAAACACAGCATGGGAAACTGTCAGGCATCCAAAAGAGAGCTGTTCTGATCATTTCGAGTTGTCAGAGAGCTCAACGGCGACTACCGCTCGGGAGTCTGGGTAAATCTGGGCCGCGTGTGCATAAAGCAAGGATTAATGGAGAAGTGAACGATCCAAAGGTGGACAATCGGCCTCACACCAAGCTGCCAGAGCAGGCTGAATCTGTCCAGCTCAACTGGAAACTAAGCTTAACTCTCTGGACTACTGGTTCTGAGCCAGCGGGTAAACCTTCACCAAAAAGTGAAGGTTTAGCTCTGACAGCGCCCCCCAGTGGCTGTTTGGATCCCTGGGGAAGAGCTCAGCCAGGAAATGAACCCCGAGTAAGCACTAAAACAACTGCTTTCAAACAAAAAACAGCTTTTGCTTTAACAGAAATTCTTTAGTTCCCCAAAATAAATCTATGGTCACCATTATTATTAAGATAGTTTACATTATTAGTTTTACTCCTGCTAAAAAATGTATTTGTTATTAATGCTAACTCATTTAGTTATTTTCAATTGATTTAAATTTTTTATTTATGTTATGTATTTAGCAGACGCTTTTATCCAAAGCAACTTCCAAAGTAGACAAAGTGTTACAGTCATCAATAATCTGACAATAAGCTCTCTATAGGAAAATCCCTAGTCGGAGTCAGTGATGACAGCGAAAAGAGATAGAGGGAAGCACAGAAAGAGTAGATGTAACCAAATTATTTTCATTATTATTTTCTTTTAGTGTTATTTTCTTATCAAAATAGTACTTTTTCTTTTTATCAATTAAATTATAATTGAAGCACCTTTCATACAGAAACTAACATAAAAACACATTAAAAGCACATTAAAGACACTGGTCTTCATACACTTGAGTAAATGATCAATGATGAATTTTGTTCTGAATAGTCGTTGAAAAATCTAAAATTGACTTTAAAGGGATCAAACTTTGAATTCGGAGAGACTAAAACAAAATCAACTGAATGCAAAACGGAAATGTAAAAAGGCACTACTGTAGACTGAAAAGACAAAACTTGTCAACAGGCTATTTCAAAATGATTTGAATATAATAATAGCTCCATATTTGAAGTAGCTTTTTTCCCCATTTTTTTCAAAACAGGAAAAGCTGCAAAACACATGTTCAAGCTTTTTGTTGTGAATTATGAGCACCTTCTTTATCCATTTATAAATCTATTATGAACAGCACCGATTTACACACAGAAAAAGATAATAAAGACTAAGTTCTAAAAAACATTTTATGAAAAAGATGCTGTTAAATATTTAATCATTACATCAGTCGGCTCATCCGCGAAGTTAATAAATTATTATTCATATTAAAACATGTAGGAAAGAGCAGATTTTAAACCTGAGAAAGCTGAGAGACTGCGATCACTGCTTAACACCTCACAACAGCCCAAATCCTGACTTAAAATACAGTCTACTTGCAGATTCATCACAACCCACATTTTTCCTTTATGAGGTACAAGAATCCTGTCTGTCTCAATTGGCGGCTGCTTCGGCCATTCAAAGAGAGTGGATTCCTCTTCAAGAATGCCATATTTTACGAGCTACTTCATTAAATCTGCTTCCCAGCCATTACCTGAAGGCCCTGCATGTTTTCCATGTTTCCTGCCCCAGCACACCTGATTCAGATGAATGGGTCTTAGTCAGCCTTCTGCAGAGTTTAAAGAGATTAAGAGCCATCCCATTCATTTGCTGCAGCAGGAAAACATTAAAGTAAGAAGGGTGGGGGAGCACTACAGGAAACTGGGAAGCAAACAACAACAAGCCCGATTACCAAAACCTGAAGAAACCAGTGACCCAACAGCAAAAGACCAGAACGCCAACAAACTGATGAAGAGAGAGGAAACCAGGAGGCTTAATTACAGTGAGTGGAGGCAGCAGAGGAAAACGAGCACAGGTGAAGGAGCTGCTGAGTAGACTGGGAAAACACAGCAAACAAAACAAAGAAAACTGAGATAACATAACTATTAACCAAGCAGAACAGCAGAATCACAGGAAAAGCATGGCTACAACAAAAATCATGTCATGGAGTCATTTTTTCCCCAACATGTCAGAATCTCTGAGCCTTTTTTGACCTAAGAGGATACATTTACATGACTATTGATCTGTACAGACTCCCAACATGGATTTATTGAACACAGGCCCCATTATAAAGAAGATTTATATTAAAATGTTTTTGTTTTTTTTAGGGGGGGCTTCCGTTAATTTTATAGTGGCTCAAGCCTACCAAACAACCCCCTCGGCTCTGATAAAGTCCACATCTGCTTCATTTCCTGTTCACTTTTAACGAGACTTAATTTGTCCTGTGGTGTTGCGCCTATGTTTTTTTTGTGCAGTCACCACTTCCTCTGAAGTAGCTGAGATTCTAATTACATGCCTCTGCTGCATTTTTGGTTTGTATCATTTGAATAGTTATTTTTATTCCGTTATCTGAAATAAACCTTCCATTATCCCCTCAATTGCGCATCAGTTTGGGTTTCCAATTTAATCCGACCACATGACCAACAACAAAAATAAGGAAATTTAAGCAAGATACAACCTTATGAATACGGTTATTAAGTCTGCCGATTAAGAATGAGTGACACCAAAGAAAGGGAACATTTCCAGGCTAGAAATCTGTTTTTTTGGACAGCGATCTGTAAATCCAGTCTGTAAAGAAGCTGCAGATATCTCAGAAAAAGGGGGACTGAGACATAGTGAAGCAGAGAAGATTTGGCTCCACATCTGTGCAAGTGGACATCTGTTTATTCTTAAAGTCTGAAGCGTCATGTCCAGTGTCCCTGCGGTTAAGGGGGGACCACCTGGATCACAGAGACCACAGTAAAACGCTCCAGCCTCCCAATTTATTCCACTTCCTGCTGCCAAGTTACGCCACAAAACGGTATCCACAACAAACCGCCTCAGAGTCTGTTTGACTGTTCAAAAGAAGGTTGGGTCGGCCTGAGCAACGGCTCAATAACCGCTTCTGCTTTTGCTGGTCAGTGAGCTGTAAAAAGCAGAGCTGCCTTCTAGCTGTCAGCTCTGGGAATCTGCCTCTGAGGAGCCAAGCTCGAGTCCAGGAGGTTAAAACGCGCCTTGAGATGGTTAAAAAGACACTCTGAGGGACAGATAGTCCACAGAAAGGTGAAAACACCGTCACTCATCACCCTGGTTTAATCCTCACAGACTCCCAACATGAATTTACTGAGCACGCCCCCCATTATAAAGAACAATTATATCAAAATGCTTTTCTTTTAGAGGGGCTTCAGTTTATGTTATGGTGGCTGAAGCCATCCAAACGACCCGCTCGCCTCTGAATACGTCCTACTCTGCTTCATTTCCTGTTGACTTTGAATGATTTTAGATTTTTAAATGATATTAGATTTACTGATCACACTTTAAAAGATAAAACCAGTAAGTGCTCATGATGCAGAAACAGTTGGGAGGGTCACGTTGTTGAAGGATGAGAGTCATAGCCGGGAACGGGAACTCTACAAAGGGAGTAAAAGTAGCTGCCGGTCTAATTACCACAAACATTTAAGACGTTTAAGCCTCTCGTTTTGTTTTATACTCAGAATTTGAGCCAGTTTGGACTTTCAAGAGCAGGCTGCTATGTTTGTTGTATTTGTGATAACTGGACCTTCAGTGGTTTTGATGGGTCACACAGATGCCGTTTTATTTCAGCACCCAGAGTTAAAGGAGTAATAGCAGTGTCAGGCTCAAATAGTGGAACAGCAGCAACCAAAATGTGGAGATTGCCAGTAAAAACAGATGGGAATTCAAATAAATACTAATTTATCTTCCAACCTGTTTGAAAAATGTGTATAATTTAAAAGAAATCTGGGAGGAAGCTGTTTGAAACTTAAAATATTTGTTGTTCATTAGTTAAATATCAAAGAGAAGCAGCCAAAGGCTCTTCTTTTTCTCAGAATCAACTTAAACTTTATCTCTTGGCTCTTGATAACAGCTTCCATTCTTCCTCTGGTTGTTTTTGTCTAATTTCTGACAGTTTCTCTTGTTATTAAGTCCCACAGAGTTTCCAGCTGTTCCCACAGACTTGTTCTGGATGAAACTTTTGTGTGATCAGTCTTTAATCTCCTGAATCCCACATGGACTTTGCCTCAGCTCCTCCATCAGCTCCAGTCCTCCAGGTGTTGGTGGATGTCCGCAGGCCTCAGTAACGGCTTCTGAGCAGCTCTGCTTCCCTGACGACACTTTGTGTCTTTTCTTTGTCTCAGGCAGCATCCATCATCAATAGGAGCTTTAATTCACACTCTGTTTAAATCAGCTCTCCAGGATGTTCTCCTTTCATTTGGCCTCTTTATGCACATTCTGTGACTCTTCATGGTTCCTTCGCATTTCTTTGTCATCCTTTTATGTGTTTTTGTAGATTTATCGTGTCCTTTCTTGGTAGTTTTGTGTCTGATTAGCTGGACTTAACCAAAGAGGTAAAATCTGCTCTTTTTCCCGTCTGAATCTGCATGCTGACCTTTACAGTCAGATCAGATAACTCTTATTTGCACTCCGGCTGACGTCTCTGGGAAGTTTTGTCACACAAATACCCAAAAATGATTTTAAATAAATCATTCAAACAGAAGCAGAAAATCTGATTATTTCGCTCCAGGAGGCTCAGTTCTCCTTTAAAATGCGCAGATTGAGGAGCTCCAGATAAACAGGCGGCATCTCATCTGTCAAACACTCTTATCGATGTTCTGACTGAAGCCAGGATGAGATTCCTGCTCTTATGTAAGACTCAGTCCGGTCAGGTCCAACCGCTCTGCGTTCTCCCACTATCTACTTATTCATCTGTTTATTTACTTATTCCTTTGTGTGGGCTGTTTACTGCTTTGTGGCAAAAAACTAACGACAAACAAGCAGCAAATCTGAAAAATAAACAGTTTAAACGCAAATTCTTCATTAAATTCTCCTTGAGGCCGGTCCGGTTCCGACACGCAAAACTTTTTTTTCCCTCCGCTCCTCTCACACCCGCACAAACCCCCCCCCTCCGGCTGGTTTCGGGTTCAAACTGACGGCCGGGCAGCGCCCCTCACCTCCCGAAGGCGTCCTCCTCCCCGCAGCGGACCGGCTCGCGGTCCTTATCCCCGGCTCGGCTCATGTTTTTCCCCGCACGGTCCCGCACACGCGCCGCTGCCCACTGGAGCCCAGCTGGAGGCGGCTGAGCGCCACTGCGCATGTCCGCTGCCTCCGTTTCGGCACATTTTTTTTATTACTGATTTATTGGTGCAATATATTTTTTGCTACGTCTTCACATAAAACACCTCCACATAAAACACCTCCACTTTTATATTGTGCCATGTATCTCAATTTTTTTTCTCAAAAAAGTTTTTTTTTTGGCGAAATGATGGCCTTCTTTCTGATTATAGTGATACATTTCCGACAATAATTTGGATTTTCTTGAGTTATTCTTCTTACTTTTGAAAAATTCTATAATAATTGAATTGCTTTATGTTTCCTTGCAGCTTATTCATACAACTTACAAAACTGTTTGGTCTCTTAAATATCTAGATATTCAATAGTATTATATTGCATTTGAATTATTTAAACCGAAATAACCCCTAACTCAAAGAACCAACCAGTGTTGTACCACACAGAACAGAGCAGAAGTTTAAAGTGGATCTTCGGGCTCTTAAGCTGATGTTTGAAAAAGGTCAAAGATAACACAGTTTGACAGACATTTAAAACCGATTTCTGATGATTCCCAAAGAGCTGTTAGCTGAAAACCTGGAATATCTCAGCATGGTGTGCAGTGGGTTATTAAAACATTTAAGGAAACTGGACAAGTGGAGGACAAAAGAAGAAGAGTTGGGCCTAAAAAACCATCTCCATCCGATGAAGAGGATCTGAAAGTCGTGTCCTTATGAAAGAGGAACAAATCCAGCAAAGACCTGAACCAGGAGCTGAGAGATGCATCTGGATCTTCAGCTGATCATCTCCTGTTGGACCAAGCCTCATCAGAAATGCTCTACATGAAGGGGGGGGGCTGTCAAGAAGCCATTCTGAAGGAAGGGGAACAGGGAGGAAAGGCTGAGCTCTGCCAAAGGACTCAAGAAGTGGACTGAAAACCAGTGGCAGCAGCTCTGATGGAGGGATGAATCCTCTCCAGAGCCTGGAGCTCCACATTATGAAGCAGTGTGGGATCATCTGACAGAGAACGGAGCCAAAGGCAGCCCACATCCAAAGAAGAGCTTTGGGACGTCCTTCAAGAAGCCTGGAGAGCTGCTCCTGAAGAGTCCTTAGAGGAAGGACACACAGCTGTTTGGAGTAGGCTCAAGCTGAGCTTGAAGTTTACAGTATTGTAAAGAAAAAAGATAAGGACAAACACAGTAAAAACATACAAAAATATATGATGTGTTCCAGAAGTGTTGCTTTGTGTCTAACGTCAGACCAGCCGTGCTACAGTTTCCACTCCCCGAGTGAGTATTAAATAATGTCCCTCACCTGTCATGACTCCCCCCTTCTGGTGAGCTGGTCCTGCTGGTTCCCGGTGCACATGCGAGTCGTTGCCTCTCTGCTTGTGGGTCGGATACTGGGTCCATCGGCACATACACATCCTGTTTGGAGGCTACTGTGTTACTCCTGTGAGGCTTCGTGGCACTTTGTGGCGCCTGGCAGCGGGCGGCGGGATCATCGGGAGTGTTTCCGAGGTCGCCGCCAGGTGCCGAGGTCAAAGGTGAAGCTCGGACGGGTGTTGGGGTGGAGGGCAGCGGCCGGGTGGAAACTGGCTCCATGCTGGTCAGACTGAGGCTGGACAGGGCGGAGAGCAGTGGAGAGTCCGGGACGTGTTCCCCCGCCTTCGGTTTGCCCGGCCCCCCTCCCGGCCCCGCCTCCTCCGCCTTCTGCCCCTTTGCCCCCCTGCGGCTCTTCCTCCGGCCCTCGCCGCGGGGCACGGTGCCGACATGCGTGTACATGTCCTCGGAGCGGGCGTAGCCGGGACTGTGGAGGCGGGGCTCCATGTCGTCCACCGACTGCCCCCCCCGCCGCTGAGGCCCCGCAGGGGCTGCTCGGGCTCCCATGAGGCCCAGAAGCTGCTCTGCTTTTGGACTTTCTGGAGGAGAGATTCGTGAGGCTCCCGAACCACTTAAAACCTGGGGGAGTGGAAGCAGATTGTTAGGACTCAAAGGGACAAATTTCCCCTGCATGTGGCAACCAATCGTTTCTTTCCTGAATCAGGATGTAGGACAGCTTGAGTAGTGCTCAGCGGGTGGGTGAGGGAGGGTGTTATTACTTATTTATTTACTTGATTTTATTTATTTTTTCCAAATTTCAATAAAGGTATTATTCACTTATTTTTGTATATTTTTCTAATGTTTCTCACATTTATTGTTTTTCATTGATTTACTCTGTAGGACACTTATGTTACTTGTATTATTTTTTTTAAATAAAGCATTACACAGACCAAAGACGGATGTATTTATGATATTCTGCCCGCTTCAAAACAAAAATATTTGAAAGAAAAACCAATTTCACCTGTGTTCACACTGGCTACTAAACGAGAAGGCAGATCGTTTCTTTTTCACTTTGTAAGTCTTTTTTAATCAGATTGAATTAGTATTTCATTAAACTCTCAAAGGTCTGCCCTGATTTTTGTGGCCTGTGAGTCTTAATACCACTGAATCTGTCAGATATTCATGGTTTCCAAGCGATGATGCCACATTCCTTAAGTTTGTTTGTCTTTTTGCTCTTGATCTACCTTTGCTCTTTGATTTCCTTTGCATCTCGTTTTGTTTTGTAGACTTTATTGAGTTTTTCTAACTTCCTGTGCACAATTTGGACTTTTTGTTTTATCCAGCTACAGTTCATTGACTTCTGCCTTTTTTCCCTCTCCAGTCAGTTGTTTTTCTTACTAACTTATCTCACTTTAAACCTTTGGATTGCATCCAACCTAAGCAGTGCCTTTTGTTTACTCTAATAAAACTCTTCATCAACGTGCGCTATCCTGGTCCCCTCCCCCAGGAAGTCCCACACTTGTGTCCTCGGCCTCCCGCTCCCACATGTATGGCTGCTGACAGCCGTTTGTGTGATTCGACTTAAACTGAGGGGAAGCAACCGCAACAGCAGAAAAAAAACAAGTCTGAGGGTGAACATTGGAACACAAATATCAGGTTCACGAGTCACAAACTCCACAAAGTCAACTGGAATATCTCCAGATGACTTTAGGTTTCTGTCTCTGTTAATTTCTTATTTTGCAGACTGCTGAAACTCTGCTCATCTTTACCATCTGAGAGACTCATCTTCCAGGGTGCTCTTTTTATGCCCAATCATGTGACTTCCCTGTTGCCAATGAACCTAATTGTTCTCAGAATGAACCTCCAGCTGTTTCCCTTTTAGGCATGCCTTGATTTTGTGGCCCCTGCTGCTATAAGCATCCAAACTACGGTAATAGTAAAAGCACATTTTTCTGAGAATTTAACATTTTTGTGCTCTGTTGTGAATAAAACTGGCTTTTATAGCCCCTGTGCCAACTATTCTTAACATGTTACTGGCATCAAATTCAAATCAAGTGGTTTAGTATGTGTGTTAGATACTAATTTATGTTGTTTGCCAGTCATTTCATTTGTTAAAACTGGGATTTTAGGGGCCGTCTTGACTTGAATTGGGATGGTAAACCTTTGACGTGTCACAGTGTATGTGGGGATAGTGAATTTGTCTCCTGTTAAATGTTTCCTCACTCATGGTTTCCTCACATTTCCTGGGCACCAAATTCTGTTTTTGAGGTCACCAGTCATGAAATTTTAAGATGTATTTTTCAATACATCTTAATTGAAGTGAACGGAAACATCAGCCTGGCATTAGCCCTTTCTGTCCCAAGCTGTTTGTTTCCAGGTATTTGTGAAATGCATTTCTTTCATGACTATTTCAAATAGTGAGAGGTTTTTTAGGCAAAAATAGAACATTAGTATAATGTTCTAGTATAATTATATGTTGTGTTTCAGTTTAGTGAAAATCATTTTCTGTTTTAAACTAGTCAAAGCTCACAATGTCCATTATTTCTTCAGGGAAAGGCAAAAAAAGGAAGACAGACAGAGATAACTTAAAATCCAGGTATCATTGAATCCTGACTCAGTCACAAAGTTACACATCACCCCTGCCACCATTGAGCTGAACTCCAGGATGTCAGAATAAATAGATACTTCTTACATACTGTAGCCTGCTGTTCATTACAGTCTAAAGTCACAGGTCATCTAAAGAAATAAGGGAAAAAGATTCTAGAGAGGGCCCTGTTTCCTCCCATCTTATAGGAAAAACAAAAATATTTGCTTTATCTTGGAGTCATCTTAGGAATGTCACTGAGTCCCCCGTTTTTAGTGAAGCCCCTCAAGCTTTCAGCTTTGTTTGATTATGTTTCTGCCCAGAGGACCGATCTGGCTCCAAAAACATTGTTGGAGGTTTTTGTCCTCAGCTGAATATTGACACACAGTTCTGAGATAGACAGTGTACAAAACAGACTCACTCACAATGCTCTCTGTGTTTTGCGTTCTATTCACTGTAACACAGATGCTTGTAGTGTTGTTCCCTCTGCATACAACACAGAAGTCATTAAGAAGTGAGTTATTTGATAAAAAGTTTTTTTTTTACTGCTCGTAACTCAATATTCTGCGACTCGCTCATCGTTAAATCAATATCTCAGACGGCTGCATGCATGTGATCAGTTCATTTGGTTTGGTAATTAAATATATTTTTAAGAAATATTGTTTACTACGTAGGATTTAACATATTTTTGATAAAAAGTGATTTATCTGTATGTTGTATGTATGCAAGTACTGTTAACCCTCTAAAACCTGACCCAAGAAAAAGACTGATAAAAAATATCTATTTCTGTAAGAAAATCTGAAATATTACCAAACAAATCAAATTTACACATGTTTTTGACTTAATAAAATCAATATTTTCAGATTTTTTTAAAATGGGAAACTAAAATAAAAAAGGAAAAAATATGTCTTCAATTTAATTTTTAACAAATTTTTGACTATATGAAGGTACATTAGGTAAAATGTTATAGGTCCACTGTGTAAGGGCACGTTTTCAACCAGTCATGCATTTATTGCGTCCTTAAGGAACTGTCCTCATATGAGGGAAAAACACTCCTGTAAAATGAGCGTCCAGTTCTAAACCTATTAATCTGCAGACTTTGGAGAAATTAACACCAAAAATCAGTTTTGATCACAGGAGGTTAAGCTGTGGTGCTCATCAATCCACAAAAACTGTAATTACCTGATATTTGATTTGGCACAAGTTGATAGATAGATAGATAGATAGATAGATAGATAGATAGATAGATAGAT
>JABUIW010000168.1:704615-718738 GCA_013363375.1 Menidia beryllina | reverse complement strand
TAGATAGATAGATAGATAGATAGATAGATAGATAGATAGATAGATAGTTCATAAAACTGTTTCTTCTACTTAATCAACTAACTTTAAAGCCCCTTCGAGTGGCCTGGAGATTTACATCCAGTCACTTTTCTCAGGAACATGTCAAATAAAAGAAGGGAATAATTAGATGGTGCCTCGGCTCGCACAGAGGGCTGTTGTCCCTCCATCAGACACTGCCTCCTCTGAGCTGAGCCGGGGCTGAACAGCCCGCACAACGATGGGCCTATTTTTGCTCTACAGTCCACCAAAAAGGTTGTTTGTGAGTGGAACAGAGGACAAAGAAACAGCAGACAAGCGCCGATGCATCATGTTCTTTTACAGGATGACACAAATGCACTTTCATCAGCCTCTTTCCTCAGACAACATGTCCCTGTTTGTTGGCTACTTCTTCAGTTTAATCAGCTGAATTGTGTTTAAATCACACTTGAAAGCAGAAAGAAAAACGCACAACAACCAGAAAATTAACGATTAGTAAAAAGTATGAACTCACTTTGACTCCATTTCTTGGTTTAAACAGTCACAGATCTGAACAACTGAATAATTTAGCATTATTCTAGGACGTGTCTTCAATCTTGGTTCGGTTTTTGCAGACCGGCCCTGAGAGCGGATGACCCGAGCCCAGTTTTCTGCCAACTGAACTTACTTCCACCCCCTGCAAAGACAGGATCGGCTTCCAGCATCAGATAAGACGAAAGCATTCAACCCCCAGGCTTTGTAAAACCTCTAAAATGTGAAAAATTTGTTGTTTTTGGCTAAATAGTAAACAATATATCTGGTTCTTGGTTAGGTTTTAGCTCTCTCAGGTTTGTTCCTGTTTTGTTCCACTGTTCTTCACCATTGTATCGTTTACCTTCAGCCCTTCAGATCTTTCCCATTTTGACCTCTTTGCCTGTCAAAACACCTGCTTGAGGTCCTGATGAAATGGGCAGAGTAAAAGCCTCCATTCGGACCCTCTTTAAACTCGCCCTGGTTCCTGTGAGCATCATTTTTTGTTTTCTGATCATTGATGTCACACGAGACGCAAGCTTCTTCACTCTCTGCCTTCTTAAATCTCTGAAAACATTTATCATTTGATAAAATGCTGTGGAAAACTGAGGCAGGATCTCCAAAACGACCCAGTTGAGTGTTTGTTGCTTGTACCCCAAAACTCGGTCGGTCTTTAAAGGAGAGAAAATCGATGAGGACTCACTCAGTTTTTTGCTCATGGCTCGTAGGTGCAAGGCGGCTTTGTCCCGGCCTGATTGCTCATGTAAAACCCCTCGAAACGTCTACCACCTTTTCCTGCTGTGTGAAAATGAGCCGCATGCTCTCAGAAACCTGCTTCCTGTCTTAGCACAGCGGAAGTGAATTTCTGAATCTTGTGGTGATGCAATCTGGTGACAAGACACTGTTTCTCCACCCTGGAAATGTGTCGGCAGGAGTTTGTTTTTCTCTATGAAACAAACACGCCTTTTTCAACACACACGACTAACCAGGATTGAGATCATGTGTGTGTCTAGTAATGATAACAGCAATAATGAGGATTATTGTGTAAAATACTCCTGTCTGAATGCTTAACTTCACTCTTTAACTGAACTGAGAGCAGAATTATGAAGAATATCATGAATAAATACAAGGAAAAACATCAAAACAAACAATATTAATGGGTAAAAACGAATAATCAACTTCATTTTATTGAGTGAAATGACATTTTTTCCATTTTAGTTGAATAAATTGGAGGATAAGAAGGAAAACTCATTAAAGGAAATTCTCTTTTTAGGCTTCCTCTCCATCCTCTTCCTCTGTTTTTCTTTAATTTTCTTTAAATTAAATTCTAGAAATCAATCTCTTGCACAAATATCGCATTATTTGTGTAGATGATTCCAGAGGACTCTGAATATACCCAGTAAATCTGATTTTTAAGGATTACTCCTTGGTTTAATTGATTGAGATGAAGCTGGAATAATCTGCAAATACCCTGAAACTAAAGAAGCAGGTGGAATGTTGGAACATACTACTATTTTTATTAATTTCTTTCCAAATCTAAGCTGTATAAACTTTTTTTCAATTATATTTTTAAGGTTATAAGGGATAATGTAATTTTTTACCAAAATTATTTTTCCTCTAATCATTTTTAAGTTGAACTCTCACAGAATTCCTGTAATTTTCAGGAATCGTGTCCTTCTGCATCCTTTATAGATCAGATAAATATCGGCATTCCTAATAGGTTTATTGGTGTTTTATTAATATTTCTAGCAGCCACTGGTCTGCAGGATACAAATAGAGCTGAACGATCACAGTTCATTTCTGGTTCAATAAACTCACTCATGCACACGCCTTCAATGATTTTTACTTTCACTTATTGAACAAGTCTTTAGGATTTCAGACTTTTTCATTCATAACTAAGGAGTAATTTTCGTCAAACTGACTGGAAAAAAAGGGGAATTATACATGTGTTTTGGTCAAGTTGAAGAAAAAGGAGCAAAATCAAAAAATATATATTTTTTTCAAATGTCCCAAAAAGGTCGAAATCATTTTTTGACCCAAGAGAAGAAACCACAGGACGACACACAAGTCAAAGTGTGCGTCCACAGAAGCCCATCATGGATTTATCACAGAGCACAAACATGAAAATGAACAGAGGAGTTCGAATAAAGCAAATATAGGAGTTTTAGGGTCCTTTTAGTCAGCTAAAACAGGCCTGATGACACCCCGGCTCCATCATCTGTCTCTGAAGGACTTTGTGGCTCTTTTATTGTTGTTATTCTCAGAAACGTTGCACAATGATAATTCTGCACACGCGGCTTCCTGATACTTATCAGGAAGCTGAGTGTGCAGTCCACCAAAAAACAGACAAACTCTCAGTTGTAATTATTCAGTTGTGAACATTTTTGGCAAACTGGTTGTTCAGTAACACAACGGGCTCCATGATGATGGAGCCCGTTTGGTGGGGGCTCCAAACTGCAGATATCCTGATACTTCAAAGACTTTTTATGCTTTTTATTTCCTGCAGTGCTCCATTCATAGAGGAGGGGTGAGAAGGTCATGTCAAAAGCAAGGCAATTATAATAAAGCAGTTACAAATAGTCACTGAGTCGACACATGGGAGGAATTTCACTTCCTGTTTCAGGTCAATAACTCACTGGGTGGAGCTCAGGGGCAAGCCAAGCGGCTCCTAGAGTCCTGAAACCGGAGCTAAAGCAGGAGTGCTAAGGCTCTGAAAACGTAAAGTAAAGACACATTACCCCCCCTCCCCAAAAAAACAGTCTGTAAACAAAAATCAAACAAGTAGTGGAACAAGAAGAATAAGCTCAAAGCTTTAACCAAACTGGCTGACGAAAGTTTGAATCTGCTGTTTTTAAAAATAGAAAAAACTGAAAATGAGATGCCAGACAGCTGACGTGAGAGGACTGAGTAGGACAAGGTTAGACAAAGGAATAAAGTAAATAAAAACAGGAGATGTGGAAGCTCAGCGGGGGCTCATCAGACCTCAGGTTTGTGACCTGTTTCAAACCTCTCGGCCACTTTTTGGTCTGGTTTTCCTGTTTAAACTGCAAGTGAGGGGAGGGTATTTTGGCTCTGAACTGTTTTCTGACCAGCAGTCGAGCTGGACGCTGATCCATGACATGTTTCACATCTTTTGGACTGGGTGGGGCCTCACGCCGTGACCCGGGACCTCCAAATGGCTGTAAACCTTCACCCTGTCAGCAGGATGACTCCTTGGATTATGACTTGCGCCTCGGGGCTGGAACATAAAGGTGACAGAACGTTTGAAGTTGGACCCCAAACTGTGGAGCTTCCTCCTTCAAAAATCTGAGTTCTGACCCAAACTTTGAGCAACAGCCTTTGAAAGCCATTTAAGGTAAAGAGGAAGAAAACAAAGTTAGCTGCAGCAAATTTGTAGGAGCAGAGACAGAAGGAAGTACGCTTCTAGATCAGAGTGTGAGAAAGTCTCCAGAACGACTGATGGAAGAAGGCTTAAAGGGAAGCAGAGCTGCTCAGAAGCCGTTACTGAGGCCTGCAGATGTCCACCAACACCTGGAGGACTGGAGCTGATGGAGGAGCCAAGCCAGAGTCCATGTGGGATTCAGGAGATTCAAAGACTGATCACACAAAAGTTTCATCCAGAGCAAGTCTGTGGGAACAGCCGGAAACTCTGTCGGGCTTTATAACAAAAGTAACTCCTGAACCTGACACTGATATTACTCATTTAACTCCTTTAACTCCTGGTGCTGAAATACGAATGAAAAAAGCAACATTAAAATAATTAAAACTAAAAAACACATCCTGCCACATCCTAAGATGTTTTTTTTATCACACTGCTTGTTGTTGGTGTCGAGCTGTGCTGTGACCCAGCAGAGACTCACTTACTGTGTGCAACACAAAACAGCTGCTCTGTGGGCTGAATGGGGCCAAAGGCCCATGAATGAAGGCTGCACCAAGAAGCTCACACCCCTGAACTGTGTATTTACAGCTGAAATGAGGGGTACATGCCAGTACATGTTGTTGTACTGGTAGGACAAGAGGTCAATACAGGCCATTCTGTTGGTTAAATAACTAAAAATAATTTGTTAGAGGAGGTTAAAGGCTTCAAAAAGCCACATTTGTCAGTTCTCCTGGTTTGAAGTTTCAATTGTGGCCACTAGATGTCAGGAAAGGCCTTCACACCACTAAAAGCTGAACGCTTTTTTATTCTTTCATAGAATTCATATTTCCACTTATTAAAACAGGTTTTAAAATAGTGTTTATTGAGTCTTGTCAGTTTTATGGGTTTTACTTTTTATGATGGGGGGAGGCCTCCTGAGTGAGAATACAGTGCAGAAACGCAGACCCATTAACACCCTTAAATGTTACAAAACTGTAAAAACAGGTTGCATACAGCACAAGATCTCATCTCGGGAACCAAAGCATGACTCCTCAGCTCTTCACATGCAGCCTGTAGTCAGCTGATCGTGCAGGAACCATCATGATGATTAACTAATTGCTGGACTGCGACTGCGACTCAAGCTGTTTTATCTGAGATATTTGAGCAATCTTAACATCTTTGGACTTCTCTGTAATCCCCCCGATTACTCCACTTTCAGCTAAAGGTGGACAGAGGATGAGTGTATTGATTTCTTCTTCTATCTGTCCGCCGCCCGTCATAGAGGTCCAATAGGTCCGATAGCAGGTTACAGAACCTCCAGCCTCCAAAGTGGAACCCAAAAACTCAGAAACAGATAATAAAGTGGTTTAGGTGGAAGTTCCCTGAATAATCTGAGAATAATCTGTTTGGTCTGTAACAATTACAATTTTGGGTGTAAAAAATGTGTCCTTTCAGGTAGAATTGTGAGTATTTATGTGCTCTTAAACAAAAGAAAGCTGATTTATGCTGATTTACTCCATATTTTGTTATGGATTCAATCAACACTGTAACCATATGAAACCTCAGTATACTTTAAAGTAACCATGGGTATGGATATAAATAAACTAATAAGGAATTCTATCGTTGTGCTCTTAAACAAAAGAAAGCTGATTTATGCTGATTTCCTCCATTCATATTTTGTTATGGATTCAATCAATACTGTAACCATATGAAACCTCAGTATACTTTAAAGTAACCATGGGTATGGATATAAATAAACTAATAAGGAATTCTATCGTTTTTGTTTGGCGCATTAACAGGCATTTTTCTCTCTTTTTATGGATTTATTGTCTTAATTTTAGCTGTTTTTATTCAATTTAAAAGAAAAATTACAATAAAAAATCAACAATTGGAAGATGAGGAAGGAACTAGTCAAGAAGAGAAAGGAATTAGTTGATGATGGCTGCTTCAGGCTGTGAAAATGTGGATACAAACAAGATTTCTCCATGAGTTAAATCCACAAAAGTACATTATCCCTAGCATCATCATTTAATAAAGGTTCTTCTTGTGAACAATAACTCAGTAACTCTTTTAAGGAAATTTTTAATCAAGAATGAGTACAAGACTGAGACTCCTGTAAAGGTCAGAGTGAGTCTGACCTGGTCCTGGACCAGCAGGATGTGGCTTTATTGGTCACCCTGAAACACTGAAAAAGTGTCTCTGAGGAGGTTTTTCAGCTGCTGCCAGGGAACACACCGCCCGCCCGACGTGATGCCTTCAAATCCCACCCAAACACAGAGAACATGAGGACATCTGGTGGATCAGAGCAAAACGAGTCCCTCAGCTGATGACTCCATCTGGCCTTCTGAGCTAGAAACCTGCTAATTTATGACTCTTCCCACCAGTGACAAAACTCTGAATCACTGCTCGACAATTAATCGAATGCCACTTGTTGGCTGTGGTTAGCCGAAGGGACAAAAAAACACCAGTGGCCAGTCATTCATCACTAGGTGTTTAACAAAAGTATCAGCCCCCCCAGCCGAGTCGGGTCTCTGCCACAGCTGCTAAAATGCAGCAGCAGGTATCAGCGTCGCCTGTTTTTTTTGTGTCTTTTGGAAGGTTTTATGTCTGTTTGTGGATTTATTGTGTCTTTTTGATATTTTTTGTGTTTCTTTGCATAGGCTTTAGGTCTTTTGTGGATTTATTGTGTCTTTTCTGGGGTTTTTTGTATTTCTTTGTGAATGTTTTCAGTCTTTTTGTGGATTTTTTGTCTTTTCTGGTTGTTTTGAAATTTTTTTGGATATACTTGTTTGTGTAGTATTTTGTGTGTTTTCCAGGTATGTTTATGATTTAAAAAAAAAGTTTTATGTCTTTTTGTAGATTGATTATGTCTTTTCAGGTTGTTTTGCGTCTTTGTGTGTTTATTTGTGTCTCTTCATGGTGTCTGTGTGTCTTTGTGGTGGTTTTGTGTGGCCATTTGGACTTTCTGCCTCCGAAGAAAAGATTCAGAATTAAAGACATGAAGGAAAGCATGATGACAGAAACCACTTAAACTGAACTTTAAACCAAAGTTGCAGGAAGAATGATTTTTAGGGAGCAGAAAGTGGTCTAAATTTAGATTTACTCCTAATCATCATTCATGTAAATGGAGGTAGTATGCAGCACCATCTTTAAACCCCATTATCTAACATAGCTTTTTTATTAAAGCAGCTAAATCAGTTTTACATCCTCTCCCATGAAGGTATTGTAGGTATGTTAAAGACAAATACAATAAAACAAGGGAATAGAGAGAGTTTAATGAAATAATGGATAAGGCCTTAATCGAAAGCAATCATTCAGATACATGTGAGCTGAATATTAATGTTAATGTGCAGAAATAGAAGAAATCCAGAGTTAGTTCAAATACAGATCCAATGCAAAAATACTCACATAAGGAGGATTACGGATAAAAATTAGGGAATTTGTGATGTTTGTCTCCACTACTCTCAATGCGGACTAAAACACTCTGAAATGCAGTTCTTATCCTGTTAGAGCAACCAATCCATACAGATGTAATGCAAGTTGATGTTAAACAAGCTGTTCCAGATGCTGCTTTCATGTAACTTAAATACTCATAATTATATTTACATATGAAATTTTCATCCTAATCTGCAAAATGACCCATTTTCTCATTCAGTGTGACAGTAAATGCTTCATTGCTTCATTTCCTCTTAGTTTTTCTGGAAATTGTATCAGGCCCGATTAGTAAATTCCCAGATCCTTACTCGCTAATTAAAAACCAGGTGTGGTCATAGCGATGACCAGGAGAGGGTTTTTCTTGGCTCAAAGCTCAACGCATGAGAAATTCGGGAGCACCGAGTAGTTTTAAGGGATTAATGAGTCCACCTAAACTGTCATGACCTAAAGGGAGATAATTAAGGCCAAAATTTCCACGTGAAAGTCATTTTCTGGTAAACTGCAGTTTTTATGGCGGGTTTTTGCTTCCCTAGGCTCGTAGTTGGAGTATCCTTCATCTTTTAACTGTTAATCTCACAGGTTTAAAAATTGAATTTCTGTGCAACAGTCATCCGGACTTCTGTAGAAAAAAGCTGAGGCTACAATGTAGAGGGACGAGCAGCTTCAGGCTGGCAGGACCTCCTCTGGGACCTGGAGGGTGTTTTGTCTTCCAGATAAAATGCATTAAGTTAAATAGATGTTTTCGGCCTGGATTTAAACATTCAGAGCTGAGGCCTGTCTCACCTCCTCAGGAAGACTGATGCAGATTTTAGAAGCATAAAACTGAAGCCTCTCCTTGTTTGGTTCTGACTGGGCCCCAGCAGGAAACCAGAGCCTGAGGTTCTCAGAGTCCCAGCTGGTCAATTTGGCTCTAACATGTCAGAGATGGACTTTAGACCATGAGGAGACAAAGCTGTTTAAAAGTATTTTCTCTGAGTGACAGGAAGCCAGAGCAGAGACCTGAGCTCTGGACCGATGTGGTCCTGTTTCCTGGTTCTGGTCAGAACTCTAGCAGCAGCATTCTGGATGGTCTGCAGCTGGATAAACAGCTGGTTTAGAGCCCAGTGAGCAGCTGTTACAGCAGTCTAACCTGCTGGGGGACAAACGCATGGATCAGTCTTTCTGGGTCTGGTTTAGACTGTATTCCTCTGATCCTGGTAATGTTTTTAGATGGTAAAAAGCTGCTGATGTTACTGATTTAATGTTTTTAGCTAATTTCTACCGGAGTGTACATGTGTCTGCAGACACTTCTCTGTGGATTTCCCTGCTTTCTGTCTACTCTGTTGAGGCTCTAGCCAACAGCCGAGCCTTGTGGTGAATAATGAGGCAAAATTGCCAGCACGGGGCCACTGGCCGCCTTTATGTTGTCGCATGCACTGAAATATTGATGATTCTGTGTTTTTGGCTGTTTCGTTCCTAGAATTTTTCCTCAGACTGATGGCATGGGCTGTTTGCTGTGGGCAGACAGAGCCGAGCAGGATGCGTTTGGAGGAACAGTGAGGGGAGATGACGGTAAACCTCCCTGCAAAGTCAACAGTTTGCCCATTTCTGCAATTCCTCAGGTTTTCTGCTGCATTTGATTTACTTTCTGCTGGCTGTCGCTCATCTCATCCCCTCTCCCTCTGCGCTTTGTTTGCAGAGCAAATCTCCATGGCTGTGATGTATCGCCGCCCTGGTAATTCCCAGGTGACGCTACCTGTCTTAACAACTGCCCAAAATAGACGACAGGACGGGTGATTTGTTTTCCCTCCCTGTCGGCTGCGACGCTCTGCACATCTGCAGGGTGATTATTTTCTGCAGATTATGATCCACTCAGTAGAATTTAATTAATGGAACTTAGAACCAAATTGATAAGAAAACTTTCAAATACATAAATACAAATGTTAATATCTACACTTAGAAAATAAGGAGAATTTAGCTTTTTTTTAAAAATATTTTGGATAAAAGACATGTAAAACAAATATGCTATTTTCATAGTTAGGGGGACACTTCATGGTAAATGTGTAACATTTTTATAAACAAATTTCATAATTCTGTGTAATTTTGGCATCACGTATGTAAACCTAACTTTAGAGCCGGTTTAGGTAAATGCGCTCCCTCTAGTTTATATATGACCGAGTAGAATCAGGGGAAAAATATGCTCTACCACATATGTTTGATCAGGAAGTTAAAGGGTTAAATACAAAGATAAACACTGTGCCTATTAGAAGGAGAACTCTCTGTACCCTTACAGAGTCTAGGAATTAAAATGATTAGGTCCCACTGAGCCCAAAGATGAACACCAAAATGCACCTTGGTCTTCAGAAGTTAAGACCAAACTATATTCAAATGGTTTTCCAGTGAGTTCCAGACACTTTTCATCTCTGTTTTATGATGTTCTGGCTCAGTCCAAATGACAACAGGACATCCTCAGAGGTTGATCCCCCAGCAGGCAGCAGAGTGGGTGGGGGGGTGGGGGTCTCTGAGGGTTCAGAGCACTCTGGGAAGCTTTTAAATATAAATGAGAGAATTATTGACCACTCTTCAATGATTTATGAGCGCACAAAATGCACTGATGAATTGAACGGGTACTTTTCACAGAGCCGATGCAGACAGCGAGCATTTTTCAGCTCTGTCTTCAGATCAAAGTTAGTTGCTTTTATTTCATTTGCATTCCCAGTGATGCGTTTGCCAAAGCTTTTATCCAAAGTGACTGACAGGGATACAGAAGGATCAACAATGGAGTCATTTTACAGAATAATTTACAGTGAGCAGCTTTACCATAAGCAGCTTTACAATAAGCGTAAGGGGACATGCTAGGAGACATGTTAAAAGACATTTTACGAGGCTAATTAGGACACATGTTAGGAGGCCTGTTAGAAGACAAATATCTGGCCTGGTGTTTTGGTGCTGGTTTAAGAATAATCTGTTGATTTGCTTAGAGATATTTTTTTTCTTTGGCTCTGTATGAGAAGAACATTTTATAATTTGGTGAACAACAAAATCCCAGTTCTCATCTGACTCTGAATTGAGGGCCACATGAAACGTGGTGAGAAACTGGATGTGAAATTTAAATGGAATCCACTAGGTGGAAGCTAAAGCTGGAGTGTTGAGTCCTCTTTTCTCTACCAACAAACAACTCAGTTTGTTAGGGTTAGGGTTGTTTGTACATGTCGCAAGAAAAGGAGACTGCAGAGGTCTCTGACCTTGGAATTGCTAGAAACAAGCAGCATCTCATCAAATATTTACAGCCCGATCTAATTTTGGACATGATGTAATCTTTCTTCCTGCAGCCGTGGGCTGTTTTGCTGCAGGCTGCAGGAAGCGCATCTGATCTCAAGTGTCCTCAAAGTAAAAGCAGCCAAGAGTCTCCATTAACACTTTAAAAAAATAATGATTTTGCACCTTTTTCGGTTATACAACAGTTCCTCAGCTCAAAGGGAAAATGTCTTTATTACCCATGAGAGGCAAATCTGTGCAAGTGCTGGAAAAGGTAAACAATCAAAGCCAAAAATAATCATCATAACAGTAACTTTAGCCCCAAGTTTAAGTCTAGGTATAATTTAGTTGCAGTTTTTCTTCGTTCTTTACCAGCCGACAGTTTGTGGGTTTAAGCAGTTTCCATTCAGATAATGGTGATGGTGAGACAAACTGGAGGCACAATTTTTTTGTTACCATCCCACCATCAATAAGTGTTGACCTGCATTCAAATGATCTGATTTGGAGGTAAATAAGTGGATGTCCTAGCTGTATTACACACTATTGTAATATAAAGGGGAAATAATCGCTGATAGCCAGACCTTGAGGAAGAAGACTCGAATTGAAATAATTTAGGAGGGATTGTGTCCCTACCGGCTTACATCCCCTTACCCCTATCCCCTCTGGCTCCAGAACACAGGTCACACTCACACATGTAGGGTTTCGGGGGCCATGGGGGGTCTGTGCAGTGCGGCTGAGGGTACCACCTAGGTGGTCCTCTTTTCTTCGCCCTGCAGCGCCTTCATCCCCCCTGTTTTATCAGCACTTTAGACACTACTACCAATTTATCAACACGTACACACATATTAAGCCCGGGGCTCGGGTGTGCTGAGTGGCGTCGGGTGAGCGGGGCCGCCTCAGGTGGTTGGGACGGCTTGAGGGACCTTGCTCTAGGGCTTTTTAAGGCCGCCCACCCAGCTGTTTTAAAGGCTTAGTAGACATGGAGGACGTCTGCCCGTCAGGGACAGAGTTGTCCTCAACTAATTTCCATCAGGGACCCAAAGGGGAGAGGGGGGGTCTTCTTGCACCCCTGTTGCCTGGGGGCGGCCTGGTTCCTGGCAGTCCTGGGGGGCCTCTGCTATTACTATTGAAAATCTGTGGTGTGACTTAAAGAGAGCTGTCCATGCTCGGACACCATCAAACCTGAATGAATTAGAGGTGTTCTGTGAGGAGGAATGGTCCAAAATACCTCCAACCAGAATCCAGACTCTCATAGGAAGCTATAGGAAGCGTTTAGAATCTGTTATTTCTGCAAAAGGGGGATCTACTAAATATTGAGCTATTTTTTTTATTGTGGTGCCCAAATTTATGCACATGCCTAATTTTGTTCAAACAATTATTGCACACTTCCTGTAAATGGTATAAACTTCGTTTCACTTCTCAAATATCACTGTGTTTGTCTGCTATATCATATATTTAACTGATTTTTTTATCCAAAGAACCAATGATTTATGAAGGAAAATCATTGAAATTAACAAGGTTGCCCAAACTTTTGCAGACCACTGTATTTTGTATTTTTTCTTATGTTCTTCCCTTTCTTTTCTTTCATTTCTTTCATTATTATTATCACTATTTACTCAACTGTCTTGGTATTTATTTATGCATTTTTTGTGGGTATGTGCATGAGAGAGACTGTGTGTGAGTGTGTGCGAGAATGAGTGTGTGTGTGCGTCAGTGGGTGTGTGTGCGCGTGTGTGAGAGTGTGTATGAGTGTGTGCGAGTGAGAGTGTGTAAGTGTGTGCGTGTGCTCTTGTGTGCTTGTGTGTGTGTGTGTTTGTGTGTGTGTGTGTGTGTGTGTGTGTGTGTGTGTGTGTGTGCATGGGTCTGATTGGAGTGACTGTGGCTTTGGGTGGGTCTGGTTCTGGGTCTGCTGTCCTCTGGTCCGCTCATACTGTTCCTGGTGTTGGAGGGCACCGCCCTGACTTTCCCCACTGTTGTGCTGACCAACGGGCACACCATGGCCCCCGATGAACGAGGCCTGGTGGGGGCTGGTTTGCTGTCGCTCATGGTTCCTGGGGGGCCTCTGCTCTATGGTGGTGGGGGGCTCTTTTGGGGGGCTTTCCTGGTTGCCTTCTGGGTTGGTTGTCTCTGTGGTCGTCTCCCTGGGATCTGTGCTCGGTTGGCTGCTGGGGGACTGGTTCTGGGGGCACTCTGCGCCCTCTTTGGAGCGCTGGAGGGGCGGGGGGCTTCAGCTGGTGGCCCCTATGCTTTTTCCTTTTTCCTTTTGCAGGAGCTCCCATAGGTTGTCCACCTTGATTGCCCACAATATAGTAGCTGGTTGTTTGTTTTTGTTGTCTATTTTTCTTTTTTTTTCTCTTTATCTTTCTGTCTAAAGGATCTCTCGCCTTTCTACTGCTCTTCTTTCTTCCCTGTTCCTCTGTATGAATAAATAAAGCAGTTTTTGGTAATTAAGGGGGACTTCTCACCAACAAAGCCTCCCTTGGCAAAGCAAATTTGTTCAGATCTCAGTTCTGCTGCCATAATGCTGAACAGGATAAGGTAAAAAAAAAGAAAGAAAAAAAAATAAATCACTGCTCGGACCAAATTGTGAAGAACATTGATGACAAGGCTTGTGTAAGGTGTAAATATTCATGTTAGATTATGTTTTGAGGTTATATTTTTTTCACCAGAAGAAGGAGAGACTGCCAAAGGCAAAAGAAAGCCCAATTAAAAGTCAGGCCCTCACATGAAAATATGACTTAACAGCATCTGACACGCTGCCGCTTTAGAGCTGCGAGTTGGTGCGTTTTCACTGGATGATTAAGGTGTGAAAACAACACACGGTTAACAACGCCACATTCCCCGTGATTTGAAGCCACTGAGCTCTAAATTTGAGCTTCTGGAGACAGAAAGATGGAGATGAAAGCAACTTCACAGCTTTTGCAGCTTTCAGCAGACAGAAATAGTGCGAGATGGCGTCAGCGTGAGGCATCAGAACCCAAAATAAGTGAGGGAAAAAGCCTTCCCTGAAGAGGTTTTAAGCTTTTGTCACAGCACCTGTGACCAAACTCAGAACCAAGCTGAAAAAGCTTCATAATCGGGATCACAGGTGAGGGATCAGGAGCAGCTGTCACAGGGAGAGGGAGGACAGGGGGTTGTTGGTGATGTGGAAACAGAGTGAGTCAGTTTAGCTGGTCCAGAGAAATTTGGGTGGAGGCAGCCAGAAGCCTCTGTCAGGAGTTTAGAGGACTTAGGAAAAATAAGAATTCATCAGCTAAAGGTCAACAAAAGCTGCAACCAGATCACAAAAAACAAAAAAATCTCACTTGGGGACAAACCAGGATGGAAAAGCTCTGAGACGGGAAAAGAACCACAAGTGAAGTGAACAGGGACACAGCAAGAGGGGGCAGGAAACTCAAAGGAGACATTAGGATGAAACAGAAGGAGAGAAATGAACTAAGAGATAACTGAAACTAGAACCAAGGACAAGGAAATAAATTGAGAAAGACAACCATCCATCCTTCCATCCATCCATCCATCCTTCCATCCATCCATCCATCCATCCATCCATCCATCCATCCATCCATCC
>JABUIW010000168.1:672374-698443 GCA_013363375.1 Menidia beryllina | reverse complement strand
CTCTGGCGGTCATCCGGGATTCATAGAACCGTAGTTACGGTAGTAACTTTCGGTTTGTTTGCTTTTATCCTACAGAAAGAGGTTACAGATACATTTAAGCAACTTGGTTGGTGGTTTCCCCGAGGGCACCTGGACAGGTAGCCCAAAATGGAACCAGAGACCTTTCTTTTTCCTTAGCTTTTGTGCAGCTTTGAGTCCGAGTTTGTGTTCAGGTTCTGGTCATGAACTCCACTTAGGATTCATCCCCCTCTGTTTGGACTCTTTGGTTTTCTCATCCTCACCTACATCCATGTTGATATTTCAGTCTACGACTTTATTAGGTTTTAGTATTTCCCCCACCTCTTTAGTCTTAGGTTTCATGGTTTTGCTGCTCTTTTCTGTTTCATTATGATAAATCTCTCCGTCTCCTGACCTCAGAGTCACAAACCCACACATAAGAGACATGACGTGCATTGGCTGAGAAAAAACTCTCCACTTGTTATTTCTGCTCATTTCACTGCATCTTCAGTGTTTCTGGGCTGAAAAGAGTCTGTTTTCCTCACCAGTGTTAAATGAAAAGCATTCAGCAACAGTGTCATGGCTTCAAAGAGCTGAACAGAAGGACAGAAGCAACGCTCTAACCTGGCGTCACAACATGTTGTGTGTGATGTTTTCCTCCCTCTGGGCTCCAAACAGAAAATTCACTTATCTATTTATTCATATTCACATTTTTATTCACATATTTATTCATATTTACAGTTGGATCTATCTTTTAAAATCTTTATTTATTCATATCTAAATTTATATTAGAAATTGTATTTATTATTTACCGGTATTTTCACATTTTTATATATTTTCTGTATTTACATGTTTGTTCATTTATTTTTGATTGATAGATTCATATTTTGCAGGTTTTTTAAATGGATTTACCTTATGGTCATGTCTTTCCATTTGAGTGTGTATATCTTAATACATTTTTTAAAATTATTTTAACCTATTTTCCGTTTTAAATCATGTTTTGTATTTATATATTTTATTTATTATTTATTAGATCCATCTAAGTTTTTTTAAAGGTATTTTCTTATGTAATTTTAAAAATGATTTTATCCTGTATTTAAGTGTATGTTTGTTTTATTTGTATTCATCTTCTTTATTCATTTAATCCCAATTTGTTTAATTGCTTTTTTATTAGACCTTTTACCTTGTTTTTCCTCACTGATGCTTTTTAAGTTCAGTTTTTTGTTCTGTGGATACTGAAATGATGATTTCTGTGAGAGACTGACGCATAGAGACATTTATGGCTTTTTTTTCTCCTGTTGTTTAAAAAGCACTTTCAGCCAGAAATAGTGCACAAAAAAGCCTGAATAATTTATTGCTCTGCAATGTTTTGCTCTTTTTTTAAAGAAGCATGTGATGAATGCATAATTTTGCTTAAAGTAACCGACCTTTGACCCCCTGGACTACGTTTCCACATCCTGTTCATGCTCAAACATGAACACAAGCAGCATACGATGACTTTTCCACCACTGGTCCTGGCTGTTTCTTCTCCTTTTTCTGTCCTGATCCCTCGATTGTAATTCAGCAGCGGAGGTGACAAGCAGATGGAGGCGATGGGCAGATCTGCAGTGAGGAAGTGGTGATTAACTGTGAAAGTGAAGGTGACTCCTACAAAAAGAGGAGCAGATTTTATGCACTTGTGCGTCAGAGGAGTGAAAATGTGATGATGACAGGCAGACGAGGCGAAACGGTAGGTTCAGAGGTCAGTGACACGCTGTGCTGATGCAAATCCCTGACTTCATTTGGCTCCATTGTTAGAGAAGAATAATGATGTGATCATTAGAGCCCCTGTTTTTTGCAGTTATCATGTGGAGAATGTGAATGAATTTGACAAAAAACTGACTCATGCGTAGGTTGGTGTGATGGTTTGCAGCAGAGGGTTCCCGGTTTGAATCCCGGCTTCTTCTTTCTGTTGGTTTGCATGTCGTTTGCATGCAGGTGTGGATTATCTGTGCGTTCTCTGGCGTCCTCCCCCAGTCCAGAAACATACATGTTGGATTAATCTTAAACTCTAAATTGCCCCAAAGAGTGAATGTGTTGAGGGTAACCTGTTCAGGGTGTATAATGAAACCCAGCTTTGGAGCAGGTGCAGAAAACATATGGAGGATGAATGCAATAAACATCACTGCAGGTCTACTTGTTGTTCCCTGAGTTTCTAAAAGGAGAATGGGAGGAAGAGCCTTCAGTTAATAGGTTCTTCGCTGTAGAACCAGTTTTGGTTCAAGAATTAGCTGGAAGCAGAGCTGCTAAGAAGCTGTTACTGAGGCCTGCAGATGTCCACCAACACCTGGAGGACTGGAGCCGATGGAGGAGCTGAGGCAAAGTCCATGTGGGATTCAGGAGATTAAAGACTCATCACACAAAAGTTTCATCCAGAACAAGTCTGTGGGAGCAGCTGGAAACTCTGTGGGACTTAATACCAAGAGCAAATGTCAGAAAGGAGAGAAAAACAACCAGAGGAAGAATGGAAACTCTCATCAAGAGCAGAGAGATGAAGTTTAAGCTGATTCTGAGAGGAAAAAGAGCCTTTAGCTGCTTCTCTTTGATATTTAACCAATATTAACTAATATTTTAAAGCATATTTTGACAGGCGGTCCAATCCCACGAGTAAGTATTCAAATCAGGTAGAACTTTTAAAAGTTTAGTTTGAGGAGTGTGAAAGTCTTTAAAGGTCTGCGATTTGCATTTAGCTCCAAGAAAGAAGACAAAACCTTAATGCCACACATGATTAATAACCACCACAAAATGCCCCCGAATATCTGATTAATGAGGCAACACAGTTTAATCTGAAGGCTAGGCTGGAGCTCAAAACTGATTAAATCCTGAAATTAAAGTACTCTGGACCTGAACGTGTGATCACTCCCACCAAAGAGCATTTCACTGCCTCAGCTGCAGAATGTCCCTCCTGCTTGTGTGTTGTTTGCATTGGTGAAGCGAGTGAGTGGCGGCCATAAGAAAGAGCAGTCACCCCACACCTACAGGTTTACAGTCAGAGACACAAAACCAGGAACATTTGAGCTGGTGCAGGTCAGTAACCACTTTCTATTCAAATGACCTACATATCTGAGCCGAATCCTCACAAAAAACAATCAGAAATGAAAATAGAATTCATATCGGTATTAGACAGACAGACAGACAGACAGACAGACAGACAGACAGACAGACAGACAGACAGATAGATAGATAGATAGATAGATAGATAGATACCAATTAAAATTGACATATTTGAAGATGTAATATTGTATTTTTTATTAAAGTGGAGAAAATGAACTATCTAATATTTTTTGGTCCAAATCCAAGACTTTTTGTTGCTAGTTTTATAATCTAGTTAGTCCACTACAACTTTTTTTCATAGATTATTATATTATATATTATATATATATTATTCTTATCATAAGAAGACTATACAAACGTGTAGGGACCCATAAACGAAAATGATTATTGCTGGACTACAGATTATTTTTGCTCTGAATGGATTGCTGCTAACTCAGCTCAGTTAGTCGCAGAATTCCCACATTATCACAAACTAAATACAATGTAATAGAGCTATGTTATATCTGTGTATCTAAAATATTATGCCTCTCATTGGTCAGGGGGTTTAGATTGACCAATGATCTGATCTGATATAATCTGATCCTCCCCAATATGTAGTTTAGAGCTGAAGAAGCCTTTAAGATGAGTGGAAAATCATCTTCAAGAGCCAATAGGAACCCTGGTTTCTTCTACTCAAGCTCTTCTGATTATTAAATCACCCGACTCTGGTGTGTCTGGAGTCGAAGGCCAATAGGAAAACCATTAAGTCAGATCAGGATATTCACCATTAAATATCCAATGAATCTGAGCGTCCATTTAGTCTCTTTAGCAGCTCTGAACTCCCATCAATCTTGAGGACTGTAATAAGTGTGAAACATAACCGGAGAAGTGCGAAAACCTTCCAGACCCGTGTGTGTGTGTGTGTGTGTGTGTGTGTGTGTGTGTGTGTGTGTGTGTTCGTAGGAAAACAGGCTGTAGAGCTGCAGAGGGAGCCTCTCCCTGCACAGTCCACCTGCTGCTGCGTGACGCAGACAGCGCTCACGCACGCAAACACTCCTGTAACCCAGCACTTTGCTGATGCGGCACTACAACTGCCAGTCTGACTCTCCATCGGAACACGGTGACTTGAGCAGGCATGCATGGGCTCAGAGCGCTGCAACATGACAGATAGGCATCATCCTCCTTTCCACTTTCGGGGCCGATGCGGGGCGTTATAGATAGATGCGGTGGACCTGACGTCTGTGGCGTTAAGCGCATGCCAGATGGAGGGTGTCATCTTAGTGTGTGTGTGTGTCTAAAAGAGAAGAAGCAGGAGATGAGTAAAAGGAGAGCAGAGAACTGTTCATGTGAGATGATGAGGATAACAGCAACACATCAGCCGCCTCCCTGAAAGCTGCACGTGGTTTCAAAGGAAACTAAGCAGGGAAATTTAAATCTATGACACAAATCTATGACACAACCTTGGGGAATAAACTGCTGCTTGGCTCATTTTGCAGTGATTCGTTGACGGTGGGGCTCTTGTCCTGCACAGCTGGGCTGACTGGGTTACCTGTCCTGCTCTGCCTGCTGCTGTGGATGAGCTGGAACACCTGAGAGGAGCTGGCAAACGACAGAGGTCCCACTCTCTGCTGCTTCCTGAGACCAAAAGCACAGCTCAGGCCAGCCACTTCCTCCCCTTATGTTTCTCATCTCACAAGAAAGAGACAAAAGACACTCAATCTACAAGAATATAAGCTGCAATAGTAATAATTTAGTATCTCTTTGGAGATCCTTGGCATATTTAGAATTTAACAGAGCAGACCTTTAAAAACATAAAAATGAAGCCTTACAGGTGACCTGGCCCAGATTGAAAAATTATTAGGATGATTAGTTTTGTCTGAAATTCCTGGAGTAATAATATTGTTTTGTGATCTCTTGGAAGAACAAACAAACAAGAAAACAAAACAAAAATTATTATACGTCTGCGTCAGTTCATGAAAAATACAGTATGACTATATGTTAAATCTTTATAAATCACAAAATGTAGACGTTATCAGCATCCACAGAAAGGTCTGACTCTCAGCTGAGAATTCTGAGACAAACCATGTCACACAATAAACCATCAAAGAGCAGGTACACACAAACCTGGATCCGCTGGTGGAAAACCAGTCCTTGAGCAGACAAATGACCCTCTGCTGAAAGCAGAGATCCCACAGATGCCAGAACAGTAAGACCAAGATTCACTGACCCAGTAACGTGGCGCTTCTTTAATAGGCCACTTTACTTTGACCTATAGATCATGCAGGCAGAAAAAAGGCCCCTAACAAAAGAGGTGAGCTGGGTGATACCCAAAGAGCTAATAGCTGAAAACTATGCATATCTCAGCATGGTGTGCAGTGTGTCCTTCAAACATCTAGTCTTAAACTTAATTCCCTTTCCTCACAACTCAACACACGACATTTGGTGCGGATCAGAAAACAGCCAAGATATATGGCAGGGGTGTTTGAATCCAAACTTGAGGTTTTAGGGAAGCTTGAGACCCCTAATATAAAGTAGATGCAGACATTAATAAACTTAATATAATTGTCTTGAATCATCAACATTGTGCTCTTTCTTACCCCACAATCGATTTAATCCCGTATTTATTGCTGCAAGCAGTACAGACAGATCAACCATTTTAAGATACAGTCATTTCCAGCCACCCATGGGGTTTCCCAGGGTTCTGTCCTGCCCAAAAATAAATAAAATAATAAACCAAATCCAATATTGTGCAAACTTTCGAGACACAGGATAAAACCACGAGAATATTCTGGGACCTATTTTACACAGAGAGCCATGAAACTGGAAACCAGACTTGAGAATATATTTGTTGAAGGCCTAAACTTACCTGTCAACAGCTGTACAATTGTGCTAGAGTGGATTTCTTTTTTATTAGACGATCTTTGTTTTTGCAGTAGCTGTCGTTGTACGCATGCGCGACCGCAACCTCCGCTACCCCCTGCTCTGACGGCAGGCTGGCCGGAGACCGTGGCTGCTTCTGCCGCTTGTTGTGCCGCTTCTGCCGCTGGCTTCCAGTCCACGTTGTGAGCTGTGATCCGTGTGCAAACTGTCACCAGAGGGGGACTTAATCACCGCCACAGGGTACAAAAGAATCTAAGTGTTTTCGCAGACTTTTGGACGCGCTGTCCGGCTCAGTTTTCTCCTCTCCGGCGTTGGTCAGCGGACACTCGTTGGAGGTAAGTGTCCGTTTTTGGTCACAGGTTTCGGGATGAGCTGGCCGCTTCTGTGCCGTCCGCTGTCCCGCGGAGCTCGGTTAACTTCAGCCTGCCTTTAGCTCGTCCGGGGGAAACCGTGTTTTCTGTTAAATGGGAGACTTCTTCTGAAGTCTTCGCTTGTTTAAACGTGCGTCCTGTAACACGTTAAGTTTTCCTCCGGCCGACCGTTATTCGCCAGCACCGCGTGGACCCCACTAAACGGTCCCGAACGCGACCGTTTTCCCCTCGATTTTCCCCCGGACCGTCTGCAAACCGTTGCAGTTTAGGGTTAAAGCTGCCCCTTTGTTTAATCAAAAATTGGGTTTAGGTGAGTTATGGCTGCACCTGTTTGTTGGAATTTAAGGAGCGCGAGCCCCCTCCCTCAGCTCAGCCGCACCTGCTCCCTGATTTATCATCACCATCATCTTTTTGGTTTCATAATTGATGCTCAACAGCCTCAACCTGGAAGCTTTTACTTTGTTACACCGGCTTCAGGTGTTAAAGAAAAACTTAAAATATGACTGACCTTTTAAACGCCAACAAAGCTGTAAGGTACTCCCGCAATACTTTAGATTTAATGCCTGTTTAAACTTTTCTGTGAAAATGTATGTTACTTTTGCTCACCTCTTTGTACCCAAACCTATAGTTTTCTATTAAAATATTACGGTTCGGTGAAAAAAATACTTGATCCAGGCCTCATTTCTTTGCTTTGACCTGAAGCAGCCAGAATGGGATCATTACATTTTCAGGCTTTGAGGCTTTTTCTTATGATATTGGCAGAGTGATGTTTTTCTTCAAGCCACTTAATCTGACCTATGAATCTTTCAGGCAGAAAAAAGCCCTTAAGTTAAAGGATGAACCAGGGTTTTGTCCACACTGGACAGACAACTTTGCAAAAAACTGCGTATCGGCCGGCATGAGAAAATGCCGATCCAGACTCCCGATCCATTTAAAAAAAAAAGTCCGATCCCACACGAGCATTAGCATCTCCTGACCCACAGGTCTATGTCCTAACCATCAAGTTGTTAAGAGTAAATCCATGTTCAACTTGAATCTGATAACTAAGTAGGCTAAATAACTTTAGACTTTAACACATGCTCTGATGGGCCGGTATCGGAGCGGAAGTGCAAAAAGCTGGATCGGGACATCCCTAGGTGGGTCATAAAAACATTTTAAGGAAACTGGACAAGTGGAGGACAAAATAAGAAGAGTTGTGCCTAAAAAACTACCTCCAGCAGATGAAGAGGATCTGAAAGGGAAGTCCTTAAGAAAGAGGAACACATCCAGCAAAGACCTGAACCAGGAGCCGAGAGATGCATCTGGACCTTCAGCTGGTCATCTCCTGTTGGACCAAGCCTCATCAGAAATGCTCTCCATGGAAGGAGGGCTCTGAAGAAGCCATTCTGAAGGAAGGGGAACAGGGAGGAAAAGGCTGAGCAGTGTCAGCAGCTCTGATGGAGGGATGAATCCTCCCCAGAGCCCGGTACTCCACATTATGAAGCAGTGTGGGATCATCTGACAGAGAACGGAGCCAAAGGCAGCCCACATCCAAAGAAGAGCTTTGGGACGTCCTTCAAGAAGCCTGGAGAGCTGCTCCTGAAGACTCCTTAAAGGAAGGACACACAGCTGCTTGGAGAGGGCTCAGAGATGGAGGAGAAAGGAACTCAGACCAAAAACTGACTTTAAAGTTCTTTCAAATTGCACGAATTGCATTTTCACATACTGTATTTACTCAAATGTTTGCATCTATCAGTAAATCTTTATGCTCTTTTTTACTCGGTGTCAGAGTTCACTGACAAACCATCTGTTGGAAACTACGTTGTGCTCAGGGCTGCGCGTACAGATAATCATACGAACAGCACATTTAATGCCCGAATTTCCACCTAATAATCTCTAAAGGAAGAATAAAGCAGGGGTCTCCAAAGTCGGTCCCGAAGGCCGCTGTCCTGCAGGTTTTAGAAGTTTCCCTGCTTCAATACACCTGAATCTGGTCAGGGGGCCCTAATCAGGACTGTGCAGAGCCTTTGAACTGATCCACGGGGAAACCTCTAAAACCTGCGGGATACCGGCCCTCGAGGACCGCAGTTGGAGACCCATGGAATAAAGAGAGAAAGTAAACACTTCCAGCTTCTAAATGTCTGAGGGGCACAAAAAGAAAGGACCTTTATATAAGCCAAAGCTAAATTTAGGAGTTTTTCTTTTTTAAAGTTTCAAGGTTGCCTTAGACCATCTTAAAAAGAGAATATGCCTCATTTAAAAACTAGAGATCAGATCTCTGACTGAATAACACTCGACAGCAAGGATAAACAAACCCAAACACCCATCAGTTTTTGGGCCTTTGAACACACCACGGGACCAGAATTACACTGGATGTGGTAATTTTTCCATTACTAGATGGCAGAGGTCCCTACATAAGCGTTCACTGGATTTGATCTATAAAAGAAACATTTTTTTTTAAAAATCATAAAAGCTGCCTTTTAGAAGGTTTAGTTGTTTTTATTTTGTCCTTGTGGTGTGTTGGAAAAGGTTGACATAAAATCTGTGGGATTTTAAAATGTTCAAAGAAGCTTTTACATTTCTGAAAGTATTTTTTTTCTTGCTTTTTTTCTAAAATAGATAAAGGGAGTCTGTAGCATTTTACTTTAAAGATTGATGCCTTTTTTCTGCTTTTAGACACGGCCCCGACACAAAATGTCTCATTCCTGTGAATTTCTCTCCATCTCACACTGGTGTGAGATTTCTGTCTTCTTATCCTTAGAAGACTGTTTCCTATGGCCTACTTTAATCTTCCCAATCTAGATAATGAAAACACATCTGATGTGTGTCTTCAGATTTTGGATATTTGTGATGGAGATTTGCTTCACCTCTGCTTGACAGTTGTTTTTAAACGGAGCGGCTCTCGGCTGATGTCTTTAATTGAACTGATCCTGGTGCATTCTTGAATTAATTCTAATACGTTTTTTTTGTGGCCGCCTTGATGCTAAATGAACATCTGAGTGAATCTGAGATGCAGGGGGGTGACACTGAGGTTTCCAGCAGGATCAAATTTTTATAAATACCGAGCTGGAGTCGCCATGATAATGTGATGTTATTCCATCTGATGACGACCCCGTTTCAACCTATGAATCTGCCGCTGTTTACATGAGAGCAAGTGCTAAATGAGGATCAAATGAAAATGAATCTGAGGGACGGCTCAGCTACTTGGCCCGTCCTGCTCGGGTTTTACCGTTTAAGAGGACACACTCCACAGGATTATCTCCTGGGAGTGTTTTTTTATTTGGGGACAACAACAACCTGCTGCCTGTTAAGACGGCCGCTGTATTTGCGTTTCACATATTTGCCTGCACCTGATAAACACACGTCATGGCATCGGGTTTCAGCTGGTCCCGGAGCAGGTGGGCTTCTGAGCCTCAGGAATGTAAATAGAAGCTGTAACCTGAGCCTGATGTTGGAGCCGGGCTGCCTCTGGCCAGCCTGCAGCTCCTAGTGTTGACGAGGCCTCAGCATCGGTCTTGTAAATCAGCATGTGTGTGAGCATGACATTTTGATTTCAATTAGAGTTGCCCCGCTCTGCGTTCAAGGAATACATGAATGTTTGACATCAATCTGTTTAACAATCAAAAGTCGGCGTGAAGCTCAAACGCTGCACCTTTTATGACGGTTAAGGGAAAAAAAGATCAGTAGAAGATAATTCTGTTTACCTCATCGTAGATCATGTAGATTATGGAAATGGCTCAGGTTGGATATTTAATTTCTGTATTTTTTATATTTTACAGACCAAATCAGAAGATTAAACACATTATTTGGAGACTGATTAATACTAAAAGGGATAACTGAAGATTTGGAGTTTTCTCCCATCTGAAGGTAACAAGGACAACACCAACAACGCCTTTTGGTTTGAATGAACTTTTTCAGGCAGTTTTAACACACTCCAGCTATCGTTTGTAGCTTTTTCTGCTTTCAGATAGTGTCTGTATCACCAGGCGTCCTAAACTACCCAGGGGGGCGTTTATTTTTTTCAGAACACACCTGCTAATTGTTGGCCACAGGTCAGCTTTGTTTATATTAGTTATTCCCTTGAGGAAAAGGACTAAAAACTTGTCAGAATCTGCTGCCTTTTAGGATATTTACAACAACTCACTCCGTCTGTGGTTTGTTGGTATTCGAGCTTTCTAATCTCATTGTCTAGCGCAAAGCCACTCATTAATTATGAGTGAGTAATCATCTGTAGCTAATGGATATCAGATGATTTCCAGGCATGAGAAGTGGAAATTAACACATAAATGACAAGGTTATAACACTGGTCTCATTTAATTCCTATAATGTGATCTGTATTTAATGTCTAGTACAATTCTTCTATTTATTATTGATTGGGTTTCTACTGCATTTAAAGCCATTTTAGAATCAGCCTTTCCCTTTTTGATTTGAGGGATTTTCAGGGACTTTCAGAAAAGCAAATCAACCGACACATTTGTCAAAATAAGATAATTAATAAGATAATACAAGATAATTACATAAATATAGAATTACAAATAACTGTCAGGTGTCTTCATAAATGATCATACTGAGTTGTGTATTAGCTCTTTTTAAAGTAAATTTGTTGCAGGTGGTTTTTGTCTGTAGTTCGCTTTTTCCTCATGTTTTGTTTTGAATGAAATATGCCTCCATCTTTTTTCAGAGCAGAGATGCAGTATTCAAATTGATTTAATTAGATGATAGTTAATGTGAGCAGCTTTACTTCTGAAACATTTGAACACTTGTAGGAATTTGTGTTCAAATGGCTTCAGTTTTCAGAGCAGCTGTGCTCACCTGGCTGTTCAGGCCGAACGGGGCACCTGGGATGCTGCTCCTTCTGTCCCTGTTTACATTTTCCCTGTCAAACAAGAAGAAGTGCAGCTTTCTGTGACAATAGCACGACAACTCGTGAATGAACCAGGACGTCTGGCTCTGTTTTGAAGCATTACGCCATCAACCTATCCGACGCTACAGTCTGTTCACGAGCAGCAGTGGGGCTTTAAATGAGATAATGCCTTATTTCAGCTCAGGAGACATGAAATGACTAAACAGAGAAACGTTTCCACAGTTTCAAACCCAGTCCGACCCATCTCTGTGTGCAAAGAGCTGAGGACCGCAGGGACACTTCCACAGGTGGATGGCATCATTACCATTGAGCTCAGTTGGAAGGAGATAAGCTAAAGACTAATAATTATTCTGCTTTAGTTTGTTTAAGTTCATGGAAACTAAACAGCCAGAATAGTCCTGTCTCTCACACCTCGTCACACGGCAAAGTGTGCTGCTATTTTTAGCCAAAACACAATCATGTCGCTGTAGCAGCTTCTTTTTTCACCTGAGGAGACTAAAGAAGCCTCAGAAAATGGTTTCAAACTGTACTAAAGACTAAAGATGGGGGGTAAAGAGGATAAGAAAAAACAAAGCCCTCATAGAACAGTCAAAGTTTTATCATCTTTAATCGTTTAGGTAATAAGTTTCAAAACCCTCCTTTCCCGAGCCTCATTAGTAATTGAATGGATCAAATATCATAAAACAGTGACACTCAAGTAGAGTTTCCTGTTACCATCAGCTCTGTCTTCTCAGATTTGCTCCGCTTACCTCTGAACAACTTTAGAGAACTGATAATCAGAGGTGGAATCTCATCCAAACCTTTTTTTTAAATGATATCTTTTTAATGAGAGTCCCTGAAGGTGTCCTCTCTTGAGCCTTTTGATCCTGCAAATAGAAACACTGCAGCAATCCAGATGTTTCAGGACCGTAACCAACTCCAGGAGACATTCACATAAATTTGACATTTTAATTGTAGATTTTAGACAAAAGTGTCCGAATTGACTGAAAACACAAAGACTTTTGTTTTCTAAATGATTGGAACGCAGGATGAACATGCTTATGTGGTTATTTCCATTCATATGACACCTGAGTGTTTGTCTCCATATTGACCACCTCTTTCCCAGAGTCAGCTGGGACAGGCTCCAGCAGAGTTAAAGGCTCCGAATTGTTTCATACTGGTACGATGTCATGTTTTATCCAGTTTGAGGTCATCTGAATGAACCTCAATAAAGCTGCCCTCTTAAGTTTGAAATTTTTTTTTTCTATGTAAGCCACATTGCACATTTATTTATTTTAAATGCTCTTTGAACTGTCTCTTCAGCTACTGATATTCCTTCATCCTTCACAACTTTGTGTGTTTGTGCTTATTTATTTCTGGTGAAGTGTTAAGTATCGGTGCCCCCGCTGCTGGAAATGAGCTTCATCAGAAGGAATTAATCAGAAAAGTTTTAGAAACTCATACAAAATGAACAAAAAAGAAGCTGTGGGATTTAGGAGGAACTCACCTCAAATCTGGTTTTACCCACTTTGTACAAATTGTACCTTTTTAATTTTCCATTAAAAAATTACGTCCCAGTTTGGATGACTTTCAGCAAATGCACTGCTGGAAAACTGACTCCTAGCTGTTAAAAAATAGCAACAATTCTCTTTGGTACTTGATATTTTATGAGTGAACAACATCATGAATATTTAAGCATTTGAAAACCTTTAATCTGTCCATAGAAGTGGGCTGGTAATAACTAACATATGAATATAAAGACTACAAATTTGTCAGTTACTGCATTACTGGAGAAGTCTGTGAGTCTTTGTTTGACTGATTGACCTGAAGAGTTAATAATGTTGGTTTCCAGGCAGCGTCCTCACAGATTAGTACTGCGTGACTTGATTTTTTTGGGGGGCTTTTGCCGTATCTCTGGGGCTTCTTCAGCAGGACTACAAATGCATGTGTACGGCACCATGCTTTTAAGGTGGTGGGTGGTGTTACATCCCATAGCTGATGGGGGCGCCGTAGAAGAAAAAAGCACCCCAGTGATGATTGAAGCAGAAATATGTAATAACCCTGTGCTACCAGTTTTAGAATTTGGTAATTGTAGGGACTTGAGGATTAAATTTAGCTATAAAACTGTCCTTCCATCGAAACAGAATTGTAGCAGCTAACCAAGTGAAGTCTGAAGACAAAAATGTGTAGTTTCAGAGGACAGAGGAAAACATTCTGCCTTATACCCCCTTTAGTGTGCTCTGGCTTTATGTTTCGGTTCTGCTGACGGTTACAGTTGGGTGTGTTCCTCCTCTTCAGCATCGTTTCGTCAGCCGCAGCCTTCACTCCTCCTAATGTCTCTGACGTATCTTTGAGAGCCTCTCAGCTCATGGAGGACAGGTGCAGCTTATTTTAGGCTTTCTGAAGGCTTTGCCAGCACTGTCGCAGGACAGAAATATTCACACAGGCAGTCCTCACTTCATCTCCAGTTCATTCTCATTCAGTTCCCTCAGGTAACGAACACAATCACAACACAGGACTTCAGGTTTGAACTGATGCGTGGAGTTTAAGCCTTAAACTCTATTTCCAGATTCAACATTACATCTGGCCCCAGTTTTTCCTGAATGTGGAAGCTTTGCTTTTACATTGGATCCTTAAAGCACTCATCTTAAAAAATAGTGTAATATTTTAATCTACAGTTGGAAAGGTCACAGATTATAGCTGAAAGCCAAAAAGACCAAAATTGTAGAGTTACAGATTTTAACAAAGTTTCAGAGGTTTTTCTCCTTTTTGACAAGATTTCAGCATTGAAAAGGTTCAATGATTTTGATAAAAATTGCTACAGTGATTATGAGAATAAAAGATATCTCTGTTGGCCGTGCAGTTTGTATTTACCTGGATCAAATCTGTGATGTCTTTATAGAGAGATATTACATTTTTAAGCTTAATTTAATGCTGATGAACACAATATTTGTTTTTTGTTTTTTAAATTGCAGTTTGCAATAAACCTCAATAACATTAAATCCAGTCATGTCTTTAGAGATGGGGATTTGGACAGCTTTATTTAGCTCGCGACAATCCATTAAAAGGCTCCTGGATCAGTTCTGTGTTGGCATTGGACAATAGACAGTAAATAAAAGATGCCTGCTGCCGCTGTACTGCCACCCACTGATTGCGAGTTACAGCTTTAAAACCTTCAGTCCAGGGTTTTAGCAGTATGGAGTGTTACTAACACCTGTCAGTCTTCAGAGTCTGTTTCTTCAAAGTTTGCACAGCTAATTCACCTTAGCTAAACTTAAAATATCAGTCACCAGATAGTTTTAAAAATGAGTCTGTTTGTATGTAGATGGATTACTCGTATGTTTGGCTGCAGCTCAAATCCAACCAGACCAAACCTCAGTTGCGGTGACTTTAATTACTTTGATGTCACTGGAATTATTTGCATCGTACAATTCCATCCATCCATCCATTATCAATACTGCTTATTCCCTGTTGGGGTCGCGGGGGGAACTGGAGCCTATCCCAGTGGTCAACGGGCGAGAGGCAGGGTACACCCTGGACAGTCCGCCAGTCCATCGCAGGGCAACACACAGGACATACAAGGACAAACAACCACTCACACTCACATTCACTCCTAAGGGCAATTTCCCCAATCTCCAATCAGCCTAACATGCAGGTTTTTGGACTGTGGGAGGAAGCCGGAGAACCCGGAGAGAACCCACGCAGACACAGGGAGAACATGCAAACTCCACCCAGAAAGGTCCTGGTTCCCCCGGGATTCGAACCCAGAACCCTCTTGCTGGGAGGCGACAGTGCTAACCACCACGCCACTGTGCCGCCCGCATCGTACAATTGTGTATGGAAATTATTTCAGTCCCATTCAGATGTTTAGATGTTTGATTGTCTCTAACTTGCCTTTACAACCTGCATTGTGACTTCTGAGGTATTTCTGAGCCCCCGCAGTTGCACCTAATGCATTTTACGAGTAGGTATGTTTAATCAAACCACTGGAGCAACCGTGACGAGAAGAAAATTAAGAAAACCTACCGATCCATAGCAGAAGAAACTCTACTGTGGATTATAATGGCAAATGATGGGAGCAAATGTTTGGTAAGTGTTATTTAGTTTTTGTTTGAAGTTCTTTTACCTGGACTTGATGGCCTGATAATATTGCATAAAAAAATAATTAAGTTCAATTCAATCAAACGTTATTATTCCCTAAGGGCAAATCATATTTCTCTGGTGCAGGTTGCTGTTAAAACTACATGAAATAATAAACGTGCCGGTAAGCTTGTGGAACAATTGTGTCAGAGAGGAAACTGTCAGAGGTCATATGCGACTTCAATAACTGTCCCTGTGAAACCACACATAAAAACATATGATCTGCATTTCTGTAATAGTTTTTTTAATTGAGTTACTAAAAAAAAGGTTTAATCGTTAATTGAACTACTAACAGGTGAATTGTTATCATATGTGAGTTACTTTTTGTCTGTGAATAAGTACAGTGTTGTGCAATTTAACTTAATTTGAGTGAATAAATATGCGGATGAGCTTTTCGGCTCATAAATTGGTCCAGAACTAACTGATTTGGCCTAACATTAACACAGATGACACATGGGGAATTCTCCAGTTACCTCAGGTCCTTTGAAAGATGAGCATGGTACACACTTTACAGTGGGTCTTGAAGCAGTCCACAGGTACTCTGCTGTTGGGCTTCTTTGGCTCAGATTCCACCACTGTTTTACATCACATGCTTTGTCAAGCTTTTGTTGATACTCAACACAGTCAATTAAAGGTGGAGTGAGGATAAAGTAATGTTTTGAGGGTCGGGTTTGAGGTCAGCTGAGTGGCAGATAAGGGCAGACATTAGGTCGAGGTAAATGAGCGCGTCATCCATTCCTTCCCACTTATTTCAGACTCTGCACTGGAGTGGTACGTTAGCTGTGAGCTGAGGTGGAGTCAGCCAGACCTGCATGAATGAAAGCCATTAGAGGACTTTTTGGCTCCAGCTTCATCTGAGCTCACTGAAGTTCGGGATTGCATCATGACCTACAAAATCTGCCAGAGCTGGAGCTTTTATCTTCTCAGCTAACGACACAAAAGCTCAACTTTCTTTGTTGTGCCTCTCATGGTGTATTTAGGGCTTGACACTAAAGGGGTTTTGCTTGGGGCCTGGGCTCCGTTTTAGGCTTCTATAAAGGCTCAACTGGCTGAAAGATTCAGAGACAGCATGTGAAAACTGTGCATTCACATTGCTGCTTTGATGTCATTTTGTTTTTTCTCTCAGACTGCGCAGAGCACCTGACATGAATTTTTAGCATGCAAAATCGTGTCTGTCATGAATTTTATAATGAACAAAAATACAAGCTACAATTTTAGAAAAGTTGTTCCAGAGTCCTGTTTCCTATTGTGTTTATCAGCATCCTTTAGTGACACTTGTCAATCTTTTGGAACTAAGGATAATAGTTGCAGTTTACAGAGGAATCTGCATCCACAGATGGTTGCTGTGTGACTTCCCTGTTCTGTATATTTTCATTAGGAAACATAATCTGGGAGAAAAGCTGGGTGTTCTTTCTTGTCTTTATAGAGGCAGATATACGTTTGTCCAAATCGCAGCTGAAAGTTGGAGTCAGCTGATCATAGAACGTGTGTCCTCTTTCTTTTGTCCATCTCAGGGCTGGCTTCCTTCTGGGCAAACACAGTAGGTTCTCCAAGTGCCTCCTGACCCCATGTGTATAGATAGTTTTCAAAGAGAAAAGTCTTTTAATAAAAAAGGTTTAGAGAAAGAGATGAAGTATCCAGTCGGTGACATTTTTTAAATAAAAGAACGATGTGAAACCACTCCGTTCGCTCTCGGTTTGTCATCATTTCTTCCCTTTTGTCTGATATAGACTTTAAAGAACTTTGAAAGTGATTTCAGAGTTTAGCTCACAGCTTTCTGGAGTCTGTCACTCAGAAAACTTTTACAGGTCTGTGATTCTTTAAGGTGAATGGATATAGTAAATTGGGCTGAGTCCATGGAGTCCATGAAGGCTGTTTGGACTGCGAGCTGATACTACAGTGCTCTAAAATGAGCCTTTACACTGGCACTTCAATCAGGGGTCACATAAATCACCCAGGAAACTTTGGCTTTAGAATTTCATTCTGCTCACAATCCCAAAAAATTGGCAAAATGGCAGAAGTCCAGAATCCAGCTACCTCCATCTAAAAATATGTTGCGGATGTCCTTATGTGGAACTTTGGTGAAAGTGAACCAACAACTACTAAATCAGTTTGTTTTATGATGCTTTATCAGTTCCTGAAGGGAAATTGAATCTCTGCACTCTTATTATTAAATAAATGATAATGTTATAGATGGCGGAATATATACAAACAGGTTCACAAACATATAGAAATTGCCTCTTGGGGATTAATAAAGTTATTTAATGGAATTGAAAGTACAGCAGAGGAAGGTGTGGCTGGAGAGTCTTAAAGCTGAAAGACAGGTGTCAGAGCTGCTCCTGCAGCCATGCCCCTGCCTCATATTTTTGCTGTGTCCTCATCAGGGCTCCAACATCCTCCATTTTATCTGCCACTGAGCTCATGTTCCCCACTATTAAAGGGAGAAATGCTTTTTAACTTCCTCTTGGTTTTTTTCCGTTGGTTCTTGCATCCAAAACATCTCTTTAACTCAACTTGATTTGAGGTCTTTTTGCAGATATGCCTCTGGCTTTGTAAACTCAGTTTGCTCCTTTTCTGTTGCCATAGTTATGCATTATATCCAATATTTAGGTATGCATAGTATTGGATTTTTTAATTTGACATTTTTCCAGTCTTTTTTTATTTGATAAACTGTGGGTTAATTTCAGAGATCTTTGCTCTCAAAGTTCAAATAGTTTCTTTCACTAGCCAAATGTAGAAAATCTCCAAACCTGCTGTCCTCCAGATGTCAGGCTGTTAGTCTCAGGAATATAGGCCAGCGTTTGCCGAGATTTCCTAAAGCATTAAACTCTTCATCAGCATAAACATGGAGGTTTTATTGGAGGAATGTTCTGTCCATTTTTTTCTCCTGAGTCAGCCATGTGGAGTAGCATTATGTCTCCATTACCTGCCTGAGGGTGGAACAACCACCAGCCATACACACAGACACACACCTACTGATTGCACAAACCGTGGTCGACTTGCTTCGTGTGTCTCTCTGTTCTGATTGGGCGAAGGCTGAACAAGGGGCTGAAATTGCACCCAGGAGCAGATTTGCTTCCATGCATTAATTTTACCTGCTGCCTGTGTAATGAGACAGCAGTGAGGTTGAGGCTGTTGGAGACTCATTGTTCTGCCAGCCAGATGAGCCTGGATCCTTATCATAGGTCAACAGCTAACTGTGAGAGAAGTTTCATACCATCATCTGAACAGATTAATTAAATGTACCCTCACCCTGAAAAACAAAAACAAAAATGTTTGGCCTGGTCAGTGTTATTCGTATAATTTTTATATGTCACTGCAGAGTGTGACAACATGACTGATCAACACCAAGTTTGGGGGCTTAATCGGTTAATCCCCACACAGGGGTGTTTCTGGGATTTCTGCCAAAACTGAGATGAGTATTTCTCATTCGGAACACTGTATAATCTGAGCAGGAAATGCTGATTTTACACCACAAAGTTGGGCGGCGCGGTGGTTAGCACTGTCGCCTCCCAGCAAGAGGGTTCTGGGTTCGAATCCCGGGGGAACCAGGACCTTTCTGGGTGGAGTTTGCATGTTCTCCCTGTGTGTGCGTGGTTTCTCTCCGGCTTCCTCCCACAGTCCAAAAACCTGCATGTTAGGTTGATTGGAGATTGGGGAAATTGCCCTTAGGAGTGAATGTGAGTGGTTGTTTATCCTGTGTGTGGCCCTGCGATGGACTGTCCAGGGTATACCCTGCCTCTCGCCCGTTGACCACTGGGATAGGCTCCAGTTCCCCCCGTGACCCCATGAGGGAATAAGCGGTATTGATAATGGATGGATGGATGGACACCACACGGAGCTTTCTTGGAGGGGAATTTGTTTCTAAACAAGTGTACATTTATGCAGTTTAAAGAGTTTATATATATGTTTGTATTTTTCATAGGAATGATAGAGGCGTATTGGCTTAAGATTGCATATCCAAACGGGAAGACAAAAAACGTGTACAATGATCACAAAGAAATGAGGCATACTACACTATTTTCATTTTTGTACTTATCACTCTATATTTCTTGACTTCACAGAAGATTCTGCTGTAACTACAGAGGGACTTTATAAAAGAACCATATGACGCCAGATTCAGATTTAAAACTTTACAAAATCTGTTTAGATTGCTCTGTAAATATCCCAAGGGATAGCACAGTCAGCTAAAACTGCAAGACATCAAAAGTTTAATTTAAACAGTTCATGTCAAGTCACCAATCAGGAGCGCCCATCGTGCACATCAGCATGTGCATCTGTGTGTATTGAGGTTAATTTAGACTTACTGTCTCTAGTTATCATTCAGGTTATCAGTCGGTAACTACTCTTGTACCTTCCTTCACTGTGGTGTTTACAGACATGTCTGCTTTTTTATGCTTTCTCAGAGCGTTAAAGCGTCCATGATTTTAATCCAAAACGTTGAGGAGTTGATGCCATGAAAGTCCAAAAATCCTTTTTCTGACTTGTTCATATTTACATTTCCTGATTGTTCTAAGAAAACTGCAGCAGCACTCAGTTTGTTGCTGTCCCTATAAGACAGTTTCCTGATGCAGAGCGACGAAATCTCGAACACACACTACTGTAAGTATCACGCTGGGATGACAGCGTTGTGCTTACTCTGGTGTTTTCGGGCCCCCAGCACAGAGCCGGTCCATTAATGCTTTAATGAAGGCCTAATCCTCTAAGAAAACTAAACATAACTCTGCTGTTTCATAACAAAGCCATCCTCCATGTGGCTGTCATCCACCCAGACCTCAGCTTAAACTGCCGATCCTCCACAGACCTCTGACAGCAGGTCAAACCGGTACCAGTCAAAGATTTGCAGTCTGTGAAAGGCAGGTTTTACATTCGTCTTTTTTTAAAGCTTTTTTTTGTTTCTAATCTTTCCATCAAGGCTTTAAACACACACACAACTGGCTCATTCTCAGCATTTGGTCAAGAAATCATGTTAAAAGCCAAATAATGACACTAACTGACATCATCTGGCGTCAGAACAAACAGAAACAGGACAGCGGGCCTGATGTAACTTTAAACATTTTCTTCTCGTAAACCTGTGTGCACAGCCTGCTGCCCCTGTGCACACATCCTTGATGAATTTGTAACTCCACTATGATGCATTTCACATTGAATTATAATGGTCTTTACTTGCTGATTGTAGCCCCTGAGGCTCAGATAAAAGAAACATTTTTTTTGTCGTTGTTTTTAACCAAGATGAGATACACAGACTCTCTTTGCCCTACCAGATAGATCAAAGTTAAACCTTTTCTTCTAGTACCTACTCGTGTATTTTGGTTTTTCATTAGGTGGTAGCATCTTGTACCATGTACATTTTAGCTGCTACTGGGCAAGATTTAAAGCCAGCTGATTGGAGCTGAAAATGTGATGTCTACAGACTGCAGGCCTCTGATTGGCCAGGGTGTGGCCTTAGTGCAGATTCTGCCAAATGCAATTTTTGTTGTTGTTTTACAGCCAATTTGAAGTGGGGCTTGGTAAGACTACAGGCTGTAGCCTTACTGTGTTTCCAGTCTATTTGAAGGAGTTTATTTGCCTGTGGAGAGGTTTGGCTTTTATAATGTCCCCCATCCAGCAGAACTGAAGTCCTCTTGTTCCTAATATGTGCTCCCCATCAGTGAATCGCACTCCAGAGTTGCGCCGTTCAACCGACGGGGTTAAAAGGACTTGATACCAGGCAGCACGCTGAGGGCCTGTGTCACAGCTCCCAGCTTAGTCTGCCTCAGATAACGTTGACCTCAGAGGTCGGAAGCCCTCTGTGTGAAATTAATCTTTGTGATGCATTCAAAATGATCTGAAAAAGTTCTGCTTCTAAACACAAAACTAGTTGTTTTCCCAGTGGGAATTAGTGTTCTTTTTAAGCAGCTCTGAAAACCCACAGAGCCACAAAACATGCTCCTACCTGCAGGGGGAAAAATGAGAGTGCCGTGTTTAAAGTGTGTGTTCAAATTTTACCAAAACCTGTTGAAACATTCTGACAATTAACATAATTAGAACATTCTGAGTTAATCATCCCGAGTCACGTAGATGGAAAATATCAGCCCTTTCTTCCCGCTTCTCTAAATTAAAAGCATTTATCTTTTCTCAGGTTTGTGTCAGAGAAATTAGAGTAATTTAAGTGTGGGTTGTCATTTTCAGAAGTCAGCCTGTGGTTTGGAAAACAGAGGCCTCTTACCGTGTTTATCTTTTGTAGGTAAGAATAACATTAAGAACGGGTGAAATTGGAGCATTTTACCTTCCGAGGCACAGAATGAGGCACCCTCCTGTTTTAAAGAAACAGGCCTTTTCAAAGGCTTGGTTCCTTTAAGAGTCACAGGGAGCCATGACACTGAACTATAAGTGCAGGACATCCTGATGAACAAGCAGCCCTCAGCAGAACTTTCCCCGACGTGTCAAGATGACCGCTCTGAAAGAGGTTCTTTCATCTCAAAGGAGAAGAAGCCAAATGAAATCCAACCTTCAGATATTCCACTCAGTGGTGTTATCAGGAAATGTCTGCCCTGTTTATCACAAGTTGCAAATTTAGTGGGTTTTGGCTTTAAAATGTGTCCACAGAACCACCAACAGATTGAGCCATGCTTTGTTTTAAATCCTGTTTCTGTAATGAGGAAACAAGTGTGTTTGGTCTGCAGCCTCCGTCTCCAATTAGCACTTTCCTGAAACCCCTGAGGTGACGGTGCCTGTCATGTTCGGATAAACAGATCATATGCCACTCTTGCATAAGACTTCAGAAAAGCAACGAGATGCTAATGAACTCATTTATTTTGGAGGATTTTTTTTACCCATTTCCTCGTCACTTACCTCATCTTCCAGGAAAGGCACTTTGTCTGACTGTGAAACACGAGCATGCTGGGAGATGACGGTGGTGTTTTCAGAGGTAAACATCAGCCTCCTCTGCCAGCTGTGGCTCACTTACATAAGGCTTGCAGCGACTTTTATTGCCTCTGCAGCAGAGATGCACCTCCCTGGCTCTGTGAGGAGATCAGAGGAGGTGTGCAGCTGGTGAAATATGTTCTGTGCTGGGTTGTAATACTCAGGGTTACAGAACCTGCAGTGAAATCCATTATAATCCACTCAGCGTTCTGGTGCGGCGCCCACACAGAAAGCTGCAGAGAACTGCATCTGACGCCGAGGTCATCAAGCCAAAACTCACACGGTTGTTGAAATTGAATGTACAAGATCTAGTTTTGTGGCTGGGTTTTATTCATTACGATCCAACCCCTTTTCACACCAGGTGTGAATGAGGGAGGCACACCTTTGGAAAAGTATTATTTAGTATTTGGTTAGTCCTTTTTTGAACAAAGGGCAAATCAAAAAAGTTTTATCCTTGTTTTTATGTCTCATATCAGTGAAAGCCTGTAAGATTGAAATAGGAAAATAGAAAAATGTAATCATGGTTAGAATAAGCTTTCTCTTTCAGGGTCTGGAGATTTTTCAGGAACTAAATCCTTTAAAAGCGCTGGAGTGGAGGCATGACGTCCTTCTCCGATAAACAGCACAGCTACAACCATTCTTAATTTTAGCAGAATTCTGGGTTTTACCTACCTATAGGAACAAAAGTATCCTTTTTGTGTCTGCACTGCATGAAAGTAGTAGTAGCTTTTCCAGGTTGGTGAGCAGAGATGTCGCAGGTTTGGGCTCCTCTGTGAAGAGGCGGCTGCAGCCAGAGGCCCTGCAGGGTTTTAAACAAGGAATACACAACAGAAGACATAAATTACAACAGTACTGTAACAGTTTTGCCACTTTTTAAAATCAGGTTCATTAGACCTATGTTAATTCAGGACAGTCAAAATGGTTGTGAACTAAAAAGCTCATGTTTCCACCTGGTGTCCTGTAGCTGTGTGGGCTTAGGTCCTTCCTCAGGCATCAGGTTGTGTTGTGTTCATGTTACGCTTGTGCTGTAAGGAAAACTGGTGTACACACATATATGTGCTGTTACACAAACACTGATTTCTCTTCTAAATATCAAAGGCAAAGCTGCGTCATACTGCAGGTCCATCTCCATGTGATGGAAATTTGGTATGGCTCAAATTTTTTTGTGTGCTTCTTTAGTTTGCTGCTTTTCAGGGCAGAACTCCCAGGTGAGGAAAACTGTGTCATTCTCAGCTCTTGGGTTGTAATGAGTGTGTGTGCGTTCCCTTTTGTTGTCAGATCAAATGTTACAACAGCTTTGTATGAGAGAACGAGGCTTTTTCCCCCTTTTTGTTTTCTGCTTCTCCGTCCCGCCTGGTGCATGCAGGACATTATTTGAAGTGTTGTCTGAACGTAAAAGCTTGCTCATAAAAGCTCCCTGCGGTGAAAACGACCCAAATAAACACAGCCTCAAAATAAAACCGTCCCCTGGTTCATCTAGCGACTCTTTAGAGTGGAAGAAGGGGAGGGGGCACATTAGTGCTGGAATACCTGAGGATGAGATGGCTTTTCCCACACAAACTGCAGCCATTTGGTGGATGTTGGTGCTCAGAGAGCATCACAGAAGCCTAAGTGGCTGCTTTTTTATAGCAAGGCTGCAGTCTGACCCATGAGGATGCTGCTGCCCCCCTCCCAAATGGGAATGGGAACAGCAACATTTTCTATGAAAGACCACCAGAGTACCATCTTGCACTGGAGTCTCAGAAATGTTGTGAAGATACAAGAGTGTAGTCCTCATGTAAGATGAGGCCGGAAGACAAAAACTGCTTTTTTTTTTTTAGCACAACTAACTTTTTTAACTAATCTCTGCAGAAGCTTCATGGAACAGTTCACTGGCACGGATGCTGTCCACTTACTCTGAGCTGCAGATTATTTTAAAAATTCGATCTAATTTTCTTAGGTGGGATTGAGATGTACAGTCAGACAGCTGCACAGAAAGAGTGCCTCTGTCCCACCTTTTAGCCAGGCTGCAGTCTTTAAACAGTTTACATGTATTAACATGATTAAACAGTTGGACTTAGAGTCCCTCCATCTCTGTCAGAAACATGTCGATAATAGGATTTTTACACAAAGAGAGCTGCATACTATTCAATGCAACACAGTGAGGAGAGGACCGGTGCTGTGCTGGAAACACACCTTATCGATTCAGCTACAAAGCTGCAGCAACAGAGTAACAGAGTAAGGTCTGCACAGCAATGCTCATCTCTCTGAAAGACACAGCAGGACCTCCTTAGGAGTTGGTGTACACCATCTTCATTAGCTAAGCTGTTAGGTTAGCTGCGGCTAAAGGAAGCTATAAATCAGAGCACCTACCTGCTCTGGAGTTCTGACAGCTGGAGCTGATCCGTCTTTGTGGCCCAGAAATTTTGGAAAGACGAACAATAAAATCTAACATATATATATAAGTTTTTTAGGCAGATGCCTTATGTTCTGAGATTCACATAGAGGAGGATGGCAATGTCTTCATTGTAAACACCCCCCAACTAACACAGGGAGGTTAGCCTTTATTACCCCTCAGTTATAAATAACCAGCCTTCAGAAGCAACCAACCACATTTGTTCTCAGTGCTCAGGAGACTTGTTCTGTGCCTGAGCCAAGAGAGCTGAATTTGGCTTTCTTTGCTTAATTGATGAAAATGTGCCATTAACTTGAGATGAATGATTAATAAGCTGTTTGAAGGTAAAACGGGTTTCTGTTCTCACTCGTCAGATAAAGTGCGGCCCTTTAAGGCGAGGGGGACTCTCTCGTCGTTTTTTTCCCACTTTGAATCACATGCCGAGTTCACCATCTGCCACTCCTGCAGCACCATCGCTGTCCTCAAAAAGTCATCGCTGTATGCGTAATTATCTGGCTTAGATCACCTCCCCTCTTCAGGGAGACGAAAGGTTAAAGAAAATGAGAACTCATTTAAACTGGAACATGCAGCTGTGGATGATGGTGTACATCCTCTTCTGGTACAGATGTCTGTCTTTTTTACAGAAGCTGCATTTCTTTATCCTGGCTAGTTCTGATTGGTGCGGCTTTTCCTGCTCATGCTCCCACAACCACACAATAATCACACAGTGGATCCATGATGAAGTTTTTAGCTTAAAACAACAAAATGAAGAGATGTTTGCACTAAAATGCATCAGAACGCTCATACTTTCCCTTTGAGCTGTTGGTTCCACAGATTATTTGGGATGTTTCCAGTGAAATTAAATTCACTGATTAAATCTTAAACAAAAGCTATACAAACCACTCCGAAGACATGAATCCATACCAGGTCCCTGCAGGAGTCAGAGGGAAGTTTGGAAGGAATCGTGAATGGGATTTAAAGAAGTACTCAGTTTAGTAGATGTGGGACACTTGCTCATTATGGCTTTATGACCCCGTTAATAAAAGGGCTTGTTAGGATTTAACATTTGTCTTTTTATTGCCACTCTGGAGCCGAGCACCGCTGAAGCTTTTGTACTCATTCATCCATCCTGTTGCATCCACAGAGGGGAACCCATCATTAAAGATTTGACATAAATTAGACTTTATAAAGGAATAAATTGGATCAAAAACAGCTGATTTTACATTCAAGCTCCAAATCTGACTTTGGTCTGTGTTCTGTTAATTTATTTAAGGATCTATCCGCAGTCGGAAGTGTAATATTCCAGAGTTCTCACTTGTCACTGAATGGAAATTTAAACTTAGTAGACGACAAGGTAATGAATGAAGGATCCAACAGGAGCTCATCGTAAATAATTAATAATATGCACTGGAGTGGACAGAGGTCATCTTCAGGCTTTTCTACATGTTAAGCTATCAGAGCTCCTACAAATATCACAAGATATATATATATATATATATATATATAT